>BCII01000030.1:0-170514 GCA_001972285.1 Erythrobasidium hasegawianum
ACATCTCAAGCGTATAGCACTCATACTCATTCGCTGTATAGATTCACTCGTACAACGCGACTATATACACAAAAAAACTGAATAGGGGCTGCTTTCATGAACCCTCTAGTGAATATCTCGTTCGAGCGGTTATGTCTAATGTCAACAGTTGCTTGGCTAGGACGATTGTTTTTTTAAAAGCTCCTGTTAGCAAGGGTCGCATCTGCGGGTTCTTATCTGGATCGCATGTCACTTCGGACGGGCAGCTCGGGATTTTTAAGCTATGCTGTCCGTCAATATCACAGAAAGTATGTATATATACCTTGTAGAAGTATACGCTCAGCGGAGCGTGGAGCCAGTTGTAGCGACCTTTGAATACCGAGGTCCCACCAACTAGCCAGGTTTTAAAGATGAGAGATGAATTGTGACCAGATTTATAGTAAAGTATTGTCTGCATATTCATAATGAAGAAAGTATTTGTGACGGGAATCAGGCTGAGATTCGGCGTCCAGCAGTTCTGCCTGAGACCAACCAGCATTTATTGGGAAGTGGGGGAGGTCCCTCCTTCATCAGTCTCTCCATATGGACTTTAACCTCGCAGAAGAGCTGCAGGCTCTCCAAGCCAACACCTACGATATACCGAGTCCGACGACAGCCAACGACGCCAACATAAACAAAGCCGTCGATGCCATCGCAGGGTCTTCAGAGGCCATTGCAGAGGTTTTTGACGCGTTCAGATCATTCTTGAAGCATGCAAGCAGCCTTTCGCCGGTCCAGCTGTCCAAAATCCTCGACGCCTTGACTTCGGGGTTCACGTCTGAAATCGATGCGACAGTACGCGATGGGCACGACTTGCAGGATTTATCTTCGTATAGAAGTCACAAGCTATCGCTGGAGCTATACGCCTTCCTCCTGTTATGGTTTGTGCAAGCTGCACAAAGATACGTAAACAAGCAACAAGCGGAGGATGAGCCAGCCGGGAAGAAGAAGCCAGCACGAGGGAAAGCAGCAAAGGCAAAGAGCAATGATGGTCTCAACTGGGTGGACAACATACCGCACGTTTTAGCTGTTCTTGCCAAAGGCTTGCGACTCAAGATAGAGAGGATATGGCAAACAACGCAGGATAGAGATACTTTTGTCAGGTAAGCAGCCACACGCATCTGCAACCCTTCTAACATGCTCTTGTAGCTGCTTTACCAAGCCTGCGAACCAGATTGCGGAATCAGAAGCGTACATGAAGATTGCCGACATCAAGCTCGCAGTGTACAAGATCCTCTGTATAGCCGCCAAGAACCATGGACAAGGTCTCGCTATCCAAGTCATGATCATGCACAACCTTACAGCCCATGAACATTCGCCGGAACCGATGGCGGAGCTCGTAGCCATTCTAGTCAAGGAATTCGATTATACACAACTTGGCGAAGAGCTTTTACGCGATATAGCAGGGAAACAGTTTACCGGAGGCGCAGACACGAAGGCGCAGAAGCCTTTCCCGCGTTTCTTGGTCAAGCTGTCGGAGCTATGTCCTCGGCTGGTCCTGAAACAGATGGTATTGCTGCAGAAGCATCTTGATAGCGAGGTAAGCGAAACCCGTCTAATATGCCGCACTCGCTAAGTTATTGTCCAGTCGTATCTCATGCGAAACTCGATTATCGAAGTCGTGGGCAACCTCATCAAGGAGGTCGCTAACAGCGAAGACGAAGGCGAGCCAGGCCAACAGAAGCGAGATCTCGAAAACTTTTTCGAACTACTCTTTGACCGCTTTTTGGATCTGCACGGGTTTGTGCGAAGCAAAGTTGTCCAAACGTTCGCCAAGATATTGGACCTGCACACCAGTCGTTTCGCAGAAGCTCGACTACGACTCACTGCATTAGCCGTTCGCTCTCTGCAAGACAAAACGTCGACCGTTCGCAAAAACTGCATAGCGCTCCTAGTCAAGCTTATTCTCACTCATCCGTACGGCGCATTACATGGAGGCGAGCTGGAATTGGCCAAGTTTCAGGAAGGCCACGATAAGGTTGTTGCAGAGCTAGACCCGATGGAAGCTCCTAGCCAGGAAGTGCTGGACGTCATGGCAGACGACAAGTCAGTTGTGGACGAGCCAGAGGACATGGAACAGGAGGAGGATGAAGATCCCGAAGGTAGTCAGGACAAGAAGCCAAAGATTAAAGTCAAGAAGGAAGATGGCTCCGACGGAGAAGCTGGCGAAAGCGATGATTCTTCAGACGATGACGAGCCGAAAGAAGTTCGCAAGGCCAAGGCAGCGGCAGCCAAAGCAGAACAGCAGAAGAAGAGGAAGTCTGGCGCACGCAAATCATCAATGGCCATCGTAAACGCTTTTGCGCAGATCGACCAAGAAAAACTCACCAAATTGCGCTTGACGAAACGATATTATTCGGATGCCATCACTTTCATCACGGAGCTCATGAAAGCGATGCCTCAAGTAGAAACGCTGCTGGCTAGCAAAGTTCGAAGCGAAGTCCTGGAGTCTATGGAGTTCTTCAAGGTAGCGCACGAGTATCAGATCGATGGTGCCAAAGTACGTTTGCTGTTCTGCGCATAATATTCAAGACTGACGTTGCGATTAGTCTGGTGTCAGGCGTATGCTGCATTTAGTATGGTCGAAGGACAATTCGACCGTTGAAGACGGCCAAGAATTGAAGGGTATAAGATCCCGACTCATCGAGTGCTATCGATCTCTTTATTTCGATCCGCTACGTGATCTTTCACCATTGGAGAATGTCAACAGGATAACCCGTAACATGATTCAGTAAGCTTAAAGTTCGCAAACGCTTTACCAGTTGACTGACACATTTTTTAGGCTCACGTTCGATGCATCTATTGCTGAGCTAACATCCTTGGAGCAGTTGATGCAGATCTTAGTATCTGAAGACCACGTTCACGACGATATTATCGCCAAATTATGGCAGGCGTACAGTCAGTTCATGATAAGAGCCGAAATGGACTCAACTGACTTGTATTGCAGGCACACCTAAGGATATTCCTCGGATGCAGCGAAGGGGAGCTATCATTATACTTGGAATGCTTGCTACTGCAAAGCCAGAAATTGCGTCCGAACATATTGACCACCTGCTTAGGATAGGCTTGGGACAGCTAGGAAAGGTCAGCGAATGCATTCCCAATGATCAATGATGGACTTCCGCTGAATGTGCCGGATAGTCCGACTTCGTACTGGCGAAGTACAGCTGTATCGCCTTGAGACGTATAGGCGGGTCGCAAAAGAAGGTGAAGGGCGCTCTGTCCGACAACTCTATGCGGTTACCCATGGACAACCCTGTCTTCGAAGGACTGCAGGAAGCAGTCGAAGCCAAGACTGTGGACCCAGAGTGGTAGGTACGATCACTCACATTGATACTGCAGTGACTCACGCTTTCTGTAGGTTCGGTATGGCGGAACAGGCACTCAACACTATATACACCTTGGGCGAGCAACCCGATGCTCTGGGATCAGATATCATCAAGAATTTGGCAGATCGAGTGTTCCAGGAGAGCGCTGAAACACAACAGGGAGAGACAGCGGCTGCTGCAGACAAGCCAGCAGACACTACTGTAGAGGATGCTGGCGATGCTCAAGATGGCTCGGCGGCTCCTGAGGATACCCAACAACCCGCTGCAACTCAATCTGCCGGAGGTCCTCAATATGCGAACGCCTTCCAGCTTGCGCAAATGCTGTTTGTAGCTGGACACATTGCGGTCAAACAGCTTCTTCATCTTGAACTGCTTGAGCGAGAGTTCAAGCGGAGAAAGGCTGAAACAGACAAGGCGAGCACAGCTAAAGCGATGGCTACAGAAGAGCTTGATCAAGTAGTCGGCTCCGTCGAGGATGATGTCGCAGACACAATCGCTCATGCCAAAGAGAAAGAGCTTATGTACGGACCAGAATCGCTATTGGCTGTCTTCGGACCAATGAGCGTGGCAATCTGCTCGCAACCCAAGGTCTACAAGGTGCGCTTTCATATAATATACAGAAAATACTCACGAATGACTGATCATGTATAATGCAGAACCGTACACTGCGGATAGCGGCAGTATCTGCTCTCAGCAAGTTTATGTGTGTTTCCGCCCAATTCTGCGAGGATCACCTCATGCTGCTGTTCAAGATCCTCGAAACGACTACGGATCCTGTCATTCGCAGCAACTTAGTCATTGCATTGGGAGACATCGCTGTCTGCTTCAGCACCCTGATGGATCAGAACAGCGATCGGTTATATGCTGGTCTAACGGATAAGGATCTGACCGTTAAGAAGAATACATTGATGGTGCTTACACATTTGATCTTGAACGGAATGATCAAAGTCAAAGGTCAGCTGGGCGAGATGGCCAAATGTCTGGAAGATGAAGAGACTCGTATTTCCGACTTGGCGAAGCTGTTCTTCGAGGAGTTGGCAACCAAAGAGAACGCTATCTACAACAATCTGCCAGATGTATGTGGCGTTTCCCAAACGGCTGGCCTTTGCAATGCTGATTAGCTTTATCGCAACAGATTATCAGCCATCTATCGGTTGGCAAGCATGCTGTCGAGGAGGAAGCATACCGCAGCATCATGAATTATATCTTCCGCTACATCGAAAAGGAGAGGCAAGCCGAATCTATCATCGAGAAGCTGTGCTTGCGCTTCCGGGTAGTTACCGATGAGAGACAGTGGCGCGACATCGCTTACTGCATGTCATTGCTGCCATTCAAGTCTGAAAGATCAGTTAAGAAGCTAGTGGAGGTGAGTAACTGACTGTGCTGTTCAAGGCAAACATTGACGTTCTTGCTATCAGGGTCTGCCATTCTATCAAGACAAGCTGAAGGAGGAGGGTGTATACGCGCTCTTCCTCGACATACTCAACAAAGCCCGTTCTAATAAAGCAGCCAAGAACGAGAATGATCTTTTGGAATTCGAGAAGGCTCTGACAGAACACAAGACTGTCGGACAAGAGAATGCAGCTATTGAGCAAAGAGCTCAGAAAAATACGAGGCGTAAGGCCGCTGCTGGTGCAGCTAGAGGCAGAGGTGGAGCGGCTGCAAAGGGTAAATCCAGGAGGAATGCAACCACGCCGCCTTCCTCACCGGAGAGGTAACAAGGGCCTTGCGGTATTGCCATCAGCTTTTGTAGTTTCTTGTCGTCTTCGCATGTCGTCTTCGCTCTTCTTCTGAATGATGCATGGAATTGTGTCACAACAACCTCTTACTATCGATTGATACTATCCACCATTAAGCCCATTATGTTATTATTACCTAGTCATCTTCGTCTGTTGTACCTCACGTATATAGTCCATCCTCATCACTGTCTTGCTCGGAATATTCGAATTGTCGTAATTCGGGTGGAAGGTCTAATCCCTTCGATCGCAATGAGCTGTCCACTGGCGTCTGCCATTCGTCCTGCGGTATCGGCAGGAGCAAGCGGAAAGCATCACTCGCGTTCAGATAAAAGCGATATAGCCGCTTCAAACGGATGAACCCAAGTCGACCATACAGGCGAAGGGCACCTTCGTTGGACACTTCCGTCTCAAGAACGATCTGTGCAGTTCCATCAGTATGAAGACTGCCTTAGCTGGTCATTTTGCTTACCTCTTGTGCGCCCTCTCGCTTCATTGTATCAATGGCTTTCTCGACAATAGTGGTCGCTGAAGGCACGAGCGTAAATCATTGATTATTCCAACATAGGAAAAGTACGTAAATGCGACCCACCTATGCCTAGTTTGCGGTACTCGGGCTTCGTAGCGAGCATGGCAATATAGCCTCGCATCAGTTTCCCTCGATGCACGTCTTGCTTACACACGATGACTCCAACTGGAAGGTCATCATAGTATGTCTGAAGCGCAGGGGAGATATCGTTAGAGAAGGGCTTCCGCCTGGAGGATAGAAGATCGCGTACGAGTATGCATAGCTGCGGCCTGGCGAGGAAGGGAGGCGAATGGGAGAGTTAGTTGATGAGCCGAATGTTGGATAGCGCTAAAGAAAGCTTCATAGATTCCTCACCATCCGTGCAAGAAGTATCGATAGCAATAGATTGAATACGGCTCGCTAAGGTAGGGCGCTATAAGGTCCATGATGATTGGGATATCATCTTCATTGTCATAGGTCCTATATGTAAGCAGTTCTGGGTTGAGGCTTGATATTGCTGCCTTTTCTGCAGAGGTTGATGATGCTGAAGGGGCTATTTGTGCATTTTGCGAGGAGGATGGAGAGTCGCCGTATAAGGAGAGTGATGCGACGTGGTCTGTCAGATGTGCGCTCTTGGCCCATGTATCTGGTCCGCTGGAGCCATGCTGATGCATAGGCTGATCAGATGGCAGAAAGCGAACAGCTGAGTCGCATCAACCGGCTATGTATTGTGAGAGCCCCAAGATGGGAGCTAGATAGTCGTAACGTATTGCATCTACGTTGCGCTCTCTGCTAGAGTACAGAAGGAATACAATATTGCATGCATGCTGCTCGAACGATCCCGCGACTACACATAAACTCGCATCACTTGGTCCTCTTGCCGTACTGTGTCTAGAATGATGGCTTTTTATGCCTTCCACAGCTTCTTGACAAGCTCGGTGATACCTAAGAAGAAGCGACACTTTGAGCTTGAAGACACAGGACAATGACGGCAACATGTACTTACCGATGTCGTTCGTCTCAAACTCGTACAGACCGTAGAGGGTGCCTCCGGTGAGGATTCTGACGGTCCACTTCATGACGGGGCCTAGGATGGGGAACTTGCGCTCGTGGAGGTAGTCGATGAGGACTTGATCGAAGCCCTGCAAATTCAGTACACCATCAGTCACTTGCGTATGTAACGAGTGTCCGCGACGCACCATATACGAATGAAGGACGAGGGAGACGCAGATGACACCGTCAAGGATTGGGTTTGCCGATGTGACGGCGGCGCTTGCGAGGATTGGGACGAGTGCTGCAGATGTCAATCTTTCAAATGTCCAGTGGTAAGAACCATGGGTCTTGCTCTGTGCGATACACACAAAGGTTAGTACCGCAATCAGTAGGCCATCATTGGCTGGCCCCGATCTGCAACAGCTTGTGGACTAACAGGAGGAGGGAAGGTAGTCGCATCGTTGACTGTTCCTTTGACATAGGCTACGAACGGTATCAGTATCGAGAAGCTAGATCTTGGTGCGACTTTGCGAGCACTCACGCCCTTGGTTTGATGCGGCGACGGCTTTCAGAACAGGCGATGGCTTCGCTGCCAGAATGCGGGCTGTAGCGACATCGTAACATGAACATTCAGAAACTGTTTCTTCGCCCGGAACAGCGCTGAAAGCTGGCTGCTTTCTTGCGCTGGCTGGCTCGCTGGCTGGCCCACCTTGGGAGAAAGTCCTCGATGTCGAAGCCGATAGCGCCCTGCTCCCGCGAGTTGCTGTATTGAGAATGAACCTGTGCGATGCCATCGTGTCGTCGTTTCTCTTGACTTTCTAGATTCTTGAGGTTTCACGACTTCTGCAAAGGCAACCTTCATACTGTACTGGCCCGGAGAGCTTCGGAGACCCGGCAGAGTTAGGCAATTCTCTATACAAAGCGACACAGTAGGTTTACAGCGGATGATGGGAATACAACTTCTGCAGTACTAGTTGCTGCTTGCGATCTGCGGTTATTACTATCTCTTCAGGCGACGTCTTTCGGCCCGGGTCGCCTTTCTGCGCTTCTTGAATCTAATTATTGGTATACATCAGCCTAGAACGTAGTGAGAAGTCTACGAGACCCACTTGTGCCTGCTGATTCTCTTCTTGCGCTTACGCTTAACCGAATCGAGGTGTATCGACCGCGCCATATCAACGCCTCTAGCCGCGAGTCTCTCCTGCAGCTGCGGTCGCAGTGTACGCCCTCGGCTACCTTGGACAACCCCTATCCTTGGCCCTACGATTGTGCGTCTATGCTGGCGGTCGGCGAGCGTGCTACTCTTCCCGGCATCTTCCTGTCCATCAAAGTCAAAGCGTTGATGATTGCTCTCTTGCATATGAGTGACTGTCTTGTGTCCAGTCTCCGTATCCCATTCAACTTCCATCTCAACAGTCTTGACCTCTATACGCTTGCGGCCTTCCATCTCGTCTTGACCAGCGAAATCGACAGACTTGTCAAAGAAGTCTTTGAATTTGCTAGCCTGCTTGAGCATGCTGTGGATGTTGTCTTGCAATGACTTCTGATCTGTCTCAGTGGCGAGCCTGAGTTTCCCGCTCTTATCGCGTACATCAGTCATGCTAATAACGATGACTCCATCGTTTGGAAGTTTCCCTAGCAGTTTCTTCAAATCCATAACATCTCGCATCTCATCGTACTGATCCCTCTTCGCTCTTGCACGTTTGCGATTACGAGACCTCGATATTTGCCGCAGGCTTTCAAGCGGTTTCTGCAGGCCTTCGTCGGATGCTGCCACTGATTTACCCTTGCCCTTCTTGCTCTTCTCAGCCGTCGCAGCGCTCAGAGCTCTGTACACCTTCTCCCACTCCCATAATGACTGCCATTGATTCTTATTTGCTCGGTCGACAATAAACCGGCTGGCCATTGTCCTTGTCGGCGATCTGTCCTGCTTGTGTAGCTCGGAAGATGAATATAAGGGGCGGACAGTGAAGTTTGAGAAAAGCTTCTTTGTGTCGTCATTTGACCGCTTCTCTTCTGCTTGTATGGGAAAGAGGTAGTCTATCTGGTTTCGGCGTATGGCAGCTTTGTTTGTAGACTTGGGCGTTGCTGAAGCTGGAGGTTTGGATGATGTAGATGCCGCTGGCCACACAAGATGGGATGTGGAAACGGGAGGAGGGACTGTATGATCCAATGTAGCGAGGAATCTATCTACGCCCTCTGCCCACGCAGAATTCGCTCCATCCGGTTCCGTAATAAGGTATGAATCGTATTCTCCAGCTTCTAAGAATGAGAAACCATGCATGTCGTCTATCTTCTCCGTTGGCTCGCCCACTATCTCCATAAACTTCTTATCGGCTGCTGAAGGATACTGTCGTTTGTCCAGCGGTACAGTCGCATTCAGTAATGGCCGGTCGATGGAGAAGAAATCATCGAGTCGTATTTGTGTAGGATGCGCAGAGAGAATAGGGACGGGGACTATGCTTCGCGGCACTTCGAGAGGTCGAGAAGCAGTCTTGGAGGATTCGCTGGACTCCGCTGATGCGCCAGTATCTGATGTTGATGTAGCTTGTTCGCTATTCAATGTTGCAGCAGAGCTGCTACTGGCTTTGCTGTTTGCGCTGTTCTTCCCTTTACTTCTGCTGGGCCCATTGCCTGTGCCAGCATTGCCTGTCTTGCTACTCGGCGGCCTCGACCTCGATGAATCGCTGAAATTCTGACTTCGATATCCATGGCTGCTACTTGGATGCCCAGAAATGGACCCTCGACTTGTTGAAGGCTGACGAGACGTAAAGAACGAGCTCGGAAACGGCGGTCGCTGGTTGTGCTGCGCCAGCCGCAGAAGCCGCTGCATTGCCAGCTATCGTGCAGTTCTGGATGCCTAAGATGCGGGCTGGTTGGCTGGATTTCAAGTTGGAACGGAAGTGACAGAGTCAGCGCGGTCAGACCGTAAGGTGCAAGCTGTCAATCCTGGGGATGAAGATATAAAACGTGGCAGAAGACCTCCGTGAAAATACTTAGACGACTTACGGTATCCCCAAGCTATATTACACGGTCAAAATCGCTGCTACGGTCCACGTTTCACGCTGGTCTGGTCACGAAAGCTGCTTCGCACTCTTATGGGTGTCTGGCAATCTCCTATCCTGAACAAAGGAGGATTTACTCATGCCTTTCTCATCGTATCCTGAGCAGGAGTTACAGCCTATTCAAGACGACCCGTGAGTCGATCTTCCAATATTCGTAGTCTTTGCCTAGTCCAGACGTCAGCCCGAGTTGGTGATTCTGCTGCATATCTGTGGCTGATCAGGTCATGGACGAGCGCGAGCGCCAGTGCGACTGGCCGACGCCAGTTCCGCAACCTCGTTCAACAGCGCGTACGTTCTTTGTCGAGCAGGCGTCCCGAAGTCAACTGATGATGACAAAGCTGATAATTGGTATAGTGGAGGTGGTGATATGCACCCTGCTTGATTTCATGCCATACCAGATGGGTCAGAAAGGTTCGAAGGACAAGTCGAGGTCGTTCTTCAAGCATCGACACGCAGCCGAAGTAGCTCTATCAGAGGCAGAAACCAAATGGGACGCACTGCCTCTATCTCTGGTGGACGCAACACCAGGGCATGAGCCAATCCAACGTGCCTTCGGTCCAGATTTCAAGCCTATAGGAAGGGATTTTCCAACTAGCGGAAGGACTGCTGCAGACGTCAGAGTAAACATGAAGTACTTCAAGGGAGAGCTATATCGATGGGATCATTCGGTGTGCATCGTCTCGGATAAGCTGAGTGCTAACTGGGAGGGGACAGTGGGTGGGCTCTTCTCTCTGGCCTATTAGTGCTGAGCCGACGATCTGCTGTAGAAGCTTCAACCCTTTCGCAAGCTTCTCCAGGCTTTGGACATCAGGCTTACGAACGACAACTGTCGCACGATCGATGCAGGCTTGCGCAGAGCTTTGACGCATCTGAAGCCACTAGCAGGCTCTATCTTAAGGGACTTCGAGGAGGAAAGAGATCTAGCGGTGCATGTCTGCGCAGCGCACATCATCTTGATCGATGTTTTGCGAGTCGTCGGACTAACCGGCTTGGGAATAGAAACGCAGGAGTACATGACAGAGCTGAGAGAGCTGTCGAGGCTGATGATTGAGTCGACTGCTACACTGGCGAAGGTAGTAGCTGCGACCGAGTGGGAAGGAGTAGCTTGATGTCTCAGCAATATACGTTCGCGCACAACAGTTGTGTTGCAGCTGTTACGTCTGAAGAAAGCTCGTTGAACCGGCTTGTAAACGTGTCATTGTGCTTTGGCTCATTTCAAAGGCTGTGTCTTGCATGGCTGTACCACCAGCAGCATCTTCTTCGTCTTCTCCATTCTTCTCGTTTACTCGCTCGTGGCTGCTGCTCGTCGTCTCTTTCGTTGCTCTCTTCCTTGCTGCACCGTCGTTCCTCCAGCCAAGATCTGCCGTCATCATGCATTTCCAGAACCCCTTCTCGTCGTCTTCATCCTCTGGCAGTAGCGTCCCTCGCCCCAATGGAAAGGTCAACATAGGTAAGTCGTGCGGATGTCGTGGTAGGGCCAAGGCTGACGCGAAATCTAGGCTACTTTACGAACTGGGGAATCTATGGCAGAAAGTACAGGCCTCAGGACATACCTGCTGAGCATCTGACGCGTGGGAAGGCATTCCTTATCATCATGATTCACGCTGAGCATTCGCCATAGACATTCTGTACTCGTTCGCGAACGTCAGGCCAGAGGTGAGGTCGACGCGCTCTGAGTCCGATTATATACTCATCATTGAGAATATAGACTGGAGAAGTGTATCTGACTGACAAGTGGGCGGATGAAGACATCCATTGGGAGGGCGACTCATGGAATGATGTTGGGACAAACCTCTATGGATGCTTCAAGCAGCTCTATCTGTTGAAACAGAAGCATAGACATCTCAAGGTTCTGCTCTCCATAGGAGGATGGGTTAGTCGTTGCTCTAGGCTAATGCATATTCTTGCTAATTAGTACGCCAGACATACTCACCCAACTTTGTGGAAGGAGCCGCGACACACGCGAAGCGAGAAACATTTGCAAAGTCCTGCGTTCAGCTGGTTGAGGACTATGGTCTCGACGGGATCGACGTAGACTGGGAGTACCCGAAGACACCTGACGAAGCCAAGAACTATGTAGAGCTACTCAGGACAGTCAGAGAGCATCTGGATCAGCTGGCCAGCAGGAAATCCGAAGCTGACAATGGATACGAGCTGACTGTGGCTGCTGTAGGTGGTTCATCCGCATGAAGGTAGACAGCGCTGACGCCCCTTCAACAGCCTTGTGGAGCCAGCAACTACAATAATCTGGACATCAAAGGCATGGATCGCTACCTTTCCTTCTGGAATCTGATGGCCTATGAGTAAGCTAGCCCCTATCATCGAGTCAATACAACGCTGATGGGGTAATCTAGCTATGCTGGTAGCTGGGATAGCACCGCAGGCCATCAAGCCAAGCTATATGGAACAGGTCCAAATGATGTCTCGACAGACACAGCCCTTCGGCATTATACAAGCCAAGGCGTGCGTAACGATAAGATCGTCATCGGCATACCTCTCTATGGTAGATCATTTTGCAACACTGCCGGACCAGGCCAGCCTTACAATGGCATCGGTCAAGGTAGTTGGGAACAAGGTGTATATGATTACAAGGCCCTTGTAAGGCACATCTCAGCCATATGGATATGTTGATCATGGCTGAAACGACGTTGCAGCCACTGCCCGGCTCGCAAGTCCAGACAGATCATCAGCTAGTTGCGTCCTGGTGTTACAGTCCCAGCAATCGCGAGATGGTATCCTATGACACCCAAGAAGTAGCATCCATGAAAGCCGATTTCATTGCAAGAAATGGCTTTCTGGGGGCCATGTACTGGGAACTGTCAGGCGATCACACGTACGATAGTGGGAAAGCCATCGTTCCAAGCGTATCTTCCAGGTTAGGAGGCCTAGACAGGCGCCACAATCATTTGGCTTTCCCGAATAGCAAGTTCGACAATCTGAAGAAGGGCATGTCACCGTAAATCACAGAGAAGCAGTGTATCGTCCCTATGTAGCTGTAGTGCTTTGCTCGGTATTCGATACACGCTTACTGATGTTCGCGATGAACAGCCAAATCTCGTGACTATCATTGCACGATTACGTTATGCTCTTGTCCTTCTAACGAACTCTTTGATAGCAACAATATGACATCCACTCCAGTAGACGTACAAGGACAGAAGGCTTCGCTCCTTGCAGACGCATCGCGTGAGCGTTCCCTGATTTTCTGGCGACTGAGAGAACGTCTAATGACGATGATTGCCGTTGACAGTGGATCACGAAGTCAAAGCCGGACTTGAGAATCAGATCAATACAGATGAAGGCAAATCATTAGGGACATCAGTCAACAATATCGTAAATGAAAGCTCGTCTGCGGATTTCGGAGCATCCAAGACTGGGTCTACATCGACTTCTCAGGCGCAGTCGCAACCGAGTTCTTCAGGAGAGGTACATTCCTCCCTTACTATTATAAACGTATGAGCGCCTTACTGAATGATTTACGCCAGATCCCTACCGGTCTTGACGCAATCAAAGCAAGAGGACCTCAAGGCAAGACTCCCAATCATCCATACTCCATCTAAGCATGTCAGTAGCAAAGCACCGGGGCTCATGTAACGCCATGTAACGTTCGTAAAGCATAATGCATTGGCTTGTCATCTTGCGATGTTTCGTGGTCTTCCGGAACCTTTTTCACTGATACAAGCACAGGATATCTCTATACTGCATCCTGGGATTTCTCACTATACCTCCTCACTATATAAGCGCTAATTTATGAAGCGCGCCAACTTCGCTTTGTAAATTTATATCAAGAATCGCGAATCGTTGATTGATACAGTCCTATTTGCTACCCGTTGTAGCCTTTGTTCGCAGGTACTCGTAGTCCGCCATATTGTCCTTGATGGTTTTGTGCACGATTTCGGGCATGTTGGCGATATCTTTGGCCTTTTTGGCTTCTGCAGCTTTGTTCTCTTCCTCTGTTCCAGCGTGTTTAGCAATGCCATTAGACTTCTCGGCATCATCCTAGCGAGCAGCCAAGTCAGTTTAGATATCTTCTGTAGACACAAACAAGCTCACATGGAAGCCATTCCACTTCTGCATAGACGGGCGAGAGACAATACATATCAGACATGGCAATACGGAAATTTGTAATAGATCGCTTACCTTAAACTGCTCTTGCGCCTCTCCGCCCCTCCATTCAAGCATATGTTCGCCGAAATCGACCTTGCAGTCATTGCAGAAGTACTCCATCACCGCCGGCGGGTCCTTCAACAAGTCTGAAGAGTCAATGACAAGTGGCTTGACTCCTTTCGTCACAAGCCAATCATATAGGATTCTTCATACGCAGATTAGCCATTTTGAATTCTAAGCTTCGAAGAATCCCGCTGTGCACTCACTTTGATTCGCGTAGACCGACTTCTGCAGGATCAAAATAGTCGAAGCCTGTTATCGCCGCTTTCGGAGGTCCACACAAGCGGTAGTAACCTGGATTAAGAGCGCAAGATTAGCTTTGAACTGTCCTCACGACAAGCCGAATTTTGAACATACTTGGTACGGCCTTGGCAGGCGTTCGTATTAGGAATGCGTGGTGAATATCAGGGTGTAGGAGAATGTCACTGGGAATGACGGTAGGGTTGCCGTCCTTTTCAAAGTCCGGTAGAGAAGGTGTTGTAGGAGCTGCATTGGTCGGCGGCACGATATACTGTGCCATCTGTAGACCAAGTGTCACAGTCAGCTAGTGCTACAGCAGTAGCGCACACGCATATGACTATACTACTCACATCCTTGACGAACGTCCTCTTTTTCCCTTCGGCGTTAACAGCTGTCGTTTCATCCCAGATCTGGAAAGCACCAAAGTACCAAGATACATTAGATACGATCACATGAGTATGCACAGGGTATGCTTACCTTTCTGAAGGTCAGATCTGCGTACTTTTTGAAATCCTCAGGCCGTGACTCTGCTGTAAAGCGCGGGCTCATTCGCTCCGGCCCATAATAGTATGCTTCCCCATAGGGTTCATGACAGACGCTGTGTAAGAGGCAGAAACATCAGAACATGCCAAAAGTTCATGCTACCAAGAGCTTACCGAAACTCGTCCCTTTGGACAAAGGCCATCTCGAACATGGTGGAGCATCTGCGTATATATTTCTCTGTGTCAGCTTGCTGCCTTTGCGACTTGGACGATATGGGGACTTGGCAGCATCTGGACAAGGAGGACGATCTTTGGATAGGGAAATGTGAGATGAATCGGAGGAGGCGTACGAGCGAGGATGGGACCACAAGATGATAACGCGGGCATTTGAAGCTGCCATGGCTAGTTTTGTGCAATGTCGGAGTTTGCTGCGTAAAATCTTGCTTTCGGCGATGCAGTTGTATGGCTTCTTGCAAGATTGGGGTATCGACAGTACTCTTGAGAGGTTTCTTGTGATTATAATGCAGTCAAAGGCCCGAAAAGCTTTACTTTCTCTCTTTCAGTTATTGCTTTATGTCAAGAAGCAACTGTAAGGCGCCAGCGCGACCTAAAGCTCGAAGAAACGAGTTTGAACGATCTGCTCATTGATTTAGACCACAATGTACACAGCTATTACAATGGTTAAACCGTTGAAGATGCTTCACTTGACATTAATCCTTGACTTTGTCTTGGACTGTGCTTTCTTTGCGTAATTTCACGGACAGTTCCTTGTCTTTCTAAGAAACAGCAGCGAGTATCAGGGCAGGACGAGCCGCCGCAAGTTGACATTAAGGAGCAGCCTTCAAGCAGTCAAGACTTTCTGGTTTCATCGCGGAAGAGCTGCTTGCTCGGATCACATCTGTCCGGGCTGACAGGCTAGCCAGCTGCTTTTCCAACTCGAAGTAGCACGCCAGCTTGCCCTACCTCCTACATACGCTCTAAACACCTTGATACAAGTCATAAAGGCAAGCTACATCCTGGAAGACTGCGCGAAGCACCTGCGACTATTCCTGACTAACGCTACGCAATATTGACGCAGGTGGTCCAACCAAGAAGGCCAGTCTGCTTGGGCTCCAGCTGATAAGCTTCAAGTGATACCTACATCGACCACAACACGCCTTTGGAACTGTCTCTTTACCTGTCGAAGACATGAGCGCAAGAGGAGGGGATTTGATCGACCTGACCGACGAAACGGCTCCGTCCGCTAGCTCCACTGGAAACTACGCCCAAGGAAGGAGAGGCAGTATTGCAGCAGATACAGATGGTCAACCCCTACAGGGAAGCACAACGAGAGACTCGCAGGCTAGTACGGGAGGCGGCAAAGATAACGCCGGAACTCTATCCAATCTCTTGAGCAATACTATGACTTTCTTCGGACGGAAAAGAGGCTCTATATCAGCAGCAGATGGCGCAGACTACTCAAACGCACCCTCAACGACATCGTCATCGACGGCCATGCGAAATGGATCGCCTGCTTCTTCCAATGCCTCCCTCCCGCAATATTATGGCGCAAGTAACACTTCAAGTCCACAAGCCTCGGCAGCGATAGGGCTACCGTCGCAAGCGAGCCCCCGGTTGTCAGCAGAAAACTTACCTCAGGGCGCAGCGATCCCACGAGGAGCTTCAGCCATTGCACGTCCTAGAGGATCGACTACCACCGGTGGACTGAGTAGTAATGGTACCATTGGTGGCACCAATTCGAGCCAGTCAGCTGCTTCGAGCAGCGCAACCCCCAGCAGTGGTCTAGCAGGTAGCAGTACAAGCACCGCTGCCAACCCAGCCGGTGCCGCCGTAGCTACCCAAGCTTGCTTGCAAACTCTCCCAAGATTGGATTCCTATACAATTGGAAAACAACAGGCTCCTGGCGCTAGCGGCGCTGGAGGTGCCCTATCGCGTATCGATTCGCGCGATAGCGAAGCAGGTGGTGATGACGGGAATGACACCGCAACAAGTATGTCTGGCACCGAGACAGAGCAGGAAACGGAAGGAACAGAGACAGATGATGATGACGAAGATGGGGACGAGGATGAAGAGGACGATGTTCATACCGAAGCCGACGTGCGCGGAGGTCTTCAGAGAACTCTGCAGAGACCTGCATTGCCTACCTTGAATTCGACCCGAGGTTTCAGTAGAACTGGAATGCCTACCCCGTTTCAGACACCTCAGGCATCAGCTGTATACAACGGTTGGACTACTTTCGGTACTTCTACACCTACTCCAGGACCTCTAAGAACTGCTCGACCGACACCTGGCGATAACGCGCCAAATGTATCGTACTTCGATGCCCGACCCACCTCTGGTAGAAAGACGCCTGCGCAGACTCCAAAAGCCCTTGCGAGCGATTCTCCGGCTCGAAGTTATAGATCGCCGCCGCAGCCTCGTACACCGGGTTCTGCCATGTCACCGCAACAGCGAATGAGACTGGACACCCGACTCTCTGGCATGCCTCACAGCCGACAGGCCTGTACGCCTAGTACAATACCGTCACCTATTACATCTGCAACCGGACAATCTATACCGGCATCTGCTATCCCATCTATACCAAGCATGAGTCAGCCTGCGTCCCCTACCCGACCTTCTTTCTACCAAAGACAGTCGCGAAGTCTGGTCGATCTCAGTCGGTCTCTAGATTCCGAAGACTTGAGCTCACCAGCAATGAATGTATTGCCAACACGAAGTGAAGGATCCGCTCAGATCACGCAGACAGAGAGTGGCACGGACGCGAGTGCGTCGTCTTCTGGTCTCCAGCCTCCACCAGCCGCTGTAATTTCAGAAGGTAGCGGCAAAGAGGGTGCTACAGCCCTACCCCAGCCGATCACTCCTCCCTCACCGCAACCGCAGGTCCAAGAGACGCAGGCTCTAAAGCCAGTGGTACGTCGTCAATCTATGCCTGAAATGCGCTTGGACCCGCCTCTCTACTCTATCGACGACGATTTCTTTGTTCAGTATCGCAAAGATGTTCCAATGCCAGTCTCGAGGGAAGAGGAGGGTCACGAGCCCTTGCCTGTCTATTCATGTGATGTTCACATCGAGGGATACGTTCCTCGAAAGATGGAGTTCTTGAAGCCTGGCGTTCAAGCGAAAGACAGAAGGTGGAAGAGACAGTACATTATCCTCCATGGAACGAGCATCAAAATCTATCGATCCGATCCGAGATCAAAGCCTGTCGCAGGAGAAGAAGCACCTCCTTCGCCTGGTGTACACAAAGCAGACTTTAAGCCAGACTTCGGTAGCAACGCTGCAGGAAAGAGAGCCGCTAATTCGGCGGCAGCATCTTCTTCCAACGCCAGAGCTAGAAGTGGCACTCAAGCCTCTCGGATGTCGGCTTCTTCTGGGACATCAGCAATGTCTTCATCAACATCCAGTACAGCCGCCTCTATCAACTCTGAAAAGATTGCACCATCAGCTGTAGCTGGAAAGGCCGTATCTGCAGCTAATTCAAGAGTCTTTGATCCGGATGTACCTGTACATGTGCATGTACAAGATGAGGACGAAGGTACTCTGGCTACCCTCCAACACCCTACCCATCTTATCTCGAAAGCTGGTGATAATCGAGTGGTCAGACATTACACTTTGCAAGGTAGGTTTTCCACCTATGTTACCTGACAATGAGCTCACAAAGGGCTTTACAGGCGCGGAATCGGGACTCGCAGCAGACTACCTTAAAAGAAGGCATGTCGTCCGCATCCGAGCAGAGGGGGAACAATTTTTGGTTCAAGCCAAAGATGATCGCAATGTCATAGACTGGATTGAGGCAGTCAGTCAAGCTGCTTCCTAGGTACTGAAGCATACTGACGCTTGACTCGTTAATCTAGTTGCAAGCGGCTACCAACACCGCTCTCGATCTTGATGTTCGACCTCTGCCAAAATTCATTACTCTGCCACGCCGAAGACGTAGAAGACCTAGACCAGATGGTGCCGCTGCACCTGCCACCGCTGCTGCAGGCGCGACTGGAACAACTGCGCCTGCACCAGCTGCAGCCAGCACCACTGCGGAAAGAGATCGGATGAACAACATGCTTGCTGAGGATCAGGAGAACTATCTGGCGAGGCCAGGTGGATTGGTAAGTTAGGCCTGAATGCCATCGTCTCGCTATTACACATCAGTTTGTTGCTTGATCGCACACTATGAATGGCTCTGTAGAACAGGCATTGTAGATTAGCACACACAGACATACATGGACGATGATATGTACACATTGATACTTCAGCTCGCCCTGTTCAGCTCACTCCGCTTACCTCTTATCTCATGTCCGACGTGATCCGTTGGGTCTGAAAACTCTGCAGTAGATCCGTATGGTCATCAGACAGCCTCTCTTCTGCTCCAGCGCAGAATCATGAAGTTCGCGCAGCAGCTGCGACAAGGAGCGGTCGAAGGTGCATAATTATCGATAGCGAGCTGTCACGTTCCAAGCTCCGGTTATGTTCAAAAGTGGGCGCAAAGGCTGACTTTTGACACACTTCAAACGTCAGAATGGAGACGCGCTTATGTCGACTATCGCCTGCTGAAGAAGCTCATCAAAGCTGCTGCGAAATCTGAAGAAGACCATGATGACCACGAAGCTGGGACCGAAGATAGTTCGCATCCGCTGAATCTACCAGCAAACTATGTCTCGCCAGCTTCAAGCGGTATCATAACGAGAGACCCCTCTTCAGATGACGAGATCAACAACTCCGGCGTAACTGGTAGTCGATCACGAGCTGCAAACAGACATGTAACGACAAGTAGGCTGGCAAGGGTACAGAGCAGATCATCTGCAAGAAGCGAGCAAAGTACAAGAGCGCCAGGACTCCGCAATCGAAAGAAGAGCTCCGCTCAGAGCTTCAGAGAGGGTGCGTTCCTTTGCATTTCATGTCTTTGATATGGCAAGACTAATCGTACTCCGTTCAGCTCGTTGGCGATACCCTCCTGACCTCACTTTGGATGAGCTGCTGAAGGTGCTGAATCCGCAAGAGCGGAAGTTTTTCACTGTGCTAGATGCAGAGCTGGAGAAGGTGAGCTTCCCTCCACCTCGCCTCTCAACATTGGAGTGTCTGACATTAATGTGTGTGATACTAGGTCGAATCGTTCTATGAAGAACGAGAGGCAGAAGCGATGGCGAGATACAAAGTCTTGCGTGAACAACTAGATCAGCTTGCCGAACACAGAGCAGCCTATCTGGCATCACACTCCAAGGCTGCCAGAGTGGAAGATCCACTGAACAATAACGCTCACAAGTTTCATTCGCTGGCCGAGCAAGAGGACCACAAGCGACAGGAAAGCGACTCCAAGTCCAGACCGGGCGTTTCTGGGTTGGCTGGCAGAGCTGTCCGACCAGTATCTTCGTTCCTGCCGTTCTATCACGAGTCCGAAGGCTATGTTGCTGCTCGGCGCAAGCTGAAACTAGCCGTCTTCGAATACTACAAGTACCTTGGCTATGTCAAGAACTACCGCTTGCTCAACCGGACTGGCTTCTCTAAAAGCACAAAGAAGATGGAGAAAGTCACAAGGATCAAATGTCAGGAAGCATATATGCATAAAGTGCACATGTCGCACTTCAGCAATTCGACCGTGATAGACGATCTGCAGAGCCAGACAGAGACTATGTTTGGTGCAAGCTTCGAGAAAGGCTCAAGGAAGAAAGCTGTACAGCGCCTTCGTTTTGCTGGAGCAGCTGGGAGCAATCATCATTTCGCAGCCTGGAGAAGCGGTATTCTGCTAGGACTAGCTATCCCTGCTTTGATAGATGGACTTGTCAAAGGTACGTGTTGAATGTCTGACACTGCATCTATCCAGGCTGATCATGCTTCTCAGCCACTTCTGCTGATACTCAGCAGCGGATACCGACCGCCCCTTCACGTAAGTTTGCAGTTTTATCAGTAAGAGTGTACCGGCCATCTGATGGGATGTACAGTCTTGCAGCTGTATGGGGCCTTCCTCCTTCCTGTTCTTCTAGCTTTCGGAATCGCTCTTAACCTCGTGGGCTGGCACAACGCGCACATCAACGTTCCTCTGATATTCTACTTCGACACACGGACAAACATCGATTTCCGAGAATTTATGGAAATGCCAACACTTCTTCTATGTACTCTATGCTACTGTTTCTGGTTGTCTTTCAACGTCGTTTCAGACACTATATCGCCGCAAGTCTGGCCTCTTGTTTGGCTTTTTGGCTTCTTCCTATGGCTGTTCAACCCGTTACCTATCATGTACATGCGAGCTAGATGGTGGCTGATTCGAAGCACATTCCGAGTCTTCACAGCGGGACTTGTACGAGTCGAGGTGAGTTTGCGAGCTTATGTACCGAGATGCGAATTTGATAAAGCGCCGTGTCGTTTAGTTCCGCGACTTTTACCTCGGAGACCAGTTCGCATCGCTCTACTATACCGCCTACAATCTTGGCTGTAAGCGGCACCGTATAAAGTCAAGCTAGTCATACGGCTGAAGCAATACTAGTTATCGTCTGTCTCTATACGCATCACTTCACACCCGATGTCAACTCCGTCTGTTCGACAAACGAGACTTGGGCAAGTCCCGTGTTGGCATCTCTACCCTTTCTCTGGCGTCTGGGCCAGTCTATCAGACGTTACTACGATTCTCCTGAAGTCAAGTAGGCACCAAGTCCAACGGAAATCTATATACAAGGAGGCTGATCATAAGCTGTCTATACAGGACTCACTTGGTCAATGCAGGCAAATATGCAGCTGGTATTCTATATTTCTTTATGTACTTCAATTGGAGGATACACGGTAAGCTTCACGTACGAATCACCGCCGAGCAGAATTCTGACAGCTTAATCTCCCTCTTCGCGCCTAGGATCGGGATATAATGCGAGATTTGCAGTCTTCGTCGTTTTCGCTTCCATAAACAGCTCGTACTCGTATATATGGGATCTCCTTATGGATTGGAATTTGTTCAAGAGAGGATCAAAGCATCGCTTTTTACGCAACGAACTAGCTTACCACAATCAGAAATGGGTACGGCCAAGCTTCCTGCTTGTCGTGTTTCCGGTGATTACCCACTAAACGCACGCTTCTTCGTGTCTATTTAGTTCTACTACTTCGCAATCGTCACAAACTTTATCCTTCGATTTTCATGGTTCATCTATACCTTCCCGCAAGGCAATCTCCGCCTGAAAGGCTTCATCGTGGTGTTATTCGAGACTATCAGAAGATTTCAATGGAATGTGAGTCGTCGCACACAACAACATTCGAAGGCGTAGGCGCGCTAACATCTGCCTGGGCAGTTCATTCGTGTCGAATCCGAACACGTTGGAAAGTACGTGCTAAGAAGTCAAAGGTGTGATTATGACTGACATATATGCGTCAGTGTCGATGGTTTCCGAGTCACTCGCGATGTGCCTCTACCCTACACTCTACCGGGCTCAGTATCTCATCTGCCCGATACGCCTGGCGCAGTCGATATCGGGGACGACGAAGTCGAAGAAGCAGATGTTGGCGAGACTTTCCGACAAGAGAAGGATGGGGAAGGCACCGAACTCGCAAGCAAGCGCAATCTTTTCTCTACCGTTCTTCCAGGAATGGTAGCGCAGAGACTGAAGTCTGTCATCAAGGGTAAAGCACTGGCTCCTGATGAAAGTGATGATGAAGAGGACAGTCCTGCTTCGGACAATAATCATAATAACAATGCGACCGCTCGACATAGGCATGCAAGTACGACGACTAGTAATGCTCTTACGCAAGTGGATGAAGATATGGATAGTGAACAAGCTGTGAAGGACCAAAGACATCGAAATTACAACACTTTTGGCTGGGATTCGGATGTGGAAAATGTCAGGGCGCCGGAACAGGCACACGCGGCGGATAGGTAGTCACCGTTGTAGTATCATGTATCTGTAACCTGTCTTCCTAGACTATACTGTCGCTTTGGTGGCTCCTGCCCTGGTCCCTGAGATGACGTCGATTGTGTTTGTTGATAGCCAGCGGCCTCGAGCGCGTCTTGATTGATGTCTCTCTTTCTTCTGCTCCAACAACCACACTTCCGAGTTCACAGATAATATACCAACAATGAGCGTAACATCAGCAGTCAACGACCTTATCCATGCCATCCTCTCCCTCATTTCTGGCATCTTCAACATCATCCTTTCGCTCTTCCGAGGTGTCTTTGCCGTCTTTGAAGGCACAATCAGCGCAATCACCAATGTAGTCACTGGAGTGCTCGCATTCATGTGGAAGTGGGTGTCCATCTCCCTCGTAACGCCCAAAAACTCGACCTAACTGACGCCTGTTTGACGTGTCCTTTCCCTAGCCATATTGGCGTCATTCTCCTGCTGGGGATGTCGCTGCTCGCATACCAGATCTTTGTCGTCGAGAAGAGACAAGGAAACGTCCGCACACGCTCAGGACCCAAGAAGCTGCAGTAGAATGGATCATGAAGCAGGATAGGGGAGACCCAAATGAACGAAGGAAACGAGGAATATGCTTTCTGCTGGGAACTACTGGACTGTTATAACATAGCGATACACGATATATAATACACACTACTGTCTGCCCTTCGTTCTCCCTCCTTCGTAAAAACAATGTAGCTATAGCGAAATCACGCCCTTCTAGCAGTACGCCTGTCTTCTTTCCCGGACGGCAGTTGCGCTACCATCTTCTTGACGTTCTCTCCAACTTGCTCCTTCTCGACCACTCCCGCTCTAGCTTTCAACACTTTCTCCCTTAGAAGCTGACCTCTCTGACCCAGCACATCTTGGAAACTGTTCTTTGTCAAGTACTGATCCAACCCTCCTACTTTATCGATATCTCTCAATGCAGAAGTAGTGACTTTGATCTGTATCCGCTTGTTTAAAGCTGCAGAGTAGAGTGTCGCATTGTGAATGTTGGGAAGCCATGAACGTCGAGTTTTCTGGTGTGATTCAGGGACGTTGTTGCCTATCAAACACTGTCTATCAGTATCTACATGCGTAAAGCAGCATGAACAAGAGTCTGCTGCCCACCAAACACCTTCAATTTTCCCCCAAAAAGGCCTTGCTGGGATCGCTTGAAGACGTGCGTCG
The DNA here is from genome assembly GCA_001972285.1 of Erythrobasidium hasegawianum. Taxonomy (NCBI): domain Eukaryota; kingdom Fungi; phylum Basidiomycota; class Cystobasidiomycetes; order Erythrobasidiales; family Erythrobasidiaceae; genus Erythrobasidium; species Erythrobasidium hasegawianum. The sequence goes on from BCII01000030.1 coordinate 23,574, forward strand.
CTGAAGGGCTGCGTGTGTGGTGTGCTTTTGCAGCACGACACAGCGTAGGGAGCATCGAATGCTCTCGAGTGTTTCCTTGAAAGCACCGTATTGACAAAAGCCAACCTGTAGCTTGTCTCTCTGCTTGCTGCTAACACCTCAAGTCGCAACCTTTTCTTTCGCAAGTCATGGTGCGTCTGCTTCAGGCAACAACAGTATGTATCTATACTGACTCTCTGCTGTCCCCAGCGAACTTCTCCAATCCGCATGGGAGGAGGTGCCCAGTACCCATACCCGAAAGAAGTCTGGACGCCATGTAAGGCAGCAGCCAGCGACGACAACGATGATTCGAGAATCTTGAAAGCTGAGAGGTTGTGATACGCAGCCGGCGGCTGGTGGACACGGCCTACTGTGTGGAAATCAAACACTGCTATCGTCGCTACTGGATTGGCCTTTGCATGCTATGGCATCTGGACATTCTCAGCAGATCGAGAGGTGCGCTTCGTATCATCATCCAACTGCTGATGATCCCGCTGAAAGAGACTCGTGGTTGAAGGTCCGGACGGTCCAGCCTACGAGGTGGATACCCAGCATGCTATGGAGCAAGCAGGCAAGAGAGATAGGTATCAAAGATGAAGGGTACCATCCAAGTTCTGGCGGGCACCATTAGGTCTGCCCTTCCTGTATTGTATAATGGCATATTACAAGCTCTCTTTCTCTCTTTCGTTTCCGATATTACATCGAGCAAGATCCGCATGGTACAGTCTCCTAAAACAAGATGATGTGATCTATGCCTCTATGCAGCTTCTATCCCACCTCCTTCACTCATCCCATCTTCATCATCCTCCTCTTTCGGCTCATCGCTATTCTCCGGATCAGATGGTTCTTTACCCGATGCGGCCGTGACTTCAGCCTTCTCATCCTCACTTGGCACTTCCTCTACCTCCTCTTCTTCCTCTTCTTCTTCGTTCTCGGAGCCGGATTGAGGATGTGTCATGTCGTTTATGAGCTGTACGAGAGGCGCCATGACTTCTACGGTATCGCCTATGACCTTCTTGAAGTCTGACGATAGGACTTCTTCGTCGGTGAAGCTGCACCCCGATCGAAATAGAATATCAGTAGCTGGCATGCTGATAGCGGTGTCCCAAGAGAACAGATCCTACGCACCGATGCACCACTGATATCGTTCTCAGTTTGAGCAAATCTATATCCTTATGATTCTTATCTACTCCATTCATTTTCGGTGCCACTTTAAGCATATCGTCATTCCCAAAGACACTACATCTCTTTCCTTTCCCTTTCCCATCCACCTTCGGCGGTCCAAACATCTTTACAAACTTCTTTTCACTGAGAACCTTTCTCAATGGTTTACTGCTACGTAAAATGTTGGAACGGATTGTCGCTAGGTCATTTTTGTCAGGCGACCATTTCCCAGCTGCTAATAAACTGTTGTTGGGACTGATTTGAAGATAATATCCCGCGAAAGGACCTTTGCGCCCTGTTCGAGAGAACGAGGCAGAGAAGTTCTTCTTGTAGGGCGTCTGGCGTTGCCAATTGTAATCAGCCAGGTGAAAAACGGGGTACATTGAGGTAAGTGTTGAGTACCTTGTCGTTGGAGAACCTGACATCCCGATATATACGGTAGACGAGATCTTTGGCTGGCATCTCTGGTATACTCCAGTCGCCTCGCGTCAACTCTGGCTGGACGGCTTCTACAAATTCAAGCCAATTCTTGTGAGCGTGTCTGTATCTTGCGTCTGCACGTCACGTAAGCCGAGTGCGATCAACCGTGGATAAATACACGCGTAAAGTGCTACAGCAGGACATACCGTTTCTTGCGAACCTGGTATGAAGAGACATCAGTCAATCGCGACTCCATCAAGAAGATGATAGTACACACCACTCCCGCTCGTTGTTTACAGTCAGATCCCGCAAGAACTGCAACGTATGTGGATCGATGTGGCCCGGCTTGACGCTACTTTTCGGAGCTTTGACGAGCTTTGTCTTTGTGACTTTTCTTCCGTCGCTAAGGACACCATCCTCATCCTCGTCTTCGTCTGCCAGATCGCTAAGCTCTACATCGTCATCGCTTTCTTGGGCTTTCTTGATACGTTTCGATGGGCTTGAAGTAGTAGTTTCTGCTTTCGCGCTGGATTTTCCTTTACGTTTGCGTGCTGATATACTCGTTGATGTTGTGGTTGTCGATGTCTGCTTTACCGTAAAGTCCAGCACTTCTTCTCCATCATCATCGTCACTCTCGTCCGGCGCGCCTTTCAAGACCACATCTTCATCATCATCATCTTCGCTCTTTACATCGTCTTCTTCGTCGTCTTCGCTACTCTCGTCGATGTTGTCGCTATCCTGCTCTTTGTAGTCGTCGGCCTGGCTTTCCACGCTCGAGCTGGAACTGCTTTCGCTGCTATTCCCTCCATCTTGATCTTCTTCATCACTGTCATCGCTTGTCCTCTTACTCTTACTCTTACTGTTACTTGCGCTTAGCTGTTGTTTAGCTTTTCCTGCTGCTGCCCGCGCTGGTCTGGCCATAGTCTTGTAGTGTTATAGCAGAGTGTTGAAAAGTGTTGAATTGGATTTCAAGACTCTCTTTAACAGCCGGTTAACCCGATTAACCCAATGCCCCATAAACGCGCAAAGAAGTCTGCAAGGGACGCAGACAGGCTTGAGAAGGGCTACGACAATGCACCGACAGCATCATCATCAGATGCTACTCCAAAGAACAACGACGACGTTTTAAGCAAAAATCTGTATCGCATCTTGAACGCTGAAAAGATCAGAAAGGAGCGCGCAGAACGCCTAAAGAACAGAGAGAATAGTACTGCTACTGTCGCTGGAAACAGCAAGAAACGCAAAGCTCAGGATGATGGACCAGCGAGCTCCCTCACTATCCAGCCTGGAGAAAACTTGAAAGCTTTCAACAAGTGGGCTGATGCTCAACATGCTGATAAGGAGTTCACGTCTGATGTATGCTGATGTGACAGCCGCGTCGAGATGGCTCTGCGACCCGAGATCTCATCTGCAATAAAGCATTCAAAGACAGCCAGCAAGAAGGCCAAACTAGCAAGATCTGGCAAGAACTCTACCTCCAACAACGATGATAACGAAGATAAACACGATCCAACACGGCGTCCCCCTCCTAGGCGACAGGACCAAGGCAAAGAACGCGCGCTAGACTTCGCGGCAAAAGAGAAGATACGCTTGAACGATATAGCGTTGGAACCTCCTTCGTTTAAGAATAAGAGTAGTGGTGGGAATAGTAAGAAGCAGGGAGGATTATTGGAGAAGAAGACGACAAAGCGGAAGGAACTGCCTGTCTCGATGAAGCAGAAGGACGAGATGGAGGCAGCGAGGACGCTAGCTATAGAGCGGTAAGTCGATCATGCTGATTGCATTACGGTACATTCTGATGTCTGAGCTCTCTCTCTACAGGTATCGACAGCTAAAAGCACAACAACTGGCAACAAATTAGTCACATATCGACATAGCGTATCTCAGATAGTACTCTCCCTCTATCTTCTACTCATCTTTCGACCTCCATAGACTGTTTCTGGGGTCTGCGCTCCGCCTTTTTACGGCAGTCTTTTCTTCTCTTCGTCTCTTTCATCCGCCTCCTTTTGCGTTTCCGTTTGTGGTAGTGGTAGCTGTGTTGTTGTTTCTATCGACGAAGGCAGGCTGGGGGCTATCATCCTGGTCTGCTCGTCGTGTTCTACTTTGCGGCCAGGCGCTGTATCATATCGACTACTTGTCGTCTCTTCGCCAGGTATGGAGAAAAGAGGCGGTATCTTATCCTCGATAGCCTTTTGACCCATCAACTCCTCTGTCTTCTTTCTTCTAGCGAAAGCTTCCGATTTTCTTCGATATGAATAGCAGCACCTGACCAGCACGAGTCACCATTTCCCCAGAACCCATTGTGCCAACCAACTCCTTGTGATCCATAGTTTCTGTGCGATACTTGCATATGGACCACTCGTCTGATCTCTTGCGAAGATGGCTAAAATGACTCCCGCTAATCCCGCAAGCAATAGCAACGTCGATCTCCTTTTTGACAGGATATTCGATAACAATTGTTTTCGTTGTACTTGTCTTCGCTTGATGAGCTCTTCTTCTTCTTTCTTTTCCAGCTCTTCTTCCTCTTTCGTCTTTCCTTCAGGAATAATGACATCCACTCCATCTCTGACGATCTTCTCCGCTTCTTCCTCCGTAAGATTCTTGTTCTCCCACGTGAATATCGCAGAAAGTGGACCGAAGATAGTATCTGCCCCAATTTCAGGATGCGTAAGAGGGTATTTCTCATATAGCTCTAAAGCAGTACTAAAGAGCGTTTCTAGTAAGATGGGAGAAGGGACTTTCTTTTTCGGTGTCCCACGGATTTCAGAAAGAACGTCGTTCCAGCCTGAGGCTAGATTGTGGAAAACCACATCGATGTCTTGGTCTAATAACGATTGATTGGCCGGATATGAAGAGGTTTGAGAAGTCGAGGAGAGATTGCTGCGTGTAGGAGTATCGCTCATTCGAGTAGCTTGGACTTGGGGTGAGCTGGGAAGAGAGGGAGAAGGTGTAATGGGATGTTCGACTGCTAAGGCTGGCAATTTAGATAAGACTGTATGTAGAGTAGCCGGATCATTCGCGATATCGGGATCTAGGTTCTGCAAGTCTGTCTTTTTCGCCATGACGATCTGGGTAGGATTCAGTTGTCAGAATCGGCAAACTACACGAGTATGTCAGATATACTTACAGCCGCACAAAGATAAGCTACCATGGCCGGATTATGTGACAGTAAGAAATCAAATATACGGTCAATGAGCTCGGTCGATGTGAGATCGTGAGCCATCAGAGTGAGGATCCAGGAGAGGGAAAAGTATGGAAGGGAGGAGGCTCTGTAAACACAAGTGAAATAGTCAGGTTGAAAGTTCTGATCTGATGCAGGTAGAAAGTATCGCACTTCTCGACTGCTTCAGCCAAGGTCGGATCGGCTTGTGCCAATATCCTCTTCAGGAGGCTACACCACGTTCTCATGATATTAGTGTACATCCTAAATATCCGAAAGCCGAACCAAGCTTACCGCAAGTAGCCCATGACGGGATCCAGTCCCGACATCATGCTGTCTCTTATGTGGAAAAGCGAGATCCTGTCTGTAAGGCGGGCTGCCAAGTCCATATCATCGTCGCATATCAAGAGCACGATGGAAACTATATCGTGATAGCCCTGTTATGAAGTCGACTCAGCAAGACTAAGTACAGAGAGGTGTGCACCGGACATACTTGGAAATAGTTGAGAGCGGGATGCCGCCGCAATATAGAGGTTATGAGATGGCTCAACTGATGCCGCCTCTTATCGCGCGTTTCATCTAGACATAATCTAGTCAGCCCATATGCAACACACCTCAATCGATGAGGTTGCTCACCGAACGGAAAATTGATGAATGACCGATTGACATCGAGCTGTACTTGATATTCATCTTTATGCTCCAGCTCTTTCTCTTCTTCATCCCGCGGGCTGCCCTCTTCTGGCTCTTCGTCTATCCTCTCGCTCACCGAGAAGCGCCGTCTCTTTTTGTATACATCCTCTTCGCGTATATGTAGTAGTGGATGTGCATGAGCTCCCAATATCAATGGCCTGTATAGAATGTCATTTCGAATCAAAGAACAATGTGACCGCAATTAGCGCGCTCTCTCGCACGCGGGACCATGAGGACATGAGGACCTACCAGACGAGTCTTCGCATAGCATCGTTGACGAAACCTTTAGGTGCCAGTTTGCGTAGAGCATCGATATCTTTCTTCAAGAATGCTTCACGGACATCTCGTTTGTTGGGCAATTCAATCTCGACGGAACTTCTTCTGCTGCTGGCTCGACTGTTGGCTCGAGAAGTCACTCTGCTCGTCGGCGCTGATGTATGTGCGTATTGATGAAGATGCCCGGATCCAGTATACGATGACAGTACGCTGCTCAGCGCTGAATGCCCGCCAAAAGTGAAGCCAGAACTTCGCGTTGTCCCGTCTGAAGTAGTGCTGGCATTCCCGGTATTCGATGAGCTCGGACTGACTGGCGTACTCCTGGCAGCAGAACTGCTGGCGTGCGCCCGTCGATAGTCCTCAGGCCAACTGAATGCTCCTCCTCCGTGGAACATTGCATGGCGTGTGGACAAGCAGCATGATGTCTCAGAATTGTCAGGATATGTCGAGGGCATCGTATATCGTATTGATACATAATACTGAAAGCACTGCATAACGTCAAGTATACTGCTACTCGTTCTATTGTCCCTTCGACTTCTCCCCGACAGACTCCGGCAAGGTCAGCATCTCGTCATTGGCACTGCTGCCAGACTGCGGTCCACTCCCCACGATCTCAAGATACTCATTGTGTATACCTTGTACAAACTTGTCTGTTGGAAGATCATTGTCCTGCCAGCCGAAAGGATCGGAAAGCTGGGCTGCAGCTGAATCGACACCAAAGAACGTCCAGGCGCTAGCTTATCGTATCAGCTTTAGTATTCTGTGAACAGAGAAAAGGACACTCACACAACTGCAGAGACAGGAACGACCCATAGACCCAGAATCTCGACCAGCTGGGGAGGGATAGATACGCAGTAAAGGACAAGCATCTGTTGCACGTGGATACCGAGAGCAAGAGGAATAGGTGTATCTCTGATTCGCTCAGCTTGACTGAGCTGGTCTGTCATCTCCTTGAGCACACCAAGGCAATTTGCCCATGTTGGCGTTTCGAGCAAGACGGTTTCGTTGCCTGGCGAGCCTCTTGACGGAGCTACTGTAGTGTGAAACTCATTCAACATGGATTGCTGCAAGAACTAGGTTAGCTTTGACACACAATTATGCTTGGACGGCACTCACGATCTGACGCAGGAGCAGCAGAGGCATGTTCCTGGGTCCACCAAGCCTAGTTGCGCCAACTTTTGAGGGTGTGCTTCTCGCATCCGCTTGTTTATCGTTCAGGATACGCGTAAAGTTCTCCGATTCGTCAGCTACATCTGCTGAGAAAGTTCTCTGTGCTTGCGGGGTAGATTGTAAGCTGTGTAGCAATTTCTTGGGCAAGAGAGCTGTGAATGCTGGATCTGATAGCGGATCGGCATCTCGGAGATGGTGTCTGAACAAGAATGAGCCAGTTTTCCGGGTTGATAGTGAACTCTAGACTCACTTGAATGCATAGGCATATGCCACGATCAGCGAGAGCAGGTCGTCAACACCTTCTTTCTGACGCAGACGCTCTTGATCATTCATTCTTGGCGGAGGTAGACTGAGTGTCAATGTCGTAAGAAGCACGCGTGTCGAGCTCGTCAAGCTCGCAAAGATGCGGCGTCCTTCGTGCCATCGGTCCTGTCAAGGATTTAGATCAGGGACTCTTCCTCCTTCAAGCGAACCATAACCTACGGAACTTGAGCCAGAGCGATATGAAATCATCAAACCGGTAATCATAGCCAGGACAGAGGACAAGGACGACGCTCCACGTCCAACATTGGGAGCCAAGTCTGCTTTATTCAAGACATAGATGAGGAAGCCATAGACTGTGAATGCGATGATGGGGATTCGTGTAGATGCCCAGACCGAGCCGCGTGTTTGCAGGAAGAGAGGCCTCTTTGAAGATGCTAAATCTCGTTTCGCGCGAGCTTGAAGGCGCTGTAAGTCAGCTTGCATTGTTCTTCGTACTTCTGAGGAAGTGAGAGGAGGAAAGACGACAATGCTTTTACGAAATCTCTGAAGTTAGCCCTGGACAAGGGTGACGTCGAGCAAGACGGTAGGTGCGTAAGGCCGTCGAGCAAGACGTAAGGATGATGCTGCTGATTACATCGTCGAGAGATACGGTACTGCTTGTGAGATACATCCACTTCTTCAAAGAAAGTTGTAAGAGCTACGACAACAGCTAGAAATCTGACAGATACCGCAAATCTGCTTCCCTTGGACTATACATAGCTAGGACATACCGTACATCTTCTAAAGATTGCCCTTTGGCTAGACTTCGTATGCTGAGCGACCATTTTCATCGTATCTTGGCGAACGGATTCAGTAGACCAGCTTCCAGCTTCTTCTCCGGTCTTCCCTTTGCGAAAGCGTTCCAGAAGCGGAGTGTTTCATCTCCTGCACCAGTAACGATAGTCTGCCCATCTGGAGACATTGCGAGGTAGAGTACTCGTAAGGTATGGCCGGTCAGAGTAGCGACCTGTTGCATCGAGGGATACTTCCAGACACAGACTTGGTTCTGGACTGTACTGCCGCCGGAAAAGCCATGTGTGGAGACGAGTTCGTTTGAGCTGAACAGACGAAGTCAGCGTGACCAGAGCGAAACAAAGGAGCGATTGGGCCTACTTCTTTGACCACATCAGGTTGCATACTTGTGATCCCGTGTCCACCTCGCTCAATAGACTGCCAGTCAAGGTATTCCAGAATCTGATCTTCTTGTCCGCCGTCCCACCTCCACTCGCTAATATGCCATGTTGATGCGTATTCCAGGTGATAGCTTTCACAGCAGCTGTATGATCTGCAAACTTATATAATATCTTATCTTGAATACCATCCCATACTATGAGCTTGTTATCGTTTCCTCCGCTCGCTAGTTGAGTGCCTGAAGGTGACCATTTGATGCCGCATACTTCTTGACGATGGCCTTGCAGCCGTCTGAAATAGTGGTCTGGCGAGCGCACATCTCGATGCAGTATAGCTCGATCTCGTGAGCCTGTTGACAGAACATAGTCGTTCCAGGCTAGCGTCCCTGCTCGAGCATCGTGTCCTCCCATGGTCCTGTCGCACGTCTGTGTCTCTGCATCGTAGATCTTGACGAGGCCTTTGTTCGTGCCAACAGCTATCCGAGAGCCCTGTATATCAGAGATAAGCGTATGGCTAACGAGAACTGGGTTAGCGGTCTCACCTTCTGGATCCACCCGAGGCTCGTTACGGAGTCGCCGTCATCTGTGAGGTCACATAACTTGGTGACGGAACTTGTCTGGGCTGACCAGAGGTACACCCGAGGTCCGAGTCCGACTGCGAGAATGTTTGTTGAAGACCAGTCTACGAGATTCAAGTAGAAGTCGTCCTATAGGCGTCAAAGATTATTCATTGTCAGCACCTCTAAGCAAGCAAGGAGAAAGCCAGAGCATCTACTGACTGCAAGCTCGGGCGCATCGAGCACCTTGAATGGCACTTTGCTAAGCGACTTTGGCGTCTTCCTCGGACTCAAAAGGAGTTTCTGACTGTCAAACCTGACAGGACTAGCACTGTATTTCTCGTGCGTGGGCGAGTCTAAGGGTGTCTGTCCGCCTGTCTTTGCAGCTCCCGATCCGCCTGCAGATCCCCTCTTCTTTGACGGGCTGGCGTATGAGAAGAGGTTCTTTGTACGAGTAGGTGTGGTAGGGCCAGATGCAGCTGTCGATAAAGGTACATTGCCTGATGCATATCTTGAAGTAGAGGGAGAATGGGTTAGATAGGTCGCGTCCATAGAAGAGTTTGCCGACGATGGGCCATCATTGATTGCAGCAGATCCAAAGAGCTCATTCTTGAGTAGAGCATTGAATGTCTTGTCGGCTTCCTCTACAATCCAGACACACATTAGCCAAACAGGCCGGTCCGTACGAGATATCAGTCGAGCCCAACACACCTTTCTGAGCATCGCAGTCAGGGCCTCTGTGGATTCTGCGCTTGGGAGAGCCATGACCTGATCCAGGAGCTGAGTTTGAGCCAGAAGCTGACGCTGAGCCGCTGTCAGCAAGCAGGCTGAACGAGGTCGCGAGATCGCTTGACGAGTTGCGCTGAGGGATGAACCTGCAGAGCATAAGAGTATCAGTACATCTACTAATCATCTTTGAACAATGCGTTCCCACCTATCGCCGTATATCGCTACGCGCTCCTTGCCTTTCCGCCAGCTCGAGCTTGATGGACTTCCCGTGACTGTATTTGAGGTTTCATAGCTATAGCTATTGTTTCTGCTGCTGCTCCCACTCCCACTTGCTCGAGCACTACCTTTGTCCATTCCATTCCAGTTTGATCAATAAGAAGCAAAGAAATAACAGAATGTACTCTTTCAAATGTCAGCTTGTGCTATCACAGACTATTCTGTACTCTGTCTTTACTGCACTTAATAGTCTAGTTACACGGGATTTGGAAGCTATCATTGTAATTCTTGATGTTTGATCATGGCTTCTGAGGCTTGCGAACTTCTTCATACTCCTTCTTTGCAGCTTTCGCAAAGCTCTCATCTGTCAAGATTCGCCAGCCCACAGCTGCTAGACCCTTCGCGACCTGGATCGTGTTTTGGTGCGCCTCTTTTGTTCGTGCTGCTTTAGCGAAGCCCCTAGAAAGCGCAGAGGATCCTCAGTATCCGTCTGACGTAGAGAAAGAGGGTCTATCTCACTCTGTATGATTGCCTTCGCCTGGACCGACCGGAATAGCAAACATTGGATGCAGACCCGGCAGCTCATACGTAACATCGCCCTGAAGACATAGAAAAACAAGCATTAGTGACTCAACATAAATTGTATCGTAATAACAGTGTCGCACAAAGTCTGTCGAGCCGAAAGCGGAGGTGCTTTGCGGGATCTCGATCTTGAGCTCAGACTCCATGTAGCGTTTATATTCGCTTCCTAGCGTCGAATCTATGATCCTTGACTGAGTATATGCGCGATTAAGTGCATCGCTAGCATTCGTTACTTACTGTTCTGCATGTCTAGATACTGCATGATCCACTTGATCTCGACACGGCATCCTGTCGCAAGACCAGCGGCTTTGATGCAATTGTCGATCTTTTCCTTGAGCTTCTCAACTTCTGCTTGCTGCGGGTTACGGACTCCAACTACAATTCATTGTAAGATATCAGCGTTCTGGGCTGGATTCAGGCAGCCAAATTCAGGTACTCCGCTTACATTGAATCTTGGAATGCCCAGGAATGATGTTGCACACCCACTCTTCTGAGCCCATGATAATACCGTGTATACGAGAGTCTGGGTGTGTCTGCTGTCTTAAGGCAGAGATGTTGCTGTAGGCCAAGACAGCTGCATCTAGAGCATTGACACCTTCCCAAGGCGCACCAGCAGCATGAGCCCTACAGAATGCCGTGAATCGTCAGCGAGCTTGACATGCCACTATTGGGAATAGGCGTACTTGTGACCGAAGAACTCGGCGACACATTCGCTGACTGCCAGCATGGGAATAAGGCCAGTGTAGGGTGTGGGGTGTGCCATCAAGCAGACATCCATTGACTTGTAGGCTCCATTATTGATCATGACGATCTTGCCGCCATCCTTCTCTTCAGCAGGAGTGCCTAGCAACACTACTCTTCCTGGTATGTTGTGTGCTTTCATGGCTTGCGCAGTGGCTATAGCCCCTCCCAAGCCAGCGACTGGGCGATCCGGTCGAGTATAATGTCAGAACGGTTTCCAAGCCGCTGAAGATGGACGAAACACACTGGCAATGAGATTGTGCCCGCACGCGTGAGCTGACTTTCCGCCGAACCCAGGTAGAGCGTCCATTTCCGAATTAAAGCCAATCGTCCTTCCGCCCAGTCCATGCTGAAATTCGGCTTCAAAGCCGGTCTCGGTACCGTATACCGATCTTGTGACTTTGAAGCCATGCGACTCCATGTATTTAGACAGCAGCGTAGACGTCTTGTATTCTACCCAGCCTATTTCCGGGTGATCATGCATCTTTAGGCTCACTTCCCGCAGGGACGGCGAGAGATCTTCAACAGCTTTGGCGATGGTGCTACGACCATCAGATCCAGCGTACAGTGCATTATATCGAGGTAAGGCATCATGGCCAGCCAAGGTCCATCGAGCTGGATCCAGGTCGGGGAAAGAGCACGCGCAGCCGGTGTGAGCTTGCTTTTCGGTAGCAGAAGCAGGAGCATGGGGAGAATTCATCGCAGCAGATTGGGTAGTTGTTTCCGATGGTCCATCGCTGCCGTTCCAAGGCCAGCGAGTTGGATCGATATCGGGCATTGGGCAACCGCAACCGGCGTGCTTTGCAGAATAGTCCAATAATGCAGCAGCAGATTGAGTTGTCTTCTCATTGTCGTTGTTTCTGTTGCTCTTCTTCCTCAGAAATGGAAAGCAGCCCGGCATCTTCAAAGTGATCGCTTGAACAAAGGAAACCTGGGTTGACTCTGGATCAATTGGTTCTATTTCCTGAGTACAGGGTTCTCGCTGATGCCTTCGCAGCTTATATCGTCGTGGACACTGTGCCTATGCTGCTGCGCCTACTATGCCCATGCCCTCTCGTCACCTCCGCTTGACTTGCTCGCGTACCCTGCCTACTCTGTCCAGCTGCGGCCTGACCTTCCGATATCAAATACTTCTGCACAACGTATACTGAGCGGGATCAAGGATGAAAGCAGCGAACCAGAATCACAAAGGACTGGCCTGCTGTTGAAGAGAGACGGTGACGATGCGCAAGCTGGTTCAAGTGATGCAGTAGCTACCAAGCCTTATCTCCTACGGTCAGCTGGCAATGGTCAAGGCTATCTATGCAGTGTGCCGCAGCAGAACAAGGCTACCGAAGGTAGATCTAGAAGAGACGGACAAGCGAGCCAAAGGCCACGTCTTACCGCCGAGGAGAAGAGCGAGAAGAGGAGAAAGAGCGAGGAGGAGAAGCGTCAAGCATACGAACGGGGTCTTGCTCTGCTTGAGCCGCTCAAGGGCAGCTGTTTGTACCTGACTCAAGGGTGGTTTACTTGTAAGTCTACCGCATATGAGCTGTTTTGTAACGCTTCAGCTTATGCTTGCGGCCACTATAGATGGCTTTTGTCACGGCTCGGAGATCCGCCAATTCCATGCTATTCGTACAGCAAATCCAGGAGGACACGGCTCGGGCTTGTCTGAAGACCTCAGTCAGGAGTCCTATACTCTTGGCCAGTTCACAAACCGTGTCGTGGAAGATGAAGGACTTGTCGACACGAAACGAGCGAGAGCTCTGGGCAGTTTGAGGGAGATCCTCGAAAGCGATGACAAGGTTGATGGACAAGCACTGGATATCAGCTCGCAAGGGAGGGCTTTTGAGGACGACGACATGTCAGTTGATGAGGATAAGCGATACCTTGTCCAGCTCTGGACAGGCGGCACGCTTTGCGACAAGACTGGCGCGGAGAGGAAGACCGAAGTTCAGGTTGGTTTATCCGCGAGCTTCATGTCGGCAGTACTGACCTATTTCGATGTCAGTTCCACTGCAACTCACAAACCACCGATCGTATCTTCCTCATCCGCGAAACGGCCATCTGCGAATATGTTATTGTTATACATACTCCCAGGCTATGCGGAGAGCCCATTTTCGTCGGTTCAGGAGCCAGTGCAGATGAAGCTGCTCGAGCGAAAAAGAAGAAGGCCGTCAGTGTTATCGAGTGCAGACCTGTCCTTAGGGACGATGCGCCAGCGCTGCAAGCGCCTCCGGTACAGTCTGAGCCTGGACTAGTGCTACAACAGCCTGCACTGTTGGCTGAAGCTCCCGTGCCCCAAGCGTCGGAAAGTCAAGCGGACAGCGCTTTCGCAGAACAGCAGGAGTCGACTTCGCAGCCTACGCCTGTAAGTCGTTTATCTCGGCAGCAGATTAGGTATAAGCTGGCTGATCACCGATGTCGTCAGGCAATCATCGCCGAGGACTCGCCTGTTTCAGAGCAAATGAAGACCGAAGATGCAAATGCCGTTATACAAGATTTATTAGCTGAGCGCGCTGCTCAGGATGCATCAGACAGCAAGTCATCCGATAGTGACAAGGACATCATGCTGGACTATGTCTTGACGGTAGATCCTGCAACTGGCGAGATCTCCGTCGAATCCGATTCTTCCGCTAGCAAAGCTGGAGAAAGTGTAGATGGTCTAGAACCAATTCAAGAGATCATCAAGCTCCTGCGGCAATCGCTAGAAGATGCCTTGAATATCGTCCACCCTGACGAAAGGCCGGAAGACAACAAAGTCGAGCCCGGACAAGCGCAACAAACGCAGAATCCCATTCAACGGCAAGCGAACGTAAACAAAAAACTTCAAGATTCCTTGTCTCGCTTTCACAAAGCTGGTCCACGCAATCATAAAGCCATCGCAGAGCAGTTCCTGAAAGGTCAGCTCAAGGAGCCGAAGAGGAAGGGACAGGCATCACCTCAGCTTCATAAAGCGGAGGAAAGACAGCCGCCGAGACAGATGGGAACCCAACAACATCGGAACCTCAAGAAAGCTTTCGATACCAACTGGGACGAGGAGCAATCTGAGCAGGACAATTCATGGACCGCTAAGATCAAGGACGAGTTATGAGCTGCAGTAGAGGAGGAGTAATCTGTAGCATATTGACGAGGTTCGCGTAAGGCAGGACTGATACCGTGCTAACGTAGTTTTACGCTGATGGACGGGCGAAACGGGCGCACCTACCTTCTCCAACATCCTACAATCGTTTATCGACGTAGAGGTCCTTGAGTGCCTCTAGCGGGAAAGCTCTGTTGCAGACTTCCAACTCTGCTAACCCGCTTGACGTGAAGGCTGTGACTAGCCCTCACAAAGGAGGATGCAGTTGGCCCTACAAAAGCTGGATCGATCAAGCTTCAGGCTTCGCTCTGCTTCCTCCTGCCCTTCACACTCAGCTAAATCCGAAAACCTCCTGCAACAGCCTATAGGTATGTCCGTTAGTCGAAAGGCTTCGACCGGCTCCGCCCACAGCCGCACGTCAACAACAGACCATGGATCTCGTAGAGCATCAGCCTCGAGTGCCAAATCCGCTCGTTCCTCGGCTTCAGGTGCATCACGAACTGGATCTGACAAGTTCAAGCGTAGTCAGGAAGTCTTCCAGGAGCTCGTCAAGATCTTGCAGCACGATACGCACTATCTCGATGCGCTCAAGGGTGTGTACCGCAGCCCTATGAAGTCTGGATACTCTCTCTAATAGACACGTACTTCCAGGCTCGATCATAAAGTCCTTAAAGAACGATGGCACCCTGAGGAAGCCTACTGCATGCATCTGTCTCGCATTGGGAGCGGTCAATCAGTGGGAAGACGCAATGCACGTAAAATACAGCACGGTCGGCCTTGCTCAACTCATCATCCTGATCGCTTTACTGGATGCTTTCGGCATAGACAGAAGCAGGACGACCATTTCTGACCCGCGCTTTCGAGAAGAGGATATAACATTCCTGAAGTCTCTAAACTTCAACGCTTCGTACACCACGTTCGGAACTGAAGGCAGCCCAAATCTGCCTGTTCTAACGGAAGCCACGCTGGTCTATAACCCTGGTTGCAGCATCGCACAGTTATACAAACGTAATTGGTCGTCTGAGGGACTCTCTCGTATCATCACCCTGCACGGCACTGATCGCATCCTACACCAAGCCGTGGGTAACCACGCAAATTTCCAGATCGATGGCCAGAGAGCCAGAGTCAAGTCTTCGACCAGCCAGAGTAAGCTCTGTTACAGCTAGATATTCTGGCTCAACTGATTGAACGCAGATGGGAGCCCGCGTTTCATCGTCGCAATCGAAGAATCCTTGTCAGAAGCTCAGGAGCCATCTAGGCGTGCGCGTAAGGTCGACTTTCTCCGGGACCACATCATGTTGGAGCTAATGTCATTCGTTACAGTCAGCGTCTCGGAGGAAAGACCTCTTCCGTCCATACAGACTTTTCTTCGTATTGACATCAAGCCGATAAGTACGGCACCTCACTTCAAGGCTATAGATGCTAGAACGATCCAATATGCAGTCGGTCAGACGCATTCCCTTTGCTGGGCTTCTGAGTCACTCTTGAAGCGGCTGCCTCCGGCGTTCTGGAGACTTCCTTCGATGGTGGCTAAAGTTTCAGGAAGCATAACAGTTGATCTGGCGTTAGACAATTAGTTTCCCGAATGTGAGATGAAAGCAACGCGAACGGAAGTGAGTGGACATACGTGACCTGAGTCCTCGGACTTCCCAACTATCTCCGCAGCCCATGACTAACATGGAAGCTAAGAGGGTGCATGCAAATTGCGAAAATTGTGCTCCAGTGACACGAAGTCGATAGCGACCAGCGCGCAAGTTGTGCCTCAGAAATATCATAGCCAAACGAAAGTACTGGGACTAAAGGAAGGAAGCGCGACTTCGGCAGCAAAAGTCAGCTTGCCGGTTCTCTTATCACGACGATAAATCAGAGCATTCTGTGTTAGCTGTCCTCCGCTGATAATGTAATCCTGAATGGTTGGCAGACATTAGCTCGCAAAATACTCCAACAAAGTTTCGCTTACCTCGTTTGCGGTCCCGCCATGCTCGAAGGTGGACATAGAGAGCTCAAAAGAACGCAGTTGGCGTGCCGACTTGATTTGAGCCGTCTGCACTCGCGTCAGACGACCACTCAAAGGTGAAATGGACCACACAGCAATAGTGTCGCCAGGCTATACCAACCTATCAGCACCAAAGCTCCCATAGGCGAAACTTCCGCTTACGTCGCTAGACTTGATATCTCCTTTTGCAGTTGCGTTGCGCCCCGAAGCATACAGGAACTTCCCATCCTTCGATGTGTATACTTCGGCACCGCTGATGATGGGATAGTCAATCTTGGTCCCTTTGGCATAGATTGGTTGTCTAGAAAAGAGCGAGCTTAGTGTGAAGACAGGATCACTGCGACAGCACGACGCACGGCGCTTGGATAACTACAAGGTGTCCGGTTGGTAACACCTTATAAGGTGTAACATCGACGGATGCTTCGTGTAGGAGGTACAGGTGATTGCCATCGGGAGAGAAGGAAAGATGACGAGGTGCAGATCCGACGCGTTGCTTGATGAGTACGACTTTGGAAAGTTTGCCGGACGAATCACGGCGGTATACCTTGACCAAATCCTCTCCATGATCGATAACATAGACGAAAGGTAGATGAGGATGGGCGATAATCTGGTGGGGATGAGAAAAGTCCTGACTCTCTTGCTGTCCTGGCTTGGGCTTGTATCCTGGGTAGTTTAGAATGTCCTTGTTAATCCGCTCCCCGAACTTGCCGGTCTTCACATCGAAACGATAGGTAGCAGCTGAGGCTCCGTAGTCTACAAGAGAAGTTCCTCAGCTATTTCATGTGTGTAGACATGGGTAGGTTCGCACAATTGGCAACACCGACAACCTTTCCATCAGGGAATGAGCTTGTGTAGCACTGTCAGAGCCTTTTAGCGACAAGCAA
The DNA here is from genome assembly GCA_001972285.1 of Erythrobasidium hasegawianum. Classification (NCBI taxonomy): domain Eukaryota; kingdom Fungi; phylum Basidiomycota; class Cystobasidiomycetes; order Erythrobasidiales; family Erythrobasidiaceae; genus Erythrobasidium; species Erythrobasidium hasegawianum. The sequence goes on from BCII01000030.1 coordinate 40,674, forward strand.
CATCGATTGGCACATTACTTACCGCTGCAACACCAGCGTCAGGCGTAGGAGGTATACCGCCGGAACTTGCACTGTCCAGGAAGGAGAGCTGGCCGGTCTTCGCGTCCAAGGCGTAGGACGATACAAGTCCAGGACCGCCAGCATCATTTGACGCGAGAATCAGGTCTATCAGGCAGTAGCGAAGCACGGGAGAGCAGAGGACGGGAGATGGGGATGGGGAAATTGGATGTGCATAACAATCAGGCAACGTCGACGGTTCGCTATGGATCAACTCACCTGGCCTTGTGGAATGTCGCGATATCCAGGCCTTCTGCTGGCCATCCGTGGTGTTATGCCATCCCAGAATCGACAGCTTGTTTGGCTTGACGGAATCATCAAACTCGAGGACAGCATAATTCCCATCGGTCTTGTTGGCATCGGGGACTGCTCTACTACATGTGTCAAATTATACCCACGCTTAGCAAGGGCACTTACACCCTCCAACGAGAATCTTGCGCTTCGAGCCGCAGTCTGTTGCTGAAACGACGACAGAGACCAGCAGAACACCGAAGAAGCGATGAACCTCATGGCTGATGGTTTGCTACAGGATGAGGGAAGAGAGACAAGCTAGAACGTCACCCTTCTTATGCGGAATTCGGTCTCGCTTCATGACTTTGGTCCGCGAAGCGTCTTTCTTTGGTCTTGCCTAGGACAGCCTAGCATGGCATGGCGAGCACGCAAGCAAGCAAGGCTTCGACAAGGTGTACGCATTGGCTGGCTCGTTGCATGAAGTGTCCCAATTCGCAGAAGCATTCGAAAGTCGATCATGTCGAACACCACGGACTGCTGGCTATGGGCTGTGAAGGCTGCGCACAAGATCTGCAGAGAATTCCACCCCAGCGAGCTGTCCTTGTGCTCGTTCAGCCATCCAGCTTAACAAAGTGCAGCAGTCATGCTACCCAGGCGAAAGCTCTCAACTGCTTCGATCGGCAGCGCTCGTCCCCGGTCGACGTCGTCCCCTCCTAATCGCACGTCCCCATCGAGCAGACGTTCATCATCGCTCTCGAATACACCTTCAAATGTGCCTGGCAACTTCAGATACGCCCAAGATGTCTTTGAGGAACTGACCCAGACATTGAGACACGAGACGCGTTACGTCAAGGCCCTACAAGGTATGATTGTTAGTTGGTCAACATCCGGATTAAGCTGATCCTGGCACATGTATAGGCACGATTGCAAAGTCGCTTAGCCCAGAGTCGAGTCTGAAGAAGCCAACCGCTTGCATCTGTCTTGGACTTGGCTCAGTCAATCGATGGAACAGCGCTACGCAAATCAGAGAGAGTACAGTCGGACTCGCACAACTCGTCCAGTTGATTGCGATCCTCGATGCCTTTGGCATAGATCGGCAGCAAACTACAGTATACGACCCCTGCTTTCAGGACGTTGATCGAGACTTCCTAAGCTTTCTCAGCTTTAATGCACCACGGCAAGCTTTTGGAACCGAGTCTGAACCCATCTTCCCAGTTCTGTCTAAGACCACGCTTGTGTACCGTCCAGGTACTGGCGTTGATGGTTTGTATGAGAGGAATTGGTCAGCAGAGGGACTCTCCCGCATCATCGGCTTGCAAGGCTCGACCACTGATGCGGCGCGCGCTTTAGGCATGCTTCCGATCTATAAGGTTGACGGGAAAGAAGCTCGAGTTATCGGGTCAAAAAGTCGAAGTAAGTATGTGAGGTGTATAGTCATCTGCTAGCTGACGCTGAACGCTTTCAGACGAGAGTAAAACGATGCTTCCGGTAGTCGATGCGACTCTCGCACGGCGAAAAGACCCAATTAGGCGTGCTGGTTGGTGGTACAAGTGTTCTCGAAAAGACCGCCTTCTGATGTCGGATGCACATATAGCCACAATCTCGGACGAAATGTGTCTGCCCGCGATAGGCGACTTCCTGCAGAAAGACATCAAGGCCAAAAAGTCAGGTGCACATCTTCAACACATCAACAGGAGTACCCTTGACTATGCAATCAGCCAGACTTGCATACTGTCCTGGATTCCGCGTGCCCGATTGGAGATGATGCCACCGGCTTTCTGGAGACTTCAGCCTATGAAAGTCGGGATGCTAGGAAGGGTCGAGGTTACCCTATCTACCTCCACTTGAGGTTGTAACGACCTATGCTGTTCTGAAATACTGTACAACCGAGTCTGATACAACCGAATCTGAACCGCCCGTTACAACACTCTAATGAATGCTGAGACTGTCTAAACTCCTTGGAACCGGCGACGTACGCCCAGAAGCAGTCGGAGTACCCGCATGCGATACAGCTGGCGTAGCCGCCACGCCCAGGTCGGTCTTGTACATGTAGCAAGCCAAGTCGAGCAGACGGACCGAGTATGCCTGAAGTTCAACACTCAGTGTCTTGTTTCACGGACCTTTTCAGTACCACTTACAAACTCGTTGTCGTAGAAGGCAATGATCTTCGCGGTCGTTTCGTTGAGCATCACTGTCGCTGCTGAATCGACAATGCAGCTCTGCTCCCAGCCGAGGAAGTCCGAGGACACTAGCTCATCGTCGTTGACTGTGATGACCGTAGTGAGCGGTCCGATCGTCCAGTTGGAACGTCCAGCTGCAGCTTCTCTAAGTGGGTGCAGGAGTTCCTCCTTGTCTTTCACGGGCCGACTTAGGCCCACAGTCAAGTCTACCATAGATACGTTGTTCACGGGCACCCGCACTGATATGCCGGTGAACTTTCCGGCTAGCTCTGGAAGGACTAGCTTGACGGCTGTCGCAGCGCCTGTGGTAGTCGGGATGATGTTACTGGCTACTGCTCGCCCTAAGCGTCTGCTCTTCTTGCTGTAGCCGTCGAGAATATGCTGAGATGAAGTGGAGGCGTGAACGGTTGTCATCATCCCATACTCGATTCCGAAGGCGTTCTGCAGGACTTTCGCGAGAGGCGCCAAGCAGTTTGTTGTGCAAGATGCATTGGACACGACCGCTTGGGATGGGTCATAGTCGCGTCGATTGACTCCGACGACAATAGTTTTTGTCTTGGTGTCCCTGGAGACCGAAAGAATGAGTTCACTCCAGTGTACATCAAGCGTAGGAAGCTCACTTCGCTGGCGCGGAGATGATGACTTTCTTTGCTCCACTCAAGACATGTTGATACGCCGCATCATACGTGGTAAGCTTGCCCGTCGACTCGATAATGTATTCTGCTCCAGCGCTCTTCCAGTCTAACTTTGTCGTATCTCTCTGACTGAAGAGCGTAATTTTGCGACCTCGGAAGACGAGGTATTCTCCTTCGATAACGAGGTCTTTCGCTTGCTTGCAGAGACCGTGCGTGGAGTCGTATTTGATGGCGTGTAGAAGGTATTCAAGACTGGGAGCGGTATGGTTGATTGCGACGACTGTGCCGTAAGAACAGCTTCGCGTCAGATCTGGATGATGCCGTTTTTTAGTGCACGTGCAGACCACCTTCGACATCTGTCCTCTCTAGAGAAGCTCGGAAAGCAGTACGGCCTGGCCAGCTCCAATCAGCTAAAGTTATACAGACCCATAAGACGTTCGCTGACCGATTCTACCAAAGCCATTGATGCCGAGCTTGCACACAGGTGAGCTTTCGGTTAGTGATACCATTTTCTTCTTTGCTCGCTTGTCGATAGTGAGAGGAGTAATATATGCAGCGTGAGAGAAGAGAGAGAGAGGCTATCAAAGAACGCGAATAGGTGCGAAAATGTATTTCTGGGCTGTGTGAGTGCCTGAGTATCAACGAAAACCCGCCGGGGGTGAAATATGAAGCACTCTCGGAAGGGAGCGGGATCAGCGAGAAAGAACCCCACATCGGGAAGAGTACGGTGAGCCGTATATCATGAGAAGAACATGAGTAACGGCAGTCCATACTTCATGCCTCACACTTCTTACGACGGCCAGTGAGCGGCACTTGTGCCTGTGCTCCTTTTGGCATTGAAGAGGATGCGACGAAAACTCAGGGATGTCGCGTAGCTGCTTTGCCTACACCTGAACGTCTGTCTTCAGCAGGCCCGCAGCTATATTGCGGAAGGCTTCGATAGTATATTAGAAAGCCAGTAGCTAAGGCTACATGGTGCACAGAGCCAAGATGGGTCCTCATAGACGTCCTTACTTCTTCCGCGGAGGAGCATTCGGCCATATCCCTTCATCGACAAACGTCTTTAGGGTTTTCTTGACTTCATCGGCCGTGACTTTGGGATATTTCGGTTTCCAACCCGTCATCGTTTTCAGCTTGGTATTGTCGAGGTGACACCTGTTTTTACGAAGTATGGAAGGAGGAAGTGATGGTGAGAAAGGAGTGTTTGAGATGGGAGGCTTGGATTTGGAAAGCATCTCAAGCCAGGGTTCAGAATGCTTCTCTTCTGCTATCTCGAAGACTTCGGTCATGTTCATCTGCAAGGTCTTACATCAGTATGTTTACACAAAACTATGGGACTGAATCGCTTACCTTGGCCAGTGCATTCGTAATGGAGGAGAGCTGTCCACCGGCGTAAGCGAAGGAACAGCCAAAAAAAAAAAAAGGTAACGAGCACTTACGTAATCGACCTTGATGCCCATAGCTTTCTCGAGTACCTTTCCAATATCCTCCTGAGTTTGGGCACTTCCATCCGAAACATGAAAGACGGGAGCCCAAAGTGTTGCCTGTCTCTTGGGCAGCTCCTCAATCTCTTTATCGTCCCATTCTGATGCTTTTCCTCTTTCATCACCCTCCGTAGAGCTTGCAGATGGCCTACAAGGCGGAAGAGGAGCTTTCGCCAATTCATCCGCTTTCGCTCGTGTCTTTGCGGTGTTTAACTGCCATTCCGCTAATGCCCAGAATGCAGATGCTAGATCGTAGGAATGGATATGCTCCAAGACAAGATCTTTTCCCCATAAAACTTCCATGGTTTCGCCTTTTCCGAGATATGCATAGACAGAAGCAACTGTCATGCGCCTTGTAAGACCGATCATCACGCCTGGTCCCCATGGATTCGCTATCCGTGCGATGATGAGGTTCAAGCTGCGAAGAGCGTTCAGCGTATTTCCAGGATGCGTCGCATTTGATGACTTACTCGCTCAAGGCGGCTAGAGCCCTATCGCCCTCCATACCCCACTTCGCCCAGTCATTTGTCGGCCGTATCTGATCGTTGGTCTCCTTGAGCGGACACTGCAGACCAAGGCAATCAGCTTCGATCGATGTGCCAGTGTGATGCGGCCGACCGCTTTCGAGGGCTGTGTTACAAAAGCTTAAGAGATATTCAGAGTCGCACTTAGAGTGACCTCCAAATAACCGAGAGACACTTACGCGTGCTAAGGCGAATATAGGCGCCCACACCGCCGTTTTTTAATGCTTCCAACCCTAACAACCGCGCAAGTTTTGCTGTAGACTGTCGAAACAAACGATCATGAGCAACAGATAGTTTGTATAAAGTGCACAAGAGCTACGCACCTCAATCATGACGGCTTCAGAGGCCGACGCGATGGATGATGTCTGGAGGTCAAACACGATATCGTATGCCTTCTTTCCCGTGCTCGGTGGAGGAGAGAACATCTTTGCGCGTGATTCTGCGTTTGCCAAGTTTGCCTGGATGTACTCTACGCCATTATCTAGACCTTGTTCGAGGACCTTGCGAGCATCAGGATGGACCCAACCGCGCAGATAGATCTTGTTTTGGGGTAAGAAGAGCAGACGATCTGTTACTCTGACATGGCCAGCTCGCCGTTTGTCAGCCTTGACGCTGAGATCCCAGAGATAGACGAGCAACGCGGAAAAGGTCCCAGTTTCGCAGCCGCCCAGGATCAGTACAGATGGGAGCTGGCCCAGCGTGGTCATGGCGTGTCAGTTAGCTGGATGGATGGTGTTGTTAGGAAGGAAAGAAGCAACAAATCCTCAGCATTTCTCAGCCCGCGCTCAGGCCTAACGCCATGGTTGCCCATTGTCTGTCTCCTTCGCACAACCTGGTTTGGTGCAAAATCCAGAAACGCAAATTATCAAGATTGAGCAAGATAGCAAGCATACATGACATGACAGATCAGGAATGACTGCGATGCGAACGACCACAAAAGTCAGCTCTTTGCGCGTAAGTTTGCTCGACTTTGCTCCTCCAGCGCTTTTGGCCAGGACATTCCTGCTAGCACACGCTACGACACGATGAACTCTTCGCGAGTACAAGCACTGGGCACCTAGACGGCGATTCAAAGTAATCCGACCGTCGTTGACGATGCAGCTTTTAGTCCTTTCGGGGCGCTGAGCCTAGAAAACTCAGCTACTGATCTCTCCCTCTCTACCCTCCTTATCCCATCCACAACATCTGCATACTATACCAGAACGTAATGCTTACTCGTTGGCTTGTTCTTTGGCCTGTTCAGATCACTTATGCTGGGGAGCTGCTTTCACGAAAGGACACTGGGCGTGATGGCTTTGCTGGCTGCGTAGTTTGATGTTGTAGAATCAATGAAGCTGCCGTATACTCCTGAAGCCCTGGTCATTTCGCTGAATTGTGCATCTTTGCCCATCACTGACTTGCTCGGTGCTCGCGATGACGGACAAGCGGGCGCTCGACTATTCGTACGACGACGACGGCGACGATGCTGCGTACGAGGTGTATGTGCCGCTCAAGAAGCGCAGAGAGGAGCAGCTCAAGCGCCTGGCAGCTGGCGGACGGACAAGCAGGAGCGCAACGCCTAGCGGGAACGACGACCAGCGAGATCAGAAGCAACAACAAGAAGAACAGCTGGATCCAGAAGAACTGGCTGAGCAAGAACGAGCGAAGAAGCGGGTAGAACGAACGCTGCTCGCTGAAGCCCAGGAAGTGAAAGCTCAGAAAGCCATAGAAGGTGAGTCGTATACACAACATTTGACAGTGTACAATGCTGATGAGTTATGTACAGACGCTTTAAAGACTGACCAGGACAAGAAGCGCGAAGAAGAAGACAAGATCTTGAAAGCTATCGCAGCAAAACGCAAGCTGGCTTCAGACTTGGATCTCGCACAAGGTGTATCCTACGCAGAACCATTGCCTACATCGTGCGTCGAAACTCTGGCCAATCCTTAAGTCTTCGAACCGGACTGATGACTTGTCGGATGTGATCTTTTAGATGGACCGCACCGCATTACATTCGCAAGCGCACAGAAGCACAGAATGACAAGATACGCGCAAAGAACCACATTATGGCAGAATGCCAGCCAGGCGATGTCATTCCTTCTCCAATACCCGATTTCGCAGATATGAAGCTGCCGCAACCTTTGCTGATCTGGCTGAAGGAGAAGAAGATCAAAGCACCTACACCCATCCAGCTGCAAGGTATACCCGTCGGCTTTGCGGGAAGGGATATGATTGGAGTCGCTTTCACTGGATCCGGCAAGACTTTGGCTTTCTCTCTCCCTATCCTTATGCGGGCGCTGGAAGAGGAGCGCAAGTTACCTTTCATTGCTGGCGAAGGGCCTGTAGGACTGGTTGTCTGTCCATCTCGAGAATTGGCTAGACAGACGTATGAAGGTTTCGTCTCGATGGCAGAGAAGCTGGTTCAAGGGGGATACCCTCAAGTACGCAGTCTGTTAGCGATAGGAGGCATATCAATGGCAGACCAGCATCACGTCTTGAGCGGAGGAGTGCATATTGTGGTCGCGACACCTGGACGGTTGCAAGATTTACTCAAGAAGAAGACGATCTCCCTGGATGGATGCAAGTTCTTATGCATGGACGAAGCAGACAGAATGATAGATATGGGTTTCGAAGACGATGTCAGAAACATCATGTCGTACTTCAAGAATCAACGGCAAACCTTGCTCTTCTCAGCTACTATGCCTGTCAAGATCCGTGATTTTGCACAACAATCACTCATCAAGCCTATCATCTTGAATATAGGAAGAGCAGGAGCTGCATCTTTGGATATCATTCAAGAAGTCGAATATGTCAAGCAGGAAGCGAAGATGGTCTATCTCTTACAAACGCTCGAGAAGACACCTCCTCCAGTCATTATCTTCTCAGATAATAAGAATGAAGTAGATGATATTCAAGAATATCTCCTCTTGAAAGGAGTAGAAGCAGTCGCTATTCATGGAAGCAAAACGCAAGAAGAGAGAGAATATGCTATTCGATCTTTCAAAGCCGGGAAGAAGGATGTCATGGTCGCTTCTGGAGTTGCTAGCAAAGGTCTGGATTTCGCCGAGATCCAGCACGTCATCAACTTCACCATGCCCAAGGAAATCGAAGACTACGTCCATCAGAGTAAGTTAGAAGCCCTCGGAAGTGCGTCCTCGACTGACCCCGTGCTTGTCTTATTGTCTGCAAATAGTTGGTCGTACGGGACGTTCGGGAAACACCGGTATTGCGACAACGTTTGTCAACATGAATACAGCCCCAGAAACGTTGCTCGATCTCAAGTACTTGCTGAAAGAGGCCAAACAACGGTACGTTTCCCTTTTTCTTCCTCCTTGCACGTCATGCGCAAAGTTCGGGATGATTAAAGCTCACACATGTCATTCTGTTTGTTCTTGCAGTATTCCGCCGTTCTTGGAGACTATCGACGATCCAAACGAGGGCCAAGGAAGGGCTATGGGATGTCAAAACTGTGGTGGTCTCGGCCACACCATCTCAAACTGTCCAAAGCTCGAAGACACGCAAAGGAGACAGATGGCTACAGTCAGAGTGTCCTCGATGGGAGGCGGTGGTTCGTATTAGCTGTTATATTGCTTAGTGTCGATTCGGAAACCTTCAGTCCTGTTGTTGTGTTCACGTTCATGACTGATATGCAATGCGCAAGGTCTCCGTGAAAAGCCTTTTCATCCAAGATTCTGATTGACCTTTGTACCGAATTAGGTAGCACACCAACAACTACGCGGGCTTTACTCTATGTAGACTAGCTAAAGAGCCCTTTTTAACAAAACTGGCTCATCACCGAAAACGATCTGTCTAAAGAATCGCGAAAGATTGGGGAAGCGAATCAGGAGGAACAAATTCTTGTCACTTCTACAGTGCCAGGAACGTATATAACGATGTAGTAAAATACTGGCTGAACCTATAACCTATAAAGCAGACTAAAAAATAAAGGAAGAGAAAGCTGAAACTGTACAGATACGTATTTGATTGGAGAAATGTAACTTGGACAGTGCTTAGCACTGACTATGCTAAGCACTGTCCATATCTTCTAGAGAGACCATTGCGGAATACTGATGTTATGGGAGATGCCTGCATGCCACTTCGACAAAGCTTTCTAAGTATCGAGCCTTCTTGGACAATCCGATCTTCTACATGCATAGACCGTCAAAGAAGAGTTCGCTTGGGATGTTGAGATCACTGCCCGGAGCAGAAGTAGGGAACGTAAACGGCGATTGCTGGCCATACGACTGATATTGAGGTGTCTGTTCGAAGATGCTTGGAGCGGCAGCGTAGGTGAATGCACAGCTTTGCGGCATGAGAGTAGATAAAGGCGTATTGAGCGAAGACTCGAAGTCGTAGAATGTATATGCAGACGGTGCAGATTGCGAAGTGGTCGAATCGACTGGCGGGGCTAGCGTGTACGGCAGAAGCTCGGGACTCTGTGACTGTGATGATGCTGGTTCGAGAGAAGGAGAGTAGGAGCTGAGATCGGTGTAGGTCGATAAAGGAGATTGTAGAAGCGGCTGAGCTACGTTGGTAGTTTCTGGGAGGACAGCTTCTGGCACTGAAGAAGCGCGAGGTGGGAAAGTGTATGCGTTCAATGAAGCTCGTTCGGTAATGATGGACCGGATGTGCTGAGCAGCAGCTTTCATCTGTGCGATAGATCGTTTGGTCAGCAAAGGATATCATCTCAGATCCTCAGCTCCGCTACTTACGATTTCAGCATGCGCGACAAGGCCTTCTGCCCATGTATTAAGTGCGTTGCTTGCTTTACGTAGAGCAGCCATCTCTCCAGCGTCGAGAATACGATCATCGCTGCCCAAGACCTTCTTGAGCCATTTGCTGACAGCGCTGAACTCTTGCCCGCGCTTGTGCAGGGCAGTCGAGGTAGGGAGGGCATATTTGTGGATGAAGAGATCAAGTTGGTAGGCCGTCTTTCTGGCGCCTCCGTAGCATCGTAGAGCAGTTTGGGTCTGATAGGGTAGCGAAGAGTCAGTCGAACTTCTACGGCAGGAAGGCAAGCAAAACAGGAAACCTACTGCACGGAAGGTAGAGCATGAGCCAGAGAGTCGAGTTGAAGCTAGAGTGAGTTGCTTGGAGTGCGAAGCTGTGCTTGAAGGACGAGGGTTGTCGCATGCTGAATTTGTTCCAAGGCCGGCACTGGCTCCTGCCAGCGCCTGCTCGATGCTATGGCGGACCTCGTTCTGGACGCATGTCGCACATTCCAAGAGAGCATCACCAGCTAGAGAGATGGGCTCTACAGCTGCAGATACAGTCTGTTCGATTTGGCTTGATAGTGGCAATAAGCACCTTTGAATGGCTAAATGTCAGTATGCTGTGTCGAGGAGTATGCTGCAGGAGTGAGCAACGAGAGACTCACTGTGTCTCTCTACAATCTTGCTCATACGCTACGAACGTCTTCCACAGGATGTCTGAAGCGTTCTGCTCGAGGATAGACTCGCTGGCGGTCGCTACGGCCGGGAAGGGCGGTAGAGACTTGCTGGAGCTGCTACCGTGGCTGCTGCTGCTGGCTGAGCGATTTCTTGAGTGCTTTGCAGGGGCCTTCGTGGGGAGAGGCGAGCCCAAGGCTGGCAGGGCAAGCGACCTTGCGTAAGGAGGAGCGGCAGGCATGATTGAAGTGGGGAATGTTGTTGACGTGAAGGGTGTCTGACAAGGATGACAGGTGCTGAACAACAAGTGATCGGTGGTCGCACACTTTGAGCTTTCTTGTCTTGTTGTGACTGCTTGTAGCGAAAGCAAGAGAGGGACTTGGGAGCAGGTGCGGATGCGGATGCGTAAGGCTTGAAGGCGAGCGGTATGGTTTGCCGGCGAGCTGGCTAGTCGCCCGAAAATATCAGAAGGGAGGTCGGAATGCTAGAGGGTTTGGTCGCAGAACATAGGAACGAACTTTGAGCGGCTCAGGGACTCTCACAGCTTCGTCGGTCTTCTAACGGACTTGATCTTGACCAGCTTGAGTAGTCAATGGAATAGGCTGGGGCTTACTCCCCTTGTAGCTCGGGCGAGGTGCGCAGCTTCTAGTTTCCTCTCGTAGCCAGACGATTGTATGGCCCTCCGGTGCTGACATTCGCAATGTCTCGTCCTGATCGAAGATAGAGGAGTGTCTGTGCGGTGGGCGCATGGCTGCTGCACGCTGTGAGCTTCCTGCTATCTCTGGTCCCGGTAAGGACGGAGCGGTATGGGCGGAAATTGCGATGTTATCGAATTCGAAGCCAGCATGGTGTCCTCCAGGGAGATGCATTAGCGCTTATTCTCTATTGACGCAGCGTGGACGTAAGGAGGTTCCATTTGCCCAAGGCGGTCTTCGAATGATGGTGCTCGGGCTTGCTCGCTGTTCCATACCGTATTGTTCATGAGCAGCCAGGGCATTTTAAGCTAGGAAGCTACGGTACGGTAGGCTACGGATCATGTGAAGGTCGTGCTTGTGCTTGAAGCTCACGAAGAAGTCAGCTGGACTGGCCAGGCAGGGCGGTCCTTCAGCAGCAGCAGTGAGAAACAGAACCAAGAGAGGCAGTCATCGAACCAGGCGTTTCCCAATGATTCGTTACTTAGTACGTTGGGCCTTTTGACGAGGTTTGACTGTTCGACAAAACGCCTTCTTTTGTCGCGGGAAATCAATCAGTTTGGACACCTCTTTATCGCGTATCTAGCTTGCTTCAGGCTGTCTAGACGTTGTAAACCACGTCTAATACTCTAGATGTCTACGACTTTCAGTGCTGTCAACTGTCAAGTCTTGAAAGCCACTTGTCATTTCTGTATCGATTCCTTGGTTCTCGTAACATGGCCTTTCGAGCGACAGCGAGCGTGTGTAGCAAGGCTTCAAGGCTGCCTTTGACGAGTAAACAGGCAAACAAGGACTTCTACAAGGGTTAGCCAGAACCCAGGTCGCAAATGGATCCATCCAAGATTTCAATATCTGATTTCGCTGTGGATCTGTCGCAGGACCGGGAGCCATGCCTGGTTTAGGACCACGAGCACAAGGAAGACATCCTCGCTCAAAAGCACCCTACTTGAAAGTCCCAGAGAAGATGCGCTACTTTGTCGCTCCTCAAGGCTGGTTAGACGAGCAAGGCCAGCTGGCATCTTTGTACCAAAGTCCTGTAGGTATGGACGTATGCATAGCATTGAAATGAACGCTAACGTGTGTGAACAGCTAAAACCCTACGTCTTCAAGCGCTCCAGGCCGTCCGAAGCGTATATGGAGAATAGATGGCCTGCCGCAGTGCATGGAAAACCTGAAGCAGACTACAGCTCAAAGCGACAAGGCACATACGGTCCTAGAGGTTTCGATGGAGCCTACTACCTCCAACTTGCAGACCATAAGCAAGGCAGCAAGGCGTGAAGACAATTTTCCTCTTGCTTACCTGCAAATCGACCTTTCCCATATCGCAACAGCAAGGCAGTAGATACCTATCGTTAGACACTCGCAAAGCAATTATAGTGTACTACTAGGAGATGTGTCCACCACATCACCGAGGGAAGATAGATGGAATATGCGGTAACAAGCTCTGCGCAAGCCTATGCGCAAAGTCATCAACATCCTTTGCAGAGCCCAGCGAACCTGCCAGCGCTTTTTAGGGTCTGCCTCTGGAAAAAAAGCTGAAAGCGTCTTGGCGATCCAAGAGATATCACCGATGCAGCAGGTCGCTTGCATGCGCTTCGCCCTGTACTTCAGATATGATATCCATAAAAAATGCCAAGCAGATATTGCACGTAGTGGAAACAACAAAAAATGGTACCTATTTAACGACTAATATATATGCTACGGATTATTATGCAGTAAGAGAAGCAGGATCAAACGTCCTCATGGCATGCTTGTACTGTGCGAGCTCATCGAGAACCTCCTGCGTCCTCTGCCGTAAGATCTCGTTCTCTCGCTCAGACTCGGCAGACTGTTTCTGTAGCTGCTGTATTTGATTCTCGTATTGCTTTTGGATATTCGTCTGCCACCGCGAGAGATCTTGTAATGCTGCGTCGATATCTTGCTTGGCGGATGTCCGCCCAGCTATCAGTTTAGACGCTGCAGGAGGAAATTCAAATCAGTCGCAACCCTAAGCAGAGCCGAAGGGTTGACTTACTGCTTGCTTGCCGTGCTTTCGCAGCATTGGCATCCTTCTCCGCTAGCAGTTTCAGGTTCGCCTGTTCCTTCTTGTAAGCCCTGACATCCCGCTTCCACCCTTCACTCAGTGCATTGGTAGCTCCCTTCAGCGCATTATATTCGCTCTCAGCTTTGCTTTTCCTCTCTTCTGCTTCCTTAAGACGGGTATCATAATCCTTCAACCGCCTTGAACATTCTGCATTATGGCTTTTCCTCTCATCTTCAAGCTGCTTGACCTGGCTTTCTGCTCCCCTAGCTCGTGATAACGTCTCTTCTAGCATACGCTCACGCCGGCTTAGCGTCGTTGCCATACTTTGCGAATCTAACCGCTGTCGCTCTTTCTGTTCTTTCAGATCTTCGACTTGCCGTGTGAGCGCTTCTACGGCTCGTGCTGATGCTCGTAGCTGGACTCGTGTACTTTCTAGCTGGGTTCGAGCATTCGTGAGATCAGTCTGTAGAGACATGATGACTTTCGATGTTCCAGATTGCGAAGATGCTACCCGAGCGGCTGTACACTCCGACTTAGCATACAGACTTGCATATAGCAGAGAAGGACCCACCATGCTTCTCTGTGAAGCCTGCCGACCCGCCAAAGAAGGGAGATGAAGAAGTACGAACAGTCGCTGATCTCGGTTGCCGCTCTTCCACCTCCATATAGTCTGCGACATTGCCTGGGGAGCTGCGAATAGGCCGCATAGGTGGAGAGACTGGGCGAGGTATCGCAGAAGGCGGCGGAGGCAGCGAAGTTGCAGGTCCTCTCCTCATCATGTCGAGCTCGTCTTGGCCATTTGCGGGGTCGTGCGAGGTATGTATCGGTCGTATTGGATGCCTGGATCCTTCAAAGCTTGTATCGCCGTCCACAAAGCCATTGCTATCACTCCGCGTTATCAAGGGGCTCTTGGGTGATCCTCCTCCCGCTAATGTCGCTGCTGTCCCTACGCTTCCTTTAGGTATAGCCGGTACAGGTATTCGAGATCCCTCTGAAGTCTTGAGGCCTCCTTCGGATGATGCGCTTGTTGAAGAACTCCTCCGCCGAACAGTCTGAGGTTTTGCTAGACCTAACCCATTGCTCTCGCTACTGCTGTTCAAGCTGTTCTTGCGTGTGGACATTGGACTAGGCGCGCTCATTACGCTCTGAAGGTCTTCGTATGACTTGTCCCGCTTCAGGGAATAAGACGTCGTTGCGAGTGAACTAGGTGGTGCGCCAGGATAGCCCGTCAGCATGCTGTTGTAGAAGATCGTCGTTTGAATAGACCAAGGAATCGTAACGCAGATATCTCAGCGAAAAATAATTTCAATCGCAACCGCCTGTAGCTTACCTGCCCGAGCCGCTTATGCTTCTTCGATGAGGAGGGGCACTTCGAAGCTGGCTTCCATCATGACTGCTGCTACCATTTGCGTAGGCATACTGCGCATTTGACGCAGAAGTCCTGCGACTTCGACTTGAAGTCCCGGCAGAATCTGACGCTCCCGCTTGCTGCTGAGCTTGGTAGAGTGCACTCTGCGTCGATGCAAGCTGACTTCGCAAGCTCGCTATAGTTGATAATAGTTCATTGTGGGCAACGAGCGAGCTCGAAATGGACGTCGAGCTGTTCATGACCGCATGGTTATGCGCCAAGATACAAGACGTCGGCAACTGGAACAATATGTTCTTCCGGTGTCAAAGGAAGGTATCATATTGCAGTATGCTTTCCTAGTGCTACAACGACTGCTTGGGCCATCATGCAGAGATACTTACTGATTTCATGTGTGCTTCTTACTGGATACGTCTGTTGGCGCATTACCAGAGGAAGGGATGGACGTGACATGCTCCACTACGACAGCCTTGCGGACCCACGCACGACGCCTCGTATATCTTCCCATTCCGCCCTTTGAAGTTGGCTTCTCCCTGCAATCGAGATGTTAGCGGCAGCCTTAATAAGGTAAGTAAGCTCCCTACCAATGATTGTCTGCATACTGCCAGCCTTGAGAGTCAACGACCCAATCTGCAGCGCGATCTCCAGGAGTATCATGTTCGGCTATTCGGTTAGGATGGCCAGGAATATCTGCGTCCGCCCTCGGTGCCGCAAGCTGCTCTGAAGCTTCTTGATTCTCCTTACGGACTTTCTCCTTGATATCCTGCTTTTCAGCGTTCGCATTCACTTTCTCGATGTTGCTCTGTATGACTGGCTTGCCATCTTTGGCACCGATAAGATTGCTCAAAGAATCTCCAAATAATGATGCTGATGACTTGCGAGCGTGAGAAGTAGGAGATGAAGGCGTGTCGGCACTGGTTACGCTTGATCTCCGCTCCTTCTCCTTCTGTTCTTCCGTGTGACCCCTATTCGCAAGCATATTCCGCCAATCTCCTAGCGAGCCCATCACATCCTTGAGATCTTTGCCCGCACCGCTGGCCGAGTTTGACTGACCGCCCAAGGAAGGAATAGCTGACGATGTCGCAGGTGGATTCGGATTGGCGCCTATAGTACCAGGAGAAATCAAGACTCCTCCTGTCCCTCGTATCCGCCACTCTGACTCTGCCCACTTCCATGAGAAGGTCGTCACGCTTGAAACGGATGTTACAGTAGTCGAGTTAGGCAGGCTGAACGAGCCTGGAGGAGAGCAGGCAGCAAGTGTTGGGTCAGACCATGATGGCCGTTCATTCGGTAGTAAGGCTTGTGTCCATTCCAGCCCGATCCACCAGCGCTACGAAAACATCGGTCAGACAGAGTTGCGAAGTCACTACCGATCCGAACGCACCTGATTTTCGTATATCGTGAATAAATACTGTATTTCGATATCTTGGGGCTTGGATTGCGTTGAGATGGTTGTGGCTGGCTGCTGAAGCGACTTGTTCTCGCTAGCGAGGACTCCATTCTGCGCCGGCGCAGCTGTCTTCTCTGCTCGCAAGCTAGATAGAGACCTTCCCAGCCTTAGCTTTGCCAACAAGCCCGTATCTGCCTGACCAGCGCGTGCTTCCAGTTGCGCCGTTCGAAGATCCCCTTGAAGCATTCGCAGCACAATCCGCGACCCTCTGCGCACAAGCAAGCTCGACCATAGAGATTTCCGGATCACTGCGAACCAGGGTGCTTCCCATGATAGTGCTACTAGCCCAACGAACAAGACTAGGTGTCGGAGGGGCACGAAATATGTTAGAATGAGATAGAAGGGATAGCTTGTCAGGAGGAAGTTGAGAGTCGTCCATGATAGACTAGGGTCTGACCATGTGAAAGGCGTGAGAAGTGGTGAGAAGGTCTTGTGTAGGACTTGCAGGTGTTTCGAAAGTATTGTTGCTTCTTGAAGCAGGGTGTTGAGGGCGCTAGGCGTGAGGACTTGTATCGCAGGCTGAGAAGATGTCGCAAGAGCTAGTGTCTTGACCTTCGAGGTGCTCTGCTGTGCATCTCTAGCCGTAGCTGACGAGTACTTCTTTCCACCTCTTCCGGCGACCCAGCCTATCCCTAGAAATGCGAGAAGTAAGGCATTGAAGCCGTACTTTGCTATGAATTGACCACCCAGACAGAGAACAACCCATCCGAAAGGTAGAAGAAGGCATGCGAACTTGTTAGGATGGGTCCAGGTGACGAGTCTTGCAAGGACAGAGAGGGTATGTACGAAGGGAGCACTGACGACCAGGAGACGCAGGATAGGAGGGGGTAGCGTCAAAAGAACATCCGTTTGAGAAGCGTTGACGCCGACTGAAGCCAGAGCTGATGCCGATGTCAACGTAGCTCCTTGACCAACACCTCCTGCTCCATTATTGCTGGTCATGACGGTCAACGGATCAACGCTCGACGTGCTTGCGCCTGATCCAGCTGCTGCTCCTCCTGCTCCATTCCCAGCTCTATCGCCAGACATGGCCCGCCTGGGAGCACTTGACGAAAGATCCGGATGAAACATCGAGCTTTTGACCGGCTTTGGACGCTGACTGGCGTGCGAAGAGTAGAGAGAAGGCGTCGTCCACAACGTCTCAAATGCGGCCATCCATCGCGCTCATGAATCCCAGTTGATTGTGTTCGGCTGATGCTGACCGTGAATACTTGGTCACATTCTCGAGAAGAAGCCTAATCTCGTATGCTTCGTCGAATCTTACAAGCAACACGATGCTTCATTAGCATAGCGCTGCCGAAATTCGCATCTTACTGTCCATGCACAACTGGCCTACTCAGACTATGAAGACACATTTCGTGGCGGTCATGGTACACTTCGCTTCCCATTCCAAGTTGTCCTGCATATAAGCTTTTGTATGCCAGCTATGGCCTCCTGCAAACCACGACGCTTCTAAAGCACCGGATGACCTACTTCGACACGATAGATGCGCTTCATCTGACTTGAGACCTTCATTTCTTGACACAACAATGCAGCTCTCTCGGCCAAACGCCATAGTTGCGGGTCCGGACAGCCTCGGCTATGCTAGCCAGAGGCAGAAGAAATCCTCAATTGAAAAAGTACTTCTGCTGATCCTGATCATTTGTCCAGCAGTACATAGCATGTCAACTACGTTTACACTGACCAGCAGTACATCGTCCTCTGCAAAGAAAGGCGAGCCGTCCGGTCCCACAAGAAGTCCTAAGGTGCAACCTGGACAGCCAGGCAAAAAGCCAAACACATTACAGTGTCGTGGTACACCTAACCGAAGACCTTCGCTTGCTTGTCAGCCATCCGGATCGACTACCACGGCAATTCCACGTAGGTCTGTAACGATTTACACAGCCTTCCGCGAGTTCTGAAAAGTCTATCTTGCAGAAACTTCGCCTGAGAACATGGAAGCGGCTCGTAGTGTCCCGCTGCCGGATCTAGTCGCGATCTGCCATGGGATGACATACTCGCAAAGTAGTGCCGCCGTGCCAAAGCAGTTACGGAAAGCGTCTTCTCGCGATAGTTCGAAAGGTTCGACAGCGGCCACAAACAGCGTCAAGAAGCGTCGGGCATCCTCCCATGAGCTTTCACTACCAAAGATATTGCTTCCACCACCTATTGTCCCGCCTCGCAGAAAGCTAGTCATTCTCCTGCGCCATGCAGAGTCTCGAGGGTGAGTGAATAATCCCGAGCTAGGCATGTAAGCGTTCTGACACCAGCACTACAGCAACAACGCTCACGCTACGTTCGGCAAGGACAGTCTGCGGTATCTTAACCCAGAGTTAAGTAGGACAGGTAAGGTTTCAGCAAGCGTTTTACCATACATATATCCTGGTCTTCGAAAGCTTCTCAAGAAGAATGGCGTGGTTCTAGTCTCCCCTCTCCAGCGAGCTCTACAAACGATGATTATGGCTTTCTCTTCTGATTTGGAATCAGGCTTGATCGCTCATGAGGTCATTCCAGCTTTGTAAGTGATAATTCATGTACGAATGTCTTCTGTGCCAGCTTAAGGATGTCAGTACAGAAAAACAGCCAAGAAACCTGATGACAGTCAATCCTGGTCACCTGAAGGACTTCAGCAAGATATATGGTCATGGAATCCATGGCTCAATTTATCCAACATCATCCCACCTTCCAGAGATTCCTCCGTGTCTATCGATACTTGGCAGCCGAAGATCAAGACTTTTCTGTCTGAAGGCATCTACAGAAGTAATCACGAGCAGCCGTCAGCTGCGGTGTCTCCTTCAATGAAGCATACAATACAGCTCAAGAAGATTCTGGCAAAGCGGAAGGAAGATGTCATTCTGCTTGTTGCGCATGCTGGAACTTTTCGCCTCTTAATAGGCCAGAAGACAGCCAAGGTAAGCCCGCAGCGCAATCGTATGCGATTGTGGTAATTGAGTGATGAGGTGAACCCGTTACATCAGTTTGCCAATGCTCAGCCTCAGGTGTTCAGCCTTTCAAGCACAGCGACAGACGTTTCGCTTCAAAGGCTAGAGGTGACTGAAGAGTGCAGACTGCTCGGTATTCCAGTTCCCGGCAGTTAAGAACAGCAGGAGACCGCTTTGGTTGTGTGCGAAAGTATTCGTGTCCGATCTCGCATGGTCAAAGAAGTGGTTTCGCACCATCTGTCTGGTCCGCCTTGTATTGTGTAGTGCAGAAAATGAAGCTGTTCAGTCACATAGTCGGAACAGATGTTCCTCATTCAGTCTTTGCGATTCGTCCGAGTCCCGAGAAAAAGTTGCATTCCGCTACTGCGAGGCATGACAACAAGGAAGTATGAATAGGCTTCCAGAGAGTAAGAGGGTGTAAGGGGTCGATACGAAGATAGAAGGTAAGGGACGATAGATTTATGCCATGATCTTGACAACACCACCAGCTTCCTTGATCTTCTTCTCCGCCCTCCTTGATACGAATCTTGCTTTGACGATCAAAGGTACTTCTGGTAGACGACCCTTTCCTAGCACTTTTCCGTATCCTGCTTGCAGAGTATCGATGACTGGGACGAGTTCGGACGAGGCTGCTGAGTATTCCTCTTTTGGTACAAGGGTCTGCGGGGGTCACAGTAGTTCGTTAATATTATTGCTCTCTGCGTCAAGTAGCTGTCACAGCATACGTGGAGCTTGTCGAGGTTGACGACTGGTCTCCAGTAAAGGTTGTGGTTCTTGTGGAAGTGTCGCATACCGACTGTGGACCAGATAGATGGCGTGTTAACGTCTGCACTTTGCTCCTGATTGTAGTACTGGCTCCTACTGACCTTTACCGAATCGACCCAAATGGTACTTGTCGAAATTTGTTCGGTGATGGGTCAAACCACCAGCAAGACCACGACCTCCCGGATGCTTTCTGGAGTATCACACGAAGTATTCATCAATATCCTTGCTCTTGCGTCGTCTTTGGAGTTTCCGGCGAGTCCTGGCATGCGTGCATTCGATATCCGACTTTCTCGCCAGCGTAACTTGGCTATCCTGATCCATACTCTTGATGTATATACTGATATTCCACACTCTTGAATCCCCGTCTTGATGCACGCACACCAGAATCTTGCGCCAGATCCAGCCAGCCGTAGTCTCCCTCACCTGTGCTTTCCTACACGACCATGACCGGCGGATACGTGACCTCTGTGCTTTCTAACCTTGCTGAACCGGGTAGGCATACTGAAAGGTGATGGGGTGGTAAGGCGTCCAGTCGCTCGAGATTCTGGCTCTCACCCCTTCCCGGCCTCAAAAAATGGAAGGCAAAGCGGAAGAACGATCGGGCTCGAAAGAAAGAGAAGTGCGAATCACGCAAAGACGTTCAACTGTCCAAGGCTGCTATCTATCTGCTATGTGCATAGCGTGTATGCAAGCTATTCCTGAGCCTTCTTATGATTCTGCGTACTCCGTTCTTGCACTGGTTTTTGATTGTCGAATGACATCGATGCTAAGATGCAGAAGCCTGAGGATGCCGTACCTTACACCTTCACTACAATCACGCACTGCACACCACTCTCTTATTCCCCTCCTACTTCCCATATTCATGCCAGAAGAAAACGCATCGAAATGGCGTTTTGACGGCTTGTTCTAGCAGGGCACTTGAATTATAGACGGGCAGTACACAGAATTCCTGCGTTGCGTTCCCATCTCGTGCGGTACGCCTGACATTGCACGAGCCAGCTCACCGGCGATTTCGCAAGATTTGGAAGGTCTCGTAAGCTAAAGAGGTCCATGGTGTCTAAATGCCTTTCGTTCCCGTGGCCAGGAAGTGTGTGTGTGTGTGTGTGTGTGTCCATGTGTATAGTTTCCAGGAGGAGCTTCCATTGTTGCAAACGCGTTGATACCTCTCAGATAAGAGAGGCTATCCTGTGGATGATACGTTAGCAGCAGCGTCTTCAGATGATGCCCTTTGCACTTAGATCAGTGAACGTTTATATTACATGCGTGCTTCGTAGAATTTGCCTCTGGCTAGCTCCAGGCTGGTCGTGCTGCTAGAGCAGGCGTGCTGGAATTAAGGTGAGGAAGATCGTTTCCCTCGACAGGGCATGGCCTGGAAGGCACATGTCGTGAGTACCACACGTACCCATCGCCACTGCAGGGCAGTACAATACAGCTGTTCATCCGAACAGACTTGGACATCGCCTGGTACTGTACGAAAAGCATCGTGGGCTGAATGACTAGAGCAATCACTTCTGGATATATGGTTTGCGAAAGGGCTTGGCTCCGGTGTAAGGCTGTGCTCCTGCTGCATCTTCATTTCGACCTCAATATGCCATTTTGCCCTAGGCACAGGTGCTAGACAACTGTGCGACCGTCGGAATCTGGAACCTGTGGCAAGTAATCTGTGTGCAGAACAAAGCTTTCAAATACTCGTAATAATGATTTATGCTGCAGTGTTTGCAAGGTGTTTAGTTGTGAATGTTCGGAAGAGAATAGCCATTAAGGGAGACGAGTAGCTGACGGTGAAGATATGGAGGAAAGAGAAGCAGAGCTGGCATGTGCGTTATACCAGCAGTGACGGTGAGCGCCCAGAAGAACGAGACATGGTGCATCGTGAAAGACACGAGTAAAACAGCAGCCATTGTGGACATGGGAAGAAATGTATGATAAGTCAGTGTTGCGTGTGAAAGCGTTTGCGCGTATACAGCCCACGTCGGGCATCTCCTCGACTTGGCCAGGTCTGCTTCTTTCCCATCAGTTGGCTCGGACGTAAACTTCGAAAAGGTGAGCTGGTGGTCTAAGAGTAGCTATTCAGCATACATCACTCTATCCTTCCATCATGATGGCAGTTTACTGCAAATCATTCTTTTATTTATTGTCTCTGAGGGAGCCTTCGACGGTTTCCAACTGCGGTCACTCTACATTCACTGACTCAACGCACAACTTCTCATACACACCTCACAAATCATGTCTAGACACATGCTGATTTGTGCTTTGCTACGCGTTCATTCCAGGTGAGACGAAGTTTCCAGCATTGTCCAAGCTCTTCCCAAAAATCTACACGACACGATGACATTCCCAAATTCTATCAATCTATCAATCAATCTGTCAATCCACTGAGCGATGGTGCTGGGTCTCAGGACTTAGCCCGGAGCAGCGAGCGACATTCGGGAAGAAACTGATTCTCTACCTCTTCGACATACTCCATACTACGACGGAAGAAGCGCGAGCTGACGCTGTGCATTGCGTGCTCTCTCAGACTAGATGAACAGCTGTCGGATAACATAGGCATTCGGATAGAAGGAGCAGGATGAACGCTCCAAATCGATTCGAGCTTCATGTCCTCGGAGACGGCGAGCAGAAGTGGGTCTCATCCACCCTCGAAATTAAGGCAGATCTAACGGACATTAACCAGGCTTACCGTCGAAGAGGATACAAAGATCCCCAATGCCGCGACAATCACCATCAATAAAGAAGATCATACGCTTGCGAACATGCTGCGGTCGTGAGTTAGCTGTACCTTGGGTTTAATACGATATGCAGCTGAGAGTAGTTCCTAGACAACTGCTACAGATGGAACACGTTCTCTTCGCCGGCTACAAGATCCCTCATCCTCTCGAACCTCGTTTTGTGATCAAGATTCAAACAGACAACGAAAGCACGCCGATTCAAGCTGTACAAGAAGCATGTGGTGCACTTATCAGAATCCTCGCCAAGATCCAAGACGAGTTTATCAAGGAATGCGATACAGCTCGTGCGATGGGAGGAATCACTAGCTCGACGTCAGCTACGGACGCTTATGCGAATGCAGGAACGGCAATACCTGCTGGAGGTGCTCAAGATCAAGGCTTGCAGAATGAGGGAGTGTATGGTGCTGGTGCAGGATTGATGGACGAAGGAATGGGAGATTACTAGGAGGAATTGCATCGTATATTTACATCAACATAGTTAAAAGAGGTCTATCTGTTACTGCTGGGTTGTTGTATCAAACGACGCTGGTATCTCTGCATATTCTGTGGCCTGCTGTTCATGCGTCCTGCATCGATACGTCCGCCGCGCTGTCTCCTGCAGCCATCTTCTTTATCGCAGCCATGTCCAACCGCGGCGTTTCGTACGTCTCGTAGTCTCCAGCTGCAAGATCTTCTTCATATCGCTCCTTGATAATCTTGATCATCTTCTCCAAGTTGTCCAACGCTTTTTTGGCGGCTTCTACCGCTGATTTGCCGTCTGCGCAGTACGCAAGCTTTAGCATGTGTTTCAAGATACAGAAAGGAATTGACCTACCGTGCATCTGTATACGGACGTGAATAAGAGGTTCTGACGGATGAGGTGCACTATAACCGCAAAACTCGACGTCCGGGCTATCAAAGTTATGATAAAATCAGCTGGGCTTTCGAGCTGGAGGATGATGGTTTTGGCATACTCTTGCATGACCATATAGCGCAGCATGTTGCCTAAGGTGTGATCTTCATGGTGGATGCAGAATGTACAAGCACTTCCATCAGGTTCTGCGCCAGGAAGCTGGCGTCGAGCTTCAAATCAGTCTAATGTATAGTCGTTCGTCGTGTTTATCTTCTTGCATACGATTTCGACCTTCTTGCCCGTCGTTGGCGGTAAGTGGCTCTTTGGGACTGCATCTTGCTGGTCGTCCAACCGCTCCATCTCGCTTGGATCAGATTCAGAATCTTCCTTGACTTTCGTAGGACCTCTGGCTGTCTTTCTTGTTTACTTCTTCTTCTTCTGTCAACGACGAGCCTCGTTCTTTCGTTCACTTGGGTCCAGTCACTTGCTCAAAGGGAACCAAGGTCCAAACGTCCGTGCTGAAAGGTCGCAAAAGCCAACGCGTAACCGTAGAACAACAGTCTCGCTGAAAGGACGACCACAAGCATGGATGCATGCGCGGATGCTCTGAAAGGCTGCCTTGTCGTCTTTGCAAACAGAGCCCAGCATGGCATGGCCTGCGCAAACTGCGGGCCTGCGAACCGTCGTATAAAAGCTGATGGCAGGGCCTCTTCTCTTTCTCTCTCTCAGCACAAGCCATTCTGTCTGGTCACAGGGCTTCAACGGCTCTCTGTACTCCTCGTCTCCATTTCCCCATTCTTCCTTCACTGCTTCTACACAAGAGCTGAGCTCTCCCTTCTTCGTCCATTATCATCCTTCGTTACGACTCAATCTTCTGCATACGACCTTATTTCATCACATCCCACTTCTTGTGAAAAATGGATGCAGTCATGTTAGGCAGTCCCTTTGCTCCTCTGGATTTCAAGCGCTTCCATAGACACGCGGCAGCTTCCTACCACATCGCTCAACCTGTACACAACCTTTCTGTACATAAAGACACCCCGCTAGAGAACCAGGATGGTACGTCTAGCTTGGCAGAGACCCAAAGAATCGGAAGCTTATGCTTCGTCAATCCGCCTATTCTACCCCTTTCTCCTTGTCAACAACGTCCTCTATACAACCTATGGTCCTGGTCGACTTTTTGCGCAGGTCCAAGCAAATGTCCGAAGAGCCACGATTTGGCATCCGTCGATCATACCGGTACTCAGTGTGAATCAACAGAATCAAAAATGACTTCTGTCGAAGTCTTAAGCAACTTTAAAACATCAACGGAGGATTCCCGTCTCCTTCTCGAATTCTCGGGTCACAAGCGAATTACTTCCGCCCGAGAAGCTTCCCATTCTTTTCAAGGCGAGCATCCATACAGACGACATCCATCAGCTTCTAAAACAGTTACGCACTTGCCCAAGCAAAAATGGACATTTCGGCGTGCGGGAACGCATCATCTTACCCAGCCAAATCTTCGCCTTCATGACACCGCCTTTCCTTCTCCTCTTAAAACGAGGACAAGGACGATTCAGCCAAAATACTACATCATAGCTAGGCCATCACCAGCATACACGGAAGCAGCACCTGTCATATCCAAGACTTTACGCCATCGACGCAATAGCGACATGCTGGGACAGCAGGAGTCTGCTCGGCGACCCTCAATCGTCAGTGGGCTACTGGCACACCGCTTCTCAGCTACTCTTCAGCTGCACCCACCCTCCAGCCAGCATCCTCCTCACTCACCTCCTCTATCGGAATCTGGCTTCTCCGATCATTCTCTCTTCTCAAACCACTCGTCTGGCAGTTCCGCTACGACGATGTCTATTCCTACATCATCAGACGACGATTATATGCACGGCCATTCAAGCCTGAAGCATATCGGATTGCTATCATTTCAGAAGCCGGCTTCTACGCTTAATGCTGGACAGGCTCCTCCGAGCAAGTCATACAACGTCTTCGTTGCCCCAAGGCTTCTCAAGACGAATACATGCCCGGTTGGACCCTATAGCATACCCATATCCAAATACAATCGAAGGAGTCTTTCCATTTCTACAAATGGAGATCCGGCATCTGGACCCATGCGGACTACCAGGCTGTCCAGGACGCTTCGTAGCCCAGAGAAGAATGTATGTTGCTGCATAATTTTAGTACTCGATGTTGACTGACGCCGTTGATCGATCTTATAGCTCCAAGTTCCCGAAACGCCCGAGCCCGTTTCTCCCCCTCCTTACTCAAAACGACCAAGTCTTCCTAGTCTCGTACTTCCCTCTCGAAGATCATCTGCTCCAGCTATTGCGGTTAAGTCGGACGAGGCAGAAGTAGACAATGAACATCTGTCGCCAATGGAGGAAGAAGATGATGATCTGGACTTCTGCTGCAGAGGATCGGACAGTCCCCTGCCTGCCAGATTGGCGTTCTCAACGACTAGTGTTGAGATACCTAGTGAACTTAGCCTGCGAAGAGGCAAGTCTCTTCAGGCTCTCAATCTCAACTGAGATACTCCTCCGATTCCTGCTTTACCCTGACCGATCTTATACCCAGTATACGTTCATCGCGATAGTCCACGTAATGTAAGGACACGAATTGAAAAATAGTTGGCTTCCTGTAGCGTAGTGAAGACTTTCTGCAAAAAGCGTTTGGCTTCGAGCTGAATTCCCGGCTCTTCACTTTCGCGAGGTCCGCCTATAGCGCATCTTTGTATTTTTTTGCTTTCAATCCAGTTAGAGACTCTTGTGACCTCGGAAGCCAGAGTTGGTTCATCGAGGTCCAGATTGATGAACATCATTTGTTCTTCTGTCTTTCCCAACTTCTTCGCGTAATCAAGACCATGTTGCGTTCCAGGAGAGCTTTCGCTTCTATTCGTACCGTCTCGCAAGAGGGTCAAGATACCATCTGCGTCCTGGATGTTCCTCTCTGTTCGCTCTGCACTCGCTGTCGTCTCTGTTTCACGAAGATGCTCTCGAAAGCGCTCCGGTATCCCATATGCACCTGTCTCATTCGTATAATGCAGAGGAACCCAGCCTGCATACGGAACACCGCAGATCTCTGCTGCCTCCAGAGCGGCCAGATCAACGCCTTCGGACACGAAATGGCCGAATCAGCTTACCCTAGTTATGACGATGACAGCTGCTCACGCAAGAAACTCACCTGTTTGCCCTCCAGAGATGACTACGAATGGCATGATGCGAAGCTGTCAAGGACTCTGCTTCGCAGGGAACATGGACTGCAAAAGCCTGAGGTTTGCGCAGCTGACAGTTTATGGTTGATGGTTCCACAAGACACTGCATGGTGGTAATAACAAGACGACGGTATGGCCCAAGCTCGTTACACTAATACAGAAATCGCCCAGTATTTGGCATGTTATGCTAAAGCGGCGAGCACGAACACTCTAAACCGTCTTGATGACTCTTGCAGGATTACCTGCTACAACGCTACGGGGCGGCACGTCCTTGGTCACCACCGCTCCTGCGGCAACCGTACTTCCGTTTCCAACCTTCACACCAGGGCAAAAGATGGCAGCTCCTCCAACCCAGCAATCATCTCCTATCACAATAGGCTTCGAGTACTCTGGTCCGTATTTACCGTTGCGTTCTTCGGGAGTTAAGGGATGTGTTGCGGCGTAAAACTGGACGTTCGGCCCAATGAGTGTCCTGTCGCCAATGGATACTTTGCGCGATTGATAAGCTCGTGTAAAATAGCTTTTGTAACTGATCAGCTTACTTGGGGAAACGTTCAGGACAGTTGCTCCAGGTCCGACTCCGCTTCCTGTTCCTATCGTAAGGTTGAAGCCCTGTAAACATTAGATCAGATGACATGCTATGCTGTGTGGAAAGTGTTATCATGATGTACGTATTCAGCGAAGAAAGGCATGACCCAGTAGAAGTCGACTTCTTGGCTCAATCCCATAAAGTCGCGTAACAAAGCATCTCGCTTCTTGTCATCTTGCTCAGCGTTGATAGCTTTCACTTTTGCAGACTCTTGCTGCGCAATCTTCTGAACATATGGGTCGGATGCATGGTACATCCCGCCTTTCACCATCAAGTCGAATTCCGTCGTATCGTTGCCAGGTTCAGGCTTGGGCAGGCGCAACGTAAACTTGGACATATCCATCGTGAAGACAATTCACTAAGTGCTATGGACGAAGCAGAAGATCGTCTGAGCGAAATCCTGGCTGTTCTGTGCTCCGGGCTCTTCGCTAAACGTTACGCGAGTCTGTCCAGAAAACGCCATGGCAGCGCCTCGACAATATCTGCAAGAACTCTGTTTGCATAGCTCTACATGGTAGAAGATGATACCGATTGCGAATCGCTCGTCAAGCCAATCTTAGGGGGGACTTTGCTCGCATCGCATGACCAAGCCATGCTGCTGAACCGTAGCTCATACCGACGCAGGACCTTACAGCACATCCAGTGCATGCTCGATGCAGAGCGCCTGCGCTGACCGGTTTTCTCAAGCCAGAGCGAGTAGTCTCGCAGGGTGCTCATTGGTTCGACTTGGAAGATACTCCTTGGAAGACTCTGACGCCTGTGCGTATGACAGTCAGCTGCAATTCCATCTTCAGTACAGCGGAAGTGTCAGAGTGCGCTAGTTTAGGCTGGATCGCTCTTCCATCTTCCACTTCCAAAACATCGGAATCTTCCGCACCTGAATCTTCCACTTCCCCAGGCTATAAAATCCTCTCGAAGCGTCGTTTGCTTCTTGTCTTTCTCCTTGCTCATAAGCTAATTCTTCTTTCCCGAATTCACTCTCTCACCTAGCCTCAACCTTACTAACCTGTAATATTTAACATAATTCTATGATACCTATTAAGGCTCTGCACTTCCACTCTTATCTAAGAAAAGCATAGCATCGTAGGTGCACATCTTCCCTATATAGTGTCCGCTGGCGACTTTGACAAACGCCTGTCCCAGCATTAGTCATCGACTAGGGTCCAGCAGTCAAACAGAGTCAAGCATGAAGGTCAAGCTCAAATTCTTGATACGAACAATATCATTCATACAGGAAGATACTATAGCAGGCGCAGCAGGCGCGTCGATCTTAGAAACCGACACTAGCGAAGATGTACCGCTCTCTGAAGAGCCTCTCGGGTCAGAGCGGGCTATGATCACAGCAGAGCACTTGCAGGCAAAATCGTCTTCGTGAAATTGGCCTCAGCTCTCAAAAGATCCGGAAACCCAGATGCCGGCCTTTTCGATGTATGCAGTCGAACGCATTGCTCGTATATTCTGGAAGAAATGGGTCTAAACAGCGACGAAGTAGGTTCCGTGGCGTGATTGCGGCTGTGGGATCTTAGCTGAGGGTTTTGATAGATCTGTATCATGGACTGGATTCCATGTTTGTGCAGTAATGCCTTGGCAGGCAAGGACCCTGGCAACCGGATGTCCAACGAGTTTCTGGACGCATGTGATCAGGGGAAGCTGCGTTTGGTCTATACAATGTCGGTCGAGATCTTCTGCAGACCGCGTTTTAGGACAATTGTGCCCAGTATCGACTACATTGGTCATGCAGAGTAAATGGCTGGAGGATTAAGTCCATCAGACTTGGCCAATCATTCGGGTAGATCTGTCATTTCTGGCAGCCGTGGCGACGAATCTGGCTTTCGTCGATCTGGCCATCACGCTGGTCGCCGTCTGCTGGAGAGGTTGTGCAATGGACGATGAGTTGACGGGCTGGCTGTCAGTTACCGACTTTTCTTTTCGATGCGTGAACATGGCTGGAACACCAAAGGAGCTAGTGGGTGTGGATGCCGAGGTAGTAGTCGAAGCAGGGTACGAGCGATGACATATCGCTCGTCGCAGCTGCCGTCGTACGAAGACTCGATCTAAATACCTGTTGGACTCGGCTTCACCAAGGAGATGTCGCATCTACGTTACTGCTTACAGCAGACGGCTGTATGTGCGAAAGTCGCGCAAAATCCTATCGGCCTTGATGAGTACTGGCGGCTATGAAGAGCAAATAGCAGGCATCTCGGACCCGGAAGCGGTGCTAATCAGCAACTACTTGTGCCTGTTACGCTGGAAAAACAGGGAGGAGCGCAACGCAAGGATCGCAGAAACGCTAAAAGATGCGAGAGTATCGCAAGCTTTGGAGAAGAACAGAATGGTGTCAGGTCATGACTTGGCGATCTTGTTGGAGGATACGCGGCTAGAGACGTATGTGCGAGTGCTGCCAGATGCGGGAGATGTTGCTAGCGAGCAAGAGATGGAAAACTATGTTACAAAGACGTGGCGCGGGGACAAGAACTGGTCAAATGCCGTGAGAATCTATGGAACCCGACCACTGAGATCGACAATGCGATTGTACGCATTCTAGCACCTTCCCAAAATCCTGCCTGGCATCTCGGCACATCAATTGGCGTCAACGGCGGGGAGTTCAGCGGCAGACCCTCAGCTTTAAAAACAACTTAAGCCTGCGTAGTCGTATCCGATGGCATGGAATCCAAGCATCCGATGGAGCTTGTGAAATGTAGTCTTTCCAGGCCATCCAACGCTAAGACATGGTCCCAAATCCTGGCCAAAACGCAGGTCAGATACATTGCGGCACTCGAAGACGGGCCAGACCACTCGGCGGCATACATCACCGTGCAGTACAGGCATGCAGTGACCAGGTGGTTCATGGTCTGGCAAAGGCACTGTCAGAAAGGAAGACACTGCCAGGCAAAAGTATGACATCGAAGATCAAGGGATGGGTATGCAAATGCTATTGCTGGACGACGTTCTCAACCGCAAGCATTTAGAGCGAAGGGCATCCTGACAGCAGATGCTGCGAAGGGTACAGTCTTTCTGTGAGTCAGCCAAAGCCCGCCATACTGGTAAAGTGAGACCGCTTCTCTTCCTGAAGCTCGTTGATGCTGCTCTTTCTACTCAGGTCAATCGAGTACCCATGGAGCATGAATCAACACGACATAATGCTGCAAGTTGATGTCTGGCAGAGCATCTGCCTAAGCTGGATTGCAGGTCGGTGCGGGCAACGTTTCGTTGACTGTCAGCCTAGCTGTGAGTAGTGGTGAAGGGGAAGAGTGCTCAGCCAAGATAAGAAACTGAGCTCGGATCAGTCTCAAGCGAGACCTTCCTTGAGCAGGACTCAATTCACAGGGCATCGTTGTAAGATCAGGAGGTAGAACCGTGATTGCGAACAAAGCATAGATCCAGATAAGTACAAGAAATTTGAAAGGGGGATGACACCTTGCGACGCTAGCGAGAGAGAGGAACGACCATGTGAAGAGGGGAAGATTAGACCTAATGAATGAAAGTGAATACTAATATAAACGATTATTAAAGTGTAAACAAGCTAAGTTGAAGCTTGTTATAACGTAACTAAGATGCGAACGGAAGCACGAGAAAGCATTGTACGATGAATCCTAGTGGTATGGACCATGTCTTGAACGAGGCTTGTGATCTAAAGGATGCAGAAGGGAAGGCTGCCGAAGGAAGCTTTATGCAGCAGCAGCGACGACGGGCGCAGCAACCGGTGCAGCAGCGACCTTCTCAGGCAGCTCCTCAGCTTTGCTTGGTTCTTCGACGACAGGAACAGGAGTAGATTCAGATTCAGTCTTAATGGGCTCTGGAGAGCTCAAGTCGCC
This sequence comes from Erythrobasidium hasegawianum, assembly GCA_001972285.1. Lineage (NCBI taxonomy): Eukaryota > Fungi > Basidiomycota > Cystobasidiomycetes > Erythrobasidiales > Erythrobasidiaceae > Erythrobasidium > Erythrobasidium hasegawianum. The sequence continues at coordinate 71,538 of BCII01000030.1, forward strand.
AGCTGGAATCTCGGTGTTGACAGTTGGTGCGGACTCTTCAGTCTTAACTTTAGCATCCTCAGGAGTAGACTGCAAGAGAATTCACGGTGTCAGTTTATGATTGCGGATGAAGAAGAGTCGGGAAGATAGGGCTTACGTCAACAGGTGCGAGCTCAGCCTCCTTCTTGCTCTTCTCAGACTTGGGTGAGATAACACCAAAGATCTTAGCTGACAAACGACGTGCAAGCTTGTTCTGTATCGAATGTGAACACTTCAGTATAACTTCGCATGTTTGACAGTAGAGATGGGAGGTCGCACCTTCTTGACATCCTTCTGCTTGGCATCCTCCTTTGACTCTTCCTTTACTGCCTCGAGAGGAGCAGGTGTCTCCTCTGTAGCAGCTACAGTCTCAGTCGCGGCTTTTAAGATCAGAACTTCGTTAGATACGCATGCATGACTTCAATGAACGGGCTGCGCTCACCAGGTGTCTCTTCAGCCTTGACTGGCTCAGCGGCAGCAACGGGAGCCTCTCCGCCAGCCAGAGCAGGTACTCGATCATCGGCAGCTGAGCCGGACTCGGGTACGACAGCAGAGGTAGGTACTACAGCCTCTTCGACAGGGGCAGCCTGCTCAGTGACAGCAGGAGCAGCGGATGTGGATGGTTCGGTAGCTGCCTCGGTAGCGGTAGCAGTGGCAGCTTCGTCGTTCTGACAAGAATGACTCAGCATCGCAGTCAGCGTGAGAGAATAATGGTGACACACCTTGCCAAGAGCTTCAGCTTCAGTCTTCTCTACTTTAGGAGTCTTCTCCTTCTTCTCCTTTGGCTTCTTGTGCTCTTTGGTCTCGGTAGTTGGGGAGAGCATGCTCTTGAGTCTGCGAAAACGACGTAGCTTAGCATAAGATCTTTGACATGTTTGTAATCATCAAATGTTTGGACTAACTTGCCAAAGATACCCTCCTTCTTAGGGCTGTGAGCCTTGGTCTCCTCTACTTTCTGCTCATCCTTCTCCTGGAGACATCGAACGAGCGTCAGTACGTTGCACATGATGAGATTGCACTAGACCTACGACTGGTACAGGTGCGACAGCCTCTTCACTAGCTACAACAGGTGTAGGTGCAGCAGCAACAGCCTCAGCCTCAGCAGCCTCGGTAGGTGCAGCGGCAGTTTCTTCAGTGGCAGCAGGAGTCTCGGTGATTGGTGCAGCAGCGGGAGTTGCCTGTCGAGTGAGAATCCTATCATCAGTCGGAGTCCACGAAAGTACGGCGTGAAATGAAGCACGGACCGCCTCCTTGACCTTCTCAGTCTGCGAAAGTGAGCGGAAGGGTATGTTAGTACAAGTGTTACAAGCATGAGGTTTTTAGTCTCACCTTTGCTGGCTTGGGTGAGGTGGATCGGTGGAGGAGACCAGCGATAGCGCCGAATGGACCTCCCTTCTTTGGCTTTGGCTCCTCAGTCTTGGCCGCCGCAGCAGTTTCGCCAGTAGTAGTTTCAGCAGCAGGTGTTTCAGTTGTAGTCTCTTCAGTAGTAGTAGTTGTTGTAGTTGCAGGTGCTTCTTGACCCTCTGCAGCCAGTGCAGCCTTGACACTCTCCTCAGCCGCTTTGGCCTTTGTCTCAGCTGGAGTTTCTTCTGTAGATTGGGTAGATGGCTCAGGGATGGGCTCAATGACTTGTGGGACAGGTGCAGGCTGGTCTTCTACAGCTTTGGGAGCTGCCTCTGCCTTTGCAGGAGTAGCAGCTGGTGCGGCCAGGTCGTCCTGTCAACGGGCGCAGAAAACACATTCGAGGATAGTCAGTATACATTTCACGTAGATTGTTGTGTGTAACAAGTGTATGTACTCACCGTGGTCGTCTCTGGGACTGGAGTGATGATAGCCTCGACAGGGGTGGCCGTTGCAGCGGGAGCGGTGGTTTCGGTTGTGCTGGCCATTGTGATTGTACTTGATTGATGTATTAAAGAGTGTAGATGCGAACTGCGTATCAAGGTAGCTGCTGAGATTGGGATTGGATCAGAAATTGGTGTGAGGAAAAGGACTGAGCGTGCGATGGGATGGAATCTAGTCTACCTTGAGAATGGGGAATGCGATGTGTGCTGTGTGGTGTGATGTATCTGGATTCAAGGATGTCTTGGAATTTCTGTATAAAATGCTGTAAGATCTGCTCAAGCTGATTGAAGCAGAGTCAACCCTGTGAGAATGGAACTTCAAGACTTTGGTGAGATAGACCAGTCTAATCTCTGGACTGGCCTTGGCCGTTGGGCGCGACGGCAGGGGTCCGAGAGGGAAGGGAGGGGGAGGGGAGGTTGGCTCTGATCCAAATGGACCAAGAATGAGCTGAAGGCATTGGAATGGAATGGAATGGAATGTAGAGAAACAACATTGCTGATGATCCACCGTCGTGCAAGAAAGAGCCTGCAAAATCCCAGCTGTTGGAACGGAGCCAGGACCTGCCAATCTGATCCTGCAAGATACACCTCGATGTATTCTGCATTCAAGCGAGATTCTACATGTCCTTCTTGCTCTGCTCGATGCTGCGAACCCACGCTAACCTAGCAGACATCGACATTCTTCGTCCAGCCAAAACACGCCCTACCTATTCCATGTTGACAGTACGCGTACATTTCTATCTCCCCATTCTTCGCGCACTACACGCACTCTCACATTGGATCCTACTGACTGCTGCCTGATGAACCGAAGAGCTAGCGTCGTCGTCAAGACCACCCCAAATTGACAGACAATCGTAAAGCGGATTCACCTCTCCCAGCTTTCCCACAGATAGCTCTCTTTAGCTTATCGCAAATATGCCTAGACACAGCTATCGGAAATCAATCTCGAAGGTAAGCCTGAAAGGAATATTGCACCTCCGGGCCTAGCTAAAGTGTCATTGCTTGTCAGCCTTTTCTCCCGCTTGCTAGGGCGCTATCACTCCCCAAGCAAGATAGAGGCATCTCAAATACCTCAGTACGAGCGACAATTATCAGAGAAGCTTTGGCAGCGTATGAGAACGGCGATATATCCGACAAGACGCTTGCTACCCAAGTGCAGTCTGAAAGCTCGCGTGCACAACCTCCTTCTTCTTGTCCTCTGCCATCTTCGGATGCATCGACCTCTTCACAGCAGGACAAACCTGACAATGCCAAAGTCAAGCCGATAGCACCTCTATCGCCGGAAAACTGGCCTCTCGTAATCGCACCGGCTCAAAAGCCAGATGAACAGGGAGACGCGATCATAGACCAAGTCACTGCTATCCAAAATCCACCTCTATCATCTCCGCCCAATCTTGCTGGAGTTGGGCTTTCTGCGATTCCAGAACCTCGTATTCCAGCATCTCGCAGGATACCATCCGCTCCACCGAGCAGCTTCTCATCTACCTCATACTCTCTTGATGCTCACCATGCTGCTGGCGCCGACATACAAGCTGCGTTCCTTCCAGGCCATCAAAGGCGCTCGAAATCGGTGTCTCTTCTACCTTCAAAGTCAGCAAAATTGGATGTAATAGCGGAAGGAGTGGACGACATTGCTTGCTCTTTTACTCATGAAGAGTTTGCATCCTCAAGGAAGAATATGGATAGGAAGGTGCATCCTTCTTCGCATCATATACGCTTTCGATCAGCTTCCGTAGGCAACCTTACAAAACCATTGAGCAAGATCGATGAAGAAGGGAACATACACCAAGATCCTGGTGCAGACTGTGAAGCACGCCCACCCGACGCCGGCGATGACGACGATGATGATGCATGGCAGCTTCTTACACTCAAGCTTCGCAAAGGCGCACCTGCTGAGCCAGGTCAGCCATCTAGGACAAGAAGCAGACTACGCTCAGCATTCAGGCCACAACATCTTTCCGAACATCTCTCCTTATCTTCTTTACTACATCACCCACCTCACACAGATGGCCGACGTAATCAGCGAAAGAAGTCCTCTAGAAGACGGTATTCCAGTGCAAACGATGCTGCTGTGGAAGTGTTAGCGTCTACAAGCCCTGTCATTCCACCATTGCTAAGATCGCCGACCGCTGCGGATGTTTGGAGTAGTCAGCTCCAGACTGCTATAGAGCACGCTGGCAATCTCAGCACTTTTTCAATGGGAGACGAGATAGACTCTGGTGAAACTACGATACAGCCTAAAACGTCAACGAGGATGGAGAATGGGTTGTGCGACCCAGTCATCGCTCTGCACTCGAGAGCCATGTCTTCCTGTCCCGAACTTTCAGTCTCCTCAACTCCTCCTATTCATGAAGACGGAAGTCACTCAGCCGATACGACTTTAGCATCTCTGGACATCGACTTTATAGACTACCACTCTCGGTATCGCACTTCCTCGACAGATCATAGTCGGAGTCGACATACTTCCAGCTCACCAACGCCAGAACCCAATCCGTCATCATCGGCGTCAGAAGAACCGTCAGAGGCTGTCTTGTCGCCTGTGGGAGAAGCGCAGGAATTGAGGCAGCGTGCTGGACCACTGCCAGCCAAGCGACAGGTCACATTCGCGACCTATTCCTACGACACGCAAGCCAAAGATACTCGCGAGCCACTCATGCTACGTCCTCGTGATTTGAACCAAGATCTTCACGTCAAGCCATGGTTAATTACACTTCCGCAGAGGATGTTGGCGGAGAGAAGAATAGGTGTAAGAGACTGGGACAGAGATAGATTGGAGAGTTGGTATAAGCAGGAAGAAGGGCCTTGCGTACGGATCGGACGTTCCTTGACTGTGAAATGTAAAGAAGGCTGTCCGGAGCCAAATTGTGGCGATTGTAGAGAGAGATGTATAGCTAGCACTCTTGTAGTGTAACGAAATAAAGACATGTGCATCCTGCGGCTACTAATGCTAAAATGACTTGACAGCGAAAGGCCAATTCTCCTGCGATGACAACAACAAGGCTACATAATGGAGAGGTACAAGCTTAGATCCCTGCGAGATTGCTGAAGGTGCCATAACTTGAAGTCGGAGCCGTAGGGCTTAGCTGTGCCTCTTCAGGACTACCGTTATTCCCTCCTCTGTAGAAAGACCGTCTATATCGTACTGATCGATGGGAGTGTGACTGGGATATAGTGCGATGCCTTGTAGTAGATGGCGAGGGAATGATATCGATAATGTTGTTGGTATGGTTTCCTTCGTCTTCACTACCGAATGCATCATCGTCCTCCTCGTCGTCCCGCTGTTCTCGTTCATCGATAGGGAAGTCATCGTCGTCCGAAGAGACAGCTTCTTCGTCATCATCGCTGAGGAAAGAAGCTTCATTTGCCCTTCTCCTAGCATGTACTTCATCGTCCCACTCTTCGCCGTCCTGATCCGTATAGCTAGTCGGCTCATCCGCGAAGCTGCTCCTTCTGACTTGTACATTTGACATCCCTTCTCGCCAAGCTGACTGTCGAGCTGTTTGCAGACCCAGTCCATAAGGGTTGCGTTCTTTCGTTACGCCTACGATGGCAGCAAAGCCCAGCCAGTGAAGGAGGCCGAAAAAGACATGAGATGCGCAATAGATGATGCTGTACTTGGAGAGTTGAGAAGTCCATGTACTGTTTTGAATGAGCAGGTTCAGGTCGGCCAGCGCGCTCAGTGCTGATATCTGGTTTGCGCAAATCAGTCATTCTCCTCAGGGTCTGATCAGATAGTAGTGACCGACGAGTGCACTTCCAACGAAAAGCCAGCCAGTTTCTCGTAGTCGGACGCTGATGGCAGCCAGCAGGATAGCGAGAGCTCGGACACCACCCCAGCACATCAATGCGATCTCTTCTTTGCTTTCATCGCGTCCATTCTTGATAGCAAACAGTACAGTCCATGATCCATCAAGTAGCGCAAACACAGCCAGCAAGTACCAGAAACGAGGTCGTGGTAAGCTGATTTCTTGATGCCATGAGCCGACGCGATCCAGCACGAGATAGTCGGACGAACGATGTCGCAAAGGATTTGGAGCTACAGATGGGCGCAGCTGCTTCGTTGGAGTCACTGGCGAAGCATCAGCAGTAGGAGTGGTGTTCACGTCCGCCGACATCAGGTCGGTCGGGAAGGTCAAAGCCGGTAGAGACATTGAGAAGCAATCTAAAGCTAATCTAGTGTAGGAGCTTTCATTGAATGATACGGAAATTTGCTATATGCTTATCCATCGACTTCTGCGTTTGCCTTCTCCGTGGCCGCTGCCTGTAAGCGGAGACCGCGAGGAGCATCCAGGCGATCCAAGATGACCTCCACAAGCTGTATCTTATCTGCTCTTGCAAATTCTTCGTTCTTGAACAGTTCTTCAAGCTCGTTCCTCGTTGAAACTCGATACGAGGCATGCTTTCCTTCCTTCGGCTTGAAGACCGATAGCAGGTTCTGCCAGTCCCAGTCCTTTATATCGTTGTAGACGCGTTTTTCTCCATGAATCTTGCGCTCGATAACATACCCTGGTGAGCAGTGTCAGCTGATCCTTCGAAATTTGGCTGAAGCAGGACTCACCATCGTTGTTGAGAACGCTGAAACGAAATAATTGTCAGATGTCATAGCGTGCGACTAAACAGGAAGCTCACACAAGAATGGGTGTCACACCCTGTCTGATCATAGTCGACACCTCTTGCACAGTCAGCTGAATACTGCCATCACCCGTAAACAGGATTGTCCTTCTTCCGTGTTCTTTAGCAGCAACAGCAGCTCCTAGGCATGCTCCTGTTGCCCATCCGATGCTTCCAAATAGAATCTGGCTGAGCAGGTCTGCTTTCGAAGGGAATCTCACATCCAGAATACCAAAGCTGCTAGTTCCAGTTTCTGCTAGAACAACGTCTCCGGATTTCAAGAAGTTTGTCCACAAAGGCCACTGTCCGAACGGCTGTCAGTGATATACAGGTGTTCGGATACTGAACGGCATACGAATTCGTCTTGCGTCAATGGCTTGTCTGGCGAGTCATCCGTTGGTATAGGCGCTAGCCCAGCATTGGATGGAACAGATACTTTGTCTTCTGACGACTTATTCTCGGCTACCTTAGCAAGTTCGGGAATGAGCTTTGGAAGCAAGCTGTGGAAGCCTGCTTTCGGGTAGTGCGCATACTATGGATCTCGGACATCAGTCGCCATTCCGGAATTATAAGACAAGACACCCACTTGGATGAGTGTATGATCTGAGTGCAGCTCGACCGTATTTTCGGGAATGATATGCCAGCTGAACGAGCCGGTATTGAAATCACTTTTCAAGGAGCCTACATAGAGCGTGAAGTCGGAGCTCTCTACAGCTTCTTTAACAGAGTCCACTGTGATGTCGCCGACATAGATTCCACCGAATTGAGGATGGGTCTCATCAATCGCAGTCTTTCCCATCGGACTGGTGAAATACGTCTAGGTTTCGTTTGTTAGCATCTCTTATTAGCTGCAGTATCAATAGTAGACTCGCCATGCCGGTCTTCTCGATGAGCTCGCGAGTTAAATCGGTTACACCGTACCGTATCGCACAAGCATCTACCAGAACGATGGGCTTCTTGGCAGCCTCGTACATGCTGCATATTTGCTTAATGATGGAGACTTCCACTTTCTCTGACACTTGAGGTTCGGAGAGGCTTTTATGGATGCTTTGCAGCGTGAGTGGCTTCTTCAGAGGTGCCGATGGTATAAGGCCTTTGACAATGTTAGCTGGCAGATATGCCGATTGTGAGAGCTTCACCTACTGCCAACTATGTCTGTAGGCAAGGCGAGGTATGTAGGTCTGCACTCCTTCAGTGCTGTTGTGATGACACGGTCGATCTCGTCGCTGGCATCGCTTGATGTGGACGTGATATGTGGCTTGCTAAGGGAAGCTTGGGCAATGGTGATGTTCTTGTATATATTGGTATACGCATCGAAGCGACCGTCCCCTAACGTATGGTGAAGGATTGCGCCCTTGGACTGCAACCCGGTACTCGGAACGCCAACAATATGTAGTACGGGGACTCGTTCACTAAAAGCGCCAGCTATGCCATTCACTGCTGAAAGCTCGCCAGGCCCATGTGTGGTGAAGATAACTCCGAGACCATGCTTCGCGCGTGCATAGCCGTCAACACAGTAGCTGGCATTCAGCTTGCGCACGTTTCAGTACGACATTCCAAGGATCTCTGTGAAGATAGATAGAGTAATTACTTCATTTGTGCAGCCAACCCATTCTGTCGGGTATCAGCAAGGAGTCAGGACCGGCTCGACAGGTATCCAAGGCATCAGACTCGCCAATGGTAGGATGATCTTCAACGCTGTCCAATGCTACCAGCGTGAAGTCGCCTGGAACACCGAAAATCTTGCTGACACCGACTTGCTGCAGGCGAGTGAGCCTTATGACGCGAATAAGAGTCAGCCATGGTAGCAGTCGCGCAAAGAAGCCCAAGCTTGCAGGTAGTCGATAATGCTGATGCTGTCAGCTTTAGAGTCGCTCATGTTCAGAATGAAAGCTGATTTAAAGATGTCGAGAAGAGCATGAAAGGTGAAAGGCTATTTTTACAAAGTTGAACAGGTTGCTCCAGGCACCCAAAGTATAGGTAAATAAGTGGTAGACAGTCATATTCTTAGAGTTCTGAAACAACAGCAGGCATTCTTTCGATCGACGAGAAGATAGTTATAATAACATGACATGAGCATGCATACCGGGAGCGAAGCTATCGTGCTTTTCGCAGAGCAGATAGCCATCACTCGGCATTTTTCCCAAATGAGTCGCACACCTCTTTCTGCTAGAGCCTTGGCGAGGTCGGGCGCTTCTTGCTTAGCCCTCTCAAGATCGAGTGGAGCATTGATGTACCAGTAAGGGGTGGTAATGCGGATAGATTGAAGCATTGGAAACGGCAGAGCCGTAGCCGTATCTGTGTCCCCTTTCGCGGTGCATAAACGAGTAACCAGGGTTTCCGGTACCAGTTTTCCAGCTCTAGATCGGTGATCTTGTTGTCAATAGAGGAAGCATGCAGGAAGACTGCTTAGGAAGTTATGCGTAGCTCACATCTGGGCAAGGCGCTCCCCAGGGAATGCTAGTAGCAATTTGCGCACATTGAGCAGCTCGCCCTGGTGAACAAGCCAGGCCGATATCGGTGCAGTGAGACCGATAAAGATGTTCTCGACCTGCGAAGGTTGAAAAGAGGAGACCATGCCTGCTTCTACCGCAATTGAGATGTGATCCTGAGGGATGAACTTGTACCTGAACGGCAAGGTGACTACCGATTTGAAGGATTGAGAAGGAGCAGCACTCGCGGTCCTCTTTATAGATCCGATAGCGTCTACAGAATCGACAATCATGTCGACTTTGAGGGTTGATACTACAGGGAAGTCGTTTAGAAGATACTGAACCATTTCGGAAGGAACGTCATCCGAGTGTGGACAGTATACCTGTATCTCGACCTTCCGCACATGTCGGTAGCATGCAGTAATCTCCCTCGATTCCCGGAGCAAACATTTGCTAGGTCCCGCTGAATTTCAACGTTGTGACATTTGTCAAGCTTTGCAGAGCAGCCTTCACATCGGGGATAGAGTAACCCGCTGAGGGCTTATCATTCTTTTTGCAGCCAATTGCAGTCCAGTAACGTTGTGAGCGGTCCGAAGGATGTAGGCTAGTAGATATTGATACTCTTGATATGCGCGCGGACTCGAGGTTTCAGTTGGGGGACTGTTTGTGGTGGAGATGAGTGTGGTACAGGTCGGGAGATCCAAGTCTATCTTGAAGGCGTGAGCATACTTCAGAAAGGCATCGGATGCCGACCACGAGCGCAGTTTGTCCAAATTGACATCCTTGGGTGAGAGGTCCCACCAGCCTCGATAGATTAATGGTCGACACGCCTCATAGATAGGATAGCTTGAGAGTAAGAAGCTATGCAGGTCCTTCTTGGCTAGGTACCGCCCGATTTCTTGTAATATTTGGCTGACGGGAGTCCGGAGAAACCCGTCTGCAAAGTTTCGAGGTCTCTGAAACGACAAAATATCGACAATATTCAGTGAACATACCGCCAGGGCTTAAAGCTCGGACTTTTCTACCTTTCTGTCTGGTTTTGCGTTGGACGGCGCTCAGATAAGCCAGGTGACGCGTGTAGTATGGATGTTAAGAGCTTGTGTACATGGTCTCTTGACGATTTGTCTGATGGCGCGCTATCTAAGGTTAACGAAGCGGCAGGACCTGACGCTGTTTGTCCCATGTTGCGGGCACAATAGCTTGGAAGATGACCTTGATTGACGAGGTACTATGGATACAAAGCAATCGCTTAAGCTTGACCAGGAGAGCTGGCTCGGGAGCGCTTTGGGCACTTTGGCTGGCCTTGCAGCGCGTTTTACTACTTTCAGGAAAACCTTCTATAGACAATCGGCGTCCTGTTTTGTCGTATGTAGACTCTCAAAGAGGGCTCAATATTGTCTGAGTGGGTGGTTTTGTTTTGATATGGTAGAAAGCCACTTCTGAACTTTCGAATCACGCGTGACAACAAGCAGGTAGCGCAGTACAGCGTTGCTATGAAATCACCAAAGGCGGCGTGACATAATCAGATACAGGCGCCTCGCAGCCAACTAGAATGGCCTGAAACTTCTTGCAGTACTTGCTTAGGAGTGGGATATCGCTCGACATTCTCCCACTCAAATGTTACTCCTCTCTTTGCCATGGCTTCCCTCAGTATGGGTGCCTGTGCTTCGGCTTTCTCCTGGTTTCCTCCATTTGCATACCAGCCAGGATTGGCGATTCGGAGGGTAAGTAGCCGGGGAAAAGGGTACGCGTCCGTATGATTCAGCTTTGTTGCAATCTGCATCACCAAAGCGTATGGTGAGAGGGTTATGAGCTCGAGAGCGGTGACATTGTTGCCATGAAGAAAGAAAGCTGGAAGACACTCCAAGTAAGTGTCCGTAGATTTTATATCCCTGTGTAATTCCAGCGGGAACGACAGGCTCAAATTTTGCACGCCAAGATACTTCTGCTGATGCAACAATTCTGCGAAGGTAGGCGCATTCATCCCTATCTGGATAGTCGAACTACCTCTAGCAGCTAAGGGAAGGAGTATAGACATGATGTCTGCTTCCACCGAAGGAAAGTGCATCGGGGAACCGGTTATGGAATATGGCAATATAGCCAATGACTTGTAAAAGCGTACTGGTGCAGCCAGAGCAGCTGTCTTGAGAGAGTTGAACAGTTCGTAATCCTCGATACGTACGCCTAACTCAAGGCTTTCCAATGCAGGAAAGGCTTGGAACAGATGGTTGAAAAAGTCGAGGTGGATGTCCGCCCCTCGGAACTGTAAGCCTTGTACTTCGATTTTGAGAAGTTGGCCAAACTGGCTTGTGGTCTCCTTTAGCTCCCTGAAGGCAGCGATATGCCACAGACCGGTCAATTTCAGCGTCTTTGTGCTGCTACAGCCTTGAAGAGCAACTTTGAAGTCTGGGCAGACTCGACTAGTCTGACCAGCTGGAGTCATATGGAATACGAAGTGTAGGGAGGTGACTTTTGCAGATCGAAGGATGCTCGTCACCAATTCTTCGTACTCTGCGTCTGGAAAACCAGGTGAAGAGTGCGCTTGAGATGCGCGTATGCGCCGGATAGGATACATCAGAGTGATCTTGAATGCATGAGCATGTCGAAGGAAGGTCTCAGATGCAGCCCACAAGCGTATCTTCTCCAAGTGTTCCGGCGTGAGAATGGAAAGGTCCCACCAGCCTCTGTATCGCAAGTGTCGGCATGCTTCGTGTGTACGAGAGCATATCAAGAGGAAGCTGCCAAGGTCTTGAGAATAGAGATAGCTTCCTATTTCTTGCAGTATTTCGGACGAGAATTTGGTAAAGGCTGTACGCGAAGCCTCAACTGGCCTATAATAGATGGCTGGTTAGCATCGTAGATATGTAACATCCATTGATTCGGGAGGGCTAATGCACCATACCTTTGTATTTGGCTTGTCGCTGCCTGAGGAACCGGGGCACTGAGCAACGCAGTCTGGACATCTACCGCTAGGTTTGAGTGATCTTGCGGTGTCACAGATGGCGTTTCCTCCCACCCAGTATGGTCCGCAGGTGCTGACGCGACGTCGTGCGATGTTTGCCCCATGCGCCTTGCAATAGCTCGTGGGACGAGGTTGTCTCTCATGATTTAACGATCAAAGGACAAGGAGTTTTGCAAAGAAGCAGCATTGGTGAGCAGGCATGACCATTTGCATTCTGACTTGAGGGTTAGGGCTAAAAACGAGTCAGACCTTTATGAGAGAGAGAGGCATGATGGTTTGGGACATGTTTGGGGAAGTATTGCGAAGGCTATCAAGTAGACAAGTGGAGTTCCAGAATCGTCCGAATGAAAAGCAGCATTTGACTCAGACTCTCCGTAAGAGACCCTCAACAGCCAAGTAAAGCACATAGACTCTAGGATTACCGGTGCAATAGGTTTGAAGCTTGCTCTACACATCTACGTGTTCCAAAATCCCGACAAAGTAGTCAGATCAAGTACGATAAATGTCTAGCCAAGGTAGATACTAGCCTAATTTATCAGGTGGGAAGGATATATCGTCGGTGCTATTCTAGTGCTGGAACATAGATGGTGTCGTCTAGTCAAGTCTACCCGAGAAAATATAAGGGGAGAAGAGGAAGACTAGCCATAGAAGACGTCAAGGCATACGATGGAACCTTCAGGTGTCATCGTATCCCCAGTCTAGAGCGACGCCTCGATATTCGAGTCTACTCCTCAACCTTGCCGCCATTCTCCTGAAGCCTTGACGGTTGATTTTATCTCTGACCATTCGGGCATTGTGGCGCGAACATTGCGTAACAGCGGGAATGGCATGGCTGCCTTCTTACCGCCGTAGGCTCGTTGCATCACTAGCATTGTTATTATGTCTTCAGGAGCCATAGTCTTCAGCTCGAGAGCCGTAATTCTGTTATCGTAAACGAAAGAGTCGGGGAGTCTTCCCCAGAAACCCGTCGTGTAGATGAAGCCAAGTGAATGGATCTCCATAGGGAAATTAAGACTGAGAGAAGTCACAGTGGAGAGGTTGTACGTAGCTAGCAATTCCGCGAGAGCTTGAGCATTAATACCCAAAAATATACATTTGTTTCCAAGGTCATCTGCTTCTCGTAGAGCTAGTAAGGATGTGAAAAGCCGCTGTTCTACGGAAGCAAGCTGCTTGACTTCGAGGAAAGCGGGTGCGAGTGCCATGGACAAATTCGCAAAGGAACAGGGCATAATGGTCAAGGACGTATAAGATCGAATGGGAGCAGCGACTGCTGCGTCCTCCATGGCATATAGAATTTGAGGATCGTCGAAATAGAAGCCGACCGAGAGGCTCCTTAGGTTTGGAAAACCTTCGAATACATGTTTGAAGAAAGACTGTGAAGCCTCCAGAGTTCCGAGATCCAGCCCATGTATGTACAATTCCTGGACCTTGCTAGAAGAAGAGATTATCTCCTCCAATATCTGGTAGAGTTGCACATTCCAGAAGCCACTGATATTTAATTGTGTGACTTCGCGGGTGCGATGCACCAATGCCCTTGTTGTAGCAGGGCTAATGCACCGTTTTGGGACTTTGCCGCGAAAGCGTATACTACAGAGCTGCAAGCTTACGACTTGACAGGCTGACTCCAGAATGCGAGTTACGGCTTCGTCGGTAGTTCCAAATGGCGACGAATGTGCCTCAATCTGAGGTGAAGCCAGGGATTCGAATGCCTCCGGAGGATATGCGATAGCCACCTTGAATGCGCTCGCATATTTGAGGAAATTGTCGGACAGAGACCACTCCCGCAGAATACGTCCCGGCGTGCGCATAGTCAGATCCCAGCAGCCTCGGTACATTTGATGTCGACATACATTGTATAGGTGAGAATTCGATGAAGTGAATGCGGCAAGCTCCTTCGCGCTGAGGTAAGTCCCTATTTTCAGCAGGATTTCGGCTGGCAATGCAGTGAGATGACCGTGGAGGAATTGGGATAGCCTGTCAATAAGTGAGAAGAGCATCAGATATCAGTTTTAGTAATGAATTCTGATAATGTGGAAAACAATGTGTAATACCTTTGCTCGCGAGCAGAATCACCCAGGATTGGCGCGTTCTCTAACGCAACATGAGTGTCTTTAGAAGAGTTTGTGGGCTCTGCAACGAATCCCTGTGCGTCTGTAGGCTCCAATGCCTCTGCTCGAGCGTTCGGATCCATGTCCGTCCCAGATAGCCAGCCAGCCAGTCAGCAGCAGGTGTAAGAGTAGTGTCTTGTCCCGAAGAGCACGCAAAGACCCTGCTTGCAGCTGTTTCGCCCCGCGAGTAGGTGACAGCTACGTTGCGCCGTCTGTTTCGCGCGTTCCAACTTGCGCTTTTGCAGACCTCCGCAGTCAGTCAGTCAGTCCCAGAGCACCAGCTGCACTGTGGCCATGTATGGAGGTGAGCTTAAGACTTCGAGTTGGCGCGAAGTCAAGCCTGAGATTTCTGGAAATTCGAAGGTCACGATAGCCAGAGAGGTCCGCCTCGAGCTGGCATAGGCGCCCACGGAGCAGCGCAGAATCCCATCATCGCAAATCTTAATACTGGCGGCTCTGCAGATGGATCAGGCCAAGCAACACCGACTGAGAAGTTCTCCCTTTTCCTCAGCGGTATCCCGGCCTCACTGGACGACAGGTGGCTGCACGATGTTCTAGAGGTGATTCTTACTCCTATCTCATCAAAATTATGCTGACTGCTTGCTGCCAGACTGTCGGATCTGTTCTCAAAGTCAATCGCATACGTGATGCTTCAGGCAAGCCGAAAGGTTTCGCTTTCGTGGAATACGGAGACGCAGAGAGCGTCCTACGATGCTTGGAACTAGTCAATGGGGTGAGCCTCGTAGGTGGGGACGGCGAGACAAAGACTTTGATGGTTAAAGCCGATGCAAAAGTGCGCGAAAGGCTCGACACGCACGAAGCGTCGAGGATGAAGAGCAGCGTGGGTTCATAATACATGGTATACTCCTGTGTAGCTGCTAACTTCCAAGTCCGCAGCAACTGGACGACCAAACCGCTTTTGCGAAAGACGCTTTACAAGAGATTCTCGCCAACATCAAGGCCGGCACATCTGATAAGCCTGACGGAGGTGACGAGGAGCTCAACCCCGACGGCTCCAAGAAGTATAAAATCCCTGCACATCTGCAAGATCTAGGTCCTGATGATTTACCAGAGGAGTCTCGAGACTTGGTCACGCGTGAGATCGCTTTCTTCAGAGAAAGAGCTGCAAAAAGAGAGGAAGCCAACCGGTTGGCTGAACAAAAACGGGATAGAGCGAGGAGGGAAAGTGAGGATCAGCGGCGCGGGCCTGATATTCGAAGGCAGCCCCCGCCCAGCGATAGTCGCTCGCCGAGATTGGATCAAGGATCTTCACGGTTCGGAGCATCTCAAGGGTCGCGAGGGGGATCTCAGCAATCACCACCTCCCCAGCGTGACTACAGCAATCAACGGCGCGAGCCTGACTCCAGGATGAATGGCTTTGTCCCATCTTCCTCGAATGCATCTTCTTCTGCATCACTTGGCGCGTCATCGCAGCGCAATGGCATGTCAGATGAAGATGCGGAACGAGCAAGGTTACAGAGGCAGCGGGATCAGGCAGACCAACAGTTTAGGACACGGTTGGCTGCGTGGGAGAAGCGTGAGAGAGGCCGACAAGTGACGCTCAATAGAGAGAAGGCAGACAAAGCGCATGAGGCGAATGGAGATGATAGGCGGCGTACGGAAAGACTCGAGAAATGTGCAACTTTCGACGATGACGAAGAGATGGAACGAGGTAATGAGCTGTTCTTGACTGATAGGTGCGTTGGCCCTTCCACCAATCTTAACTCGTCCCGGTCCATTGTCCTTCCTCTAGAAGCAGGGACGATAATACTGTCGTTGAAGATGAGCTGAACACGGGTTTTGCTGTGACTTAGGGCACGATGGCGCAAATATCGTCGGCAAGCGAAACAGCGCGAAGAAGATCAGGATGCTCGCGATGCAAGGCTTGAAGCAGAGCAGGCTGAAGCATTGAAGAGAGAGTCAGAGGAGTTCCTCAGCAAGCAGGCCGAGCTGTTCGCAAGCATGAAAGGCATAAGCGTCGGTGTTGATGCAAGCAATAATGAGCCCAGGAAGCTCAAGTTGGCTGCACCTGCGCCAGCTGAAGAGAGCAAACCGAAGCCGAAGCCTTCTGCTGTTTTCGCTGCAGACGAAGAGGAGGAAGGTGCGAAGAAGAAGAGACAGCTCATCCCGCTCACGTATTCAGACGACGAAGACGATGAGGATACAAAGGCAGAGAAGAAGAAGCGCAAGGTCAAGGATCTTGTGAGTGCCATTCCGAATGATAAAGCTGGATTGTGGAGCTACGAAGTCAGATGGGACAAATTGAGCGAGGTGAGCTCTTTGAAACACTGCTGTCATGCTTGTCAATTACTAATGGCAACTGTATCAGACCTTGATCAATGATAAGCTACGACCCTTCGTGGCCAAGAAATCTGTTGAGTATCTCGGTTCCGAGGAAGAAGAAGTCATAGACACCGTGATTGAGAACATGAGAGCTCACAAGGGTCCTGCGCATCTCGCTGATGAACTAGAGCCGGTGAGTTGTCATAATACAACAACGATTGAAAGGATGTAAGCTAATAGTCTATATGCTTCACCAGGTCCTCGCAGAAGAGGCAGAAGAACTCGTCATCAAGGTCTATCGAATGCTCAACTTCGAGCTCCTTTCGGCCGTGCATGGTATCAAGCTGTAACAAGCTGGCAGACTGCGTTGTGAGAGCTTTCACTCCGTCGCATCCATGTGCTATCGCAGGAAGTGCCATACACCAGTCTCTGCAGCAATTCGAACTCTCCTCCTTCTATTTGTCAGTGCAAATGTCGTTCCATGATCTTCCCTTACTTCGGTAAGTAGTCCGCTTCCGGCTGGTGTGTAAATCGCTTCTTTGCTTGAAGGACAAGCAGGCACTATACTATCCCGCCTGGATGGTGGACATGCAGGCTCATGGCCATAGTGATTGCCTCGATACACAAATACAGTCTTTTTATTGCTACAATGGGTTTTCAAAATAATCAGAACCTTCTGAGCCTGTCTATTTCTCTGGTACGAATTCATCGTCGTCATCTCCAGTAATCTCGTCATCCAAATCTTCGTCTTCATCGACAGCGTCGCTGGCAGCATCGTCGTCTTCGTCGATGACTGCCTCTACATCATCATCGCTTTCTTCCTCGTCCTTCTCGGCAGCCTTTCCCTGTTCTTTGCCCTTTGAGGACTTGTTCGGCTGCTTTTTGGCAGGTTCTGCTTTCTTAGGCTCTGCTTTCTTACTCTCTGCCTTCTTCTTGGGCTTCGCTTCCTTCACATCTTTGGTATTTGA
Organism: Erythrobasidium hasegawianum; assembly: GCA_001972285.1. NCBI lineage: Eukaryota > Fungi > Basidiomycota > Cystobasidiomycetes > Erythrobasidiales > Erythrobasidiaceae > Erythrobasidium > Erythrobasidium hasegawianum. The sequence goes on from BCII01000030.1 coordinate 88,764, forward strand.
CTGCTGCTTTGTTGCCTTGGTGTCAGGCTTCCCATCCTTCTCATCAGCCTTTGTCGATTTTGCCTTTCCGGCTTTTGTTGGCGTTTTCTTGGCCTTCTTCGCCGGCGGCTTCTTATCGTTGTCTTCATCGTTCTCATCCTCTTCGTTCTCCTCTGCCTCCTCCTCATCATCGTCACTGACTTCTTTTCGTGCTCGCTTCGCTTTATCAGTGTTTTCGACATACTGATCTCCCGCCTTCGAGCCTTCAAGCTTCTGTTTGTCGGTAGCCTCCTTCTCAGATTCGCTCATCTTCTCCCAAGCCTTCTTTGGTAGATAGCGATGTGTTCCCTCCTCACTTCGAGCGTTTCCATCGCCGTCCTCTGCGTGATCGATCGTCATCAGCAATGCTGCCCAACAAACCATCAGGGAATAAAGCGAGATATTTACTGGTCTGCCACTCCTCTTTTGTCCACTTGTCCAAATGCTGGGCGGCTGGGTCATCCTTCTTATCGGTCTTATAGCCTCCACCCTGCGCCTTGTATTCCTTGGCCATAAGTTGGGCTATTCAAATGCGAGAGATCTGATCAGCCCTCTAATACCAATGCACGCTGAGGACGGACGTCTACCCTTTCTTGCGCTCCTATGATGGGAGTGCAACAACCGGATCAGAGCAAGTACAGTAATCATCTGCAAAGGCTGATACGCACCATTGACCTGGCTCACCACCTTTGTCTCCTTCCTGGACTTCCTCCTTGATCTTGTCGCGAAGCTCTGCGATAGACCTCCTATTTTCAGAGTCGGCACTTTGTCATCGGCAGTCAAGGGTACTTACCAGGATCGGTGTACTTTGGGAGATTCCAGACATTGTTCAGCTATACATACGTCTCGCTTGGCCTTGACTGAATCACCTTGTCGTTGCTGCTCTTGGTCATGATGCTGAATGGAGATCGGCGAGCTTGGTATCCGGTCGAAGTGCAAGCGTATATTAGAGTCGCGAGACGCAAAGAGCTGCCTGCGAAATGTCTTAGAATGTTGGATCAACGATATCGATAAAAGCAAAAGGCAAGGCAAGGGAAGAGACCTCAATCGGCGACATGTGCCCATAATTACGTCCGTCCGTCATACTTATCTGGCTAGATCGCGCGTGAAACGTTCAATATATACAGCTTTGCTCTTGTACATCAGGCAGCTATCGACTGGCTCTACGGTTCGCATTCTGTGACTCAGACTGTTGACTTCTGCCAACTCCGATTTACTGTTTCGAAAGCAAGATGTCGTGTGTACGACAAATCTGTTGAGCTCTCGAAGTAGCAACAGCCTGACAGTATTGATTCTCAGGAAGGCGACCTCACTGCGAACGATGTTGAAGCTTCGCAATCACTTTCGGCGCATACTTTGGGACGGATAGCTGGCGGTAGCTCGACCAGCGTGAACCTCTTTCCATGGATACATCAGGACCACTGTCATGGTACAAACCTCGCTGCAGATGGAAGCGCTGCCTCTACATCCTCCCTCACTTCTCTTGTCCTTCGGCCTCACGATACTAGACATGCAACAGATGCCGACCATTCCGTCTCGAGCATTGACGAGTCGTCAGGCCTTCTTATAACAGTAGCATTCAGCGAGCTGGTCCGCGTCAAGCAGGTCTTGATCACGTCAGCAACCGGCGATGAACGGATAGAGAGATGCAAGATATGGGTTAATCGGATAGATCCGCCCGATCTAGACGAGGCAGAAGAAGATGATCCGAAACCTGATCAAGAGTTCCAGCTCTTGGCAGGCGAGCGGGACTGCGTTGAATATCCTGTTCGCGTGGCCAGATTCAGCAACGTCTCCAATCTGACAGTGTATCTGGTAAGTCAAAGTCAATTTACCGAGGCTCGTAGCTGACGACAATATCATGCTTAACAGTCTTCATCACGGCCAACGACGCAAAGGCTGTACTATCTAGGCTTCAAGGGCGAGTCGCGGTCATATAAGAAAGAGGGAGGCGACGACATTAGTGTAGCAGCGCAGAACACAGCCGACTCTGTAGTGCAGGGTATGAAGGAGAAGTACGGGGCGTCGCAAGCGACAATCCGTTAACACGGAGCCCGATGCAACCAAAGGAAGGTCCTGTTCTTGCAGTTACTCTGATGTTGTACTTATATGCGGCACTTCGTCTTTATGCCTACTGTAAAACAGCTGTGATGAACGATGATGCTACTGAAACGGCCTGCTATACGACAATACACTGCGTACATTCTGCATAATATGACATCGCTACACTTGCTACTCCTTCGCTATCACGGCCTTTTCTGTCGGAGAATGAGGAGTGCGACCTGGAGCGGGCTCATACACTCCATCTGGAATGAGAGGCGAATCTCCCAAGCTTGCCAAGCCGAAGCCAGTTGCTGACGTATCTCCTTCCTCGTCCAGTATATATGAGCCTTGCGCTGCAAAGCTATTATGAGTAAGGAAGTCGTCCTTCTCTAGCTCGACCCCGAGGCCGTGGAGTATCGACAAGAGCTGCGGATCTTCGGTACCCGCTTCTAGCTTCTCAGAGTCAATCTCTTCGCTGGGTACAGGTGACACGAAGACGTTTCTCGCAGCTGCAACTTCGAGCAAGTAGCTTCTTAGATCGGGAGGAGCTGACACCGTCCGAGGAAGTTTATTCGATGCCAAGATATCTTCAATACTCCCATATTGGCTGTACTTGTATTATCAATCAGTCTGCACCGCGGATCTTTGAGCACTCCACTTACGCGATTAGCTTGTAGGCGGTCGTCGGACCCATCCTGTTGAGCTTATCAGTCAGTCTATTGGGTACGATCGCACCTGTAGGACATGTCGCGTACCCTTTGAGCCTGTCTGCAAAGTCACAGCCGCACAGGATGCAGAAATCAAGCCATTGCTTGTCGTCGAAACCCAAAGCTTTCCGGACATGAGCACCATCGATGCGCTCCCCATCTCGTGAGACACTGTTTACACGTCTTAAGAGAGGTGCTTGATAGACAAGGACATCTGTGTCTTCGGAGAGGACAGCATCGGCCCGATTCGCAAGGACTAGAGAAGAACAGAGCGATTCGGCTTCTTGCGGGATATAGTTGGATGTCAGGAGCAGAGGAACACCCATTGCCCGTATTACGTTCTGCACGGTAAGAAGGTCAGTTTAATGCCATCTCGACGAGAACAGGGCGCCGGTCATGTGGCGCACTCACCATACAGTCCGATACCGCATCCTGCGAAGGTGAGCTGGCTCGTTTCTTGTACGAAGTAGCTATGCTTGTAGATTCTTCCAGCACGGTCTCGAGGCTCTGAAGCGGATCTTCTACTTCCGCCTCTCCTTCCAATGTCAGGGCGACTTCGGCCTGAACGGCTATTGCCTGCATAAATGCCTTGGCTTCATGCTGTGCTATCTCCAACTGCCTCTTCGACAATGTGCCCTCTTCGGACATTTTAGCGGCCTGTGATTCCAGGACCAAGCTGGCGAGTCTGTCACTTAGTGGAAGACTAGCATCAAGGATTTGTTCAGTCGTCTCTTCTAGTTTTTGTGTAGTCGTAGCTGCCTTCTCCTCCAATATGTGCTGCGTCTCATTCAGGAAGCGCGTCCGGTCGACATGGTCCAAAGCTTGAAGTTCGCCAATGACCTGCTTGAGGCTTGACAACCTTTTCACTCTATCCTTCTCGCTCTTTGCTCTTCCTCCAAGCAGCTTGCGAGCTGCCTGGCGCCGTGCAAGCTCTCTGGCTTTGGCTGAAACTCGGGCCTTGCCATCAAACACGATTATCGGGCGAATATTGTACCTCTGCAGATTGCGAATGAAACGATACCAGCTCAAGAGTAACGTACTGGGCTGCGTGTAGGTTGGCGAATGGAAAAACTTGAGGGTAAGGAGGTTCCCATCGACAGTCACGCTTTTGCCAGCGAGTTCGGACAGCCGCTGCGTAGAAATGGTATGTGCTGCCCTTTGCTTGACAAAGTTGACGAGGCCCAGTACGCCCATACTCGCATTTTGAACAAGTCCGGCTTTGTGAGACGCAGAAGGCCGACGAGAGAATCGTTAACGGAGAGACCCTGCAGCGGCGCAATATCAACAATGGGCTACCGCAGTGTGGATCCTTGAACCCTGCGTTGTCGTTGCTATTGTAATGTTGATATCAAAGATACATGAAAGATCGCGAGATGCTGTCTTATGAGATACAGGTAGTTTTAGAGCAGCTGTGTGAGCGTTTTAGTTTTCCATAAACAATGTATAGAAGCCATGGCTGTAAGGGAGATGCGGGAGAGCTTTGTAGGCCCCTCAGGCAGATGTAGCTATTGGTACAAGACAGAACGAGGAACTTGACAAACTTTAACGGTACAACGGGTTCTTCGATTAAGCAGTATATCGTGCTACTGAAGCACACAGCAAGCAGCCGACAATGCGAAAGCGTCTCGTCATCCGGCAAAGAGAAGAATGCCCTTTTTAGACATGGGTGCCGTTTGTCCCGTTGGTCATGGTCATCGAACCGCCTACGGTGACATAGACTGGTTGCTTCACACCTAGATAGAGGCAGGTCAGCATATGAGCGGAGGTTTCATGCGGAGCAAGATGTAAGTTACCATTTATCTCCTCGTAATCGACCATGTAGCCAGTCAAGGAACTGTTCTTAGCGGATGCGTTGCTACTGTACTCTTGTACACCGATGACTGCGGGGAAGCGGTCTGGTCAGACTGCGTTTCATCGGCTTGGACAGCCCATGACTTACCATAGGTTCCGGCCGCAAGATTTGATGGCACGGTTATCTGAGCAGTGACCTCCCGGCCTTTACTTGTGGAAGTAGTGTTATATACTCCAGAAAGCTGCAGGTGTCCGTCAGAAAACACCCTCGCTCGATGAGAAACGATGTGTTCTATTGCGTACTGGAACATAGTGGATCATGGCAAGTCCGACCGAAGTAGTGGAGTCGCTGTCCGCCATGTAGGTAAAGTTGAAGGTCTGGCCTGGCTGAATCGTAGTACCGTTCATGGGAGAGTAGAGGGTAGCTTCACTAGGATCACTATGGTGTTTACGGGCTACGAGCTGGGGAGCTGCCAGGGCAGTTGATGCGAGAAGACCGGTGGAAATGACAGTTAAGAATCGCATGATGATCACTTCGATTTGCGTGAGAAGGGGCAATGAGCAGCTCAGAAATGAGAGTGTAGGACGTGGAAGGAAGAGCAGAGATTGTCGGTACAGACATTTAGAGTCATACTTGAGTAATTGAATGGTCCATGAATAGGTGTCAAGAACTACTCTCAACATTGCTGCGAGTCTATACTTGACGAGGAGCGCAGGCTGTGCGCGCAGTTGCTGAGCATTCTCGTGACCAGCCTTGATTTGGAACGTTCGCCTCCTCTTCGCTGGAATTACTGCAGATGCAAATTATTCCTGTGTTCGGAAGTCGCAGCAGAGGAGGCGCCAAAGACAGGCGCAGCCATCTCATCAACAGACCCGGCCATCGGTATGCCTTGAGGTAAGGTGCTGACCAGCTCCTTGAACGTGAGCACAGACATCTGTACTCGTGGGTATTGTCGTGACGGATGAACGGCACCGGACGAACAGGGGGTTTCGGCGGTACAAGGGAAGGCTGCTGCATCTGAACGTCTGCCGTTCGAGACGTATGAGCACGATTCGATGTAGTACTGAAGGTCATGGTGCTTTCAATGCCCCTTTGAATATATCTGGTGGTAAGCGGAACCGGCGGTCTTCGTTTGTTGTGCCGGGCTTCTTCATCAAGAAAATATCGGGTTGTTGCGAGCTGAGATATCACAGGAGCCACACAGGACGATGGTGACGAGAAATTACAGCTCTACTTCATCTGCAAGTCCGGCTAATAAAGTGTCAGCAACCAGAACGCTGTTCAGTTTAGGGGGTATGCATTCTATACCAAGGAGGTACAAATTAGCATAGGTCATTATTGACTGCGATCTAAGGCTCTTCGGCTTAGGGCCCGAAGAACCTATTAGACATCGCGATACGTTGTGGCTTGCAGAACCCTGCATCTTCATAGCTGCCCACGTACAGCCTTGTCTATCTGTTGTGCTACATACTCAACGCTCTTTGTGTTCAGCCCCGCCATCGAGATGCGGCCATTGGAGGTGAGGTAAATGTGTGACTTCTCGATGAGCAGCTTGCATTGATCGGCTGTAGAGCTAGACATCAGCTTGGACCTACCCAAACGACACTTGTAAGCCTACCATTCAACCCAGTAAAGCTGAACATTCCAATCTGGTTCGTGATGTGCTTCCAGTCGCCCGGCGTTTGCAGCTTGTTGGTGAGCTGGTCGTACAGGACTTTTCGCATTTCGATGATACGGCCTGACATCTCCTTCACATCGCGTACCCACTCCTGGAACATCTGCTCGTCATTGAGCAGCATGGAGACCTGCCGGAATACCGGATCAGCGTCGCCGAGATTAGCAGCACGAAAGGATGGCCTACGATTCTGGCACCGAACGTAGGCGGGTTACTAATCTCACTTCTTTGCAGAACAGAAAGCTGCGAGAGAATCTTCTTGGTCTCCTCCTCATCTTTGCCTACTACATTCAGACAGCCAATTCTCTCGCCGTACAAACCAGCATTCTTGGCGTAACTTTGGCAGACAAGCAGAGGGATGCGTTGAGAGACAAAGTGTCGAACAGCCCACGCATCTCCGTCCAGGTCGCCGGACTGGAAGATCAAGTCAGTCAAGCTTTCTATCTGAAAGGAAGCAAAAGCAGCGCTTACAGCGAATCCTTGATAGGCGCAGTCGAAGAAGGCATAGTGCTTCTTTTGCAAGAAAATGGACGCAACCTCCTTCCACTGATCTTTGGTTGGATCCACTCCGGTTGGGTTGTGTGCACAAGCGTGCAGCAGGACTACGGAGCCCTCAGGTAAGCTCTCCAACTTGGAGGTGAAGCCTTCAAAGTCGAGTCCGATAGTCTTGGGGTCGTAGTAGGGATAATCTTGGGTGGTACAGCCGAGGTTGGCAAAGATAGCCTTGTGATTCGCTGATAAACAAGGCCGGAGCTGATTAGCGGAGCATGCCGGTGTATGTGTATTAGATCTCACCCCATGTAGGATTAGACAAATGAACGACCTTGTCCTTTGTAGCTTTGTTGCTCCAGGGCTGATAGTAGTTTCTGAGGAATATCCCGCCCAAGTGGTTGGCACCTGTCCCGGAGATAGTCTGAACAGAGGCGACTCTGGCGACAAGAGGTTTTAGGTTGAGGGAACTGAATTCCAGCGAATTCTGGCGCACCTGTTCTCTTTGATAGCCGGCGAGTCGGCTCCAAAGATGAGTCTGGCAGAAGCTTTCGTGAATTCAGGAAGTCCAACAATCGAAAGGTATTCGTGATCTATGTTGTCTTGCTCCTGGAGCAGGGCTTTCGCCTGCAAACGGGACATTGAGTCAGGACTGGCCCAAAGGAACAGGGCATCGACCAGACTTGACCTTCTTGACCACGGGCAAAACCCATGGCTTGCCAGTATCGTCTCTGTATGCACCAACACCAAGATTGACCTTCTTGTCGAACTTGTCCGCTTTGTATGCGGCGGTCAGCTGAAAGATGCTGCAATGCGATGTGACCAGCTCAGGTCAGGTCGAAACGAGCATTGTCTCGACTGTAGAAAGTAGGCCTACGCATCGGGCGGAGCCAGCGGGATATCGTCAAACGCGTGCAGAGTTTCGCCTATGTATCATACGTATCAATCCAGCCCAAATCGATGCCAGTGAGGTACCAGACATCAGCCAAGGCCGGCGTCGCATCGCAAACCTCCAGGGCAGCCCTCACCGTTCGACATGTTGGTATTGAGGTGAGAAGAGACCTGCTGAACACGGTCGATGGCGGCAGACATGGGTACAGATGCAAAGGCAAACGACCGTCGCAAAGAAGCGGCAAATGCACCGCGTGACTCCCGGCGATAGGCGAGGGTAGGCTGCAAAGACATCACATTGAAGCTGCTTCATACAAAGGACATGTCTCAAGTGCTACACCGCGTCCCAGCTTGCGAACCTGAGGCCTCCATGCCTATTTACCTGGAGCCTCCGCATCGTAAGCTTTGAAAGACTTGTATGTGTCGTGACGTGTACACAGTGATGCTATACAGCATTCAGATGTTATCACGATCATCAGGAATGCGTTGTTATTCGGAAGACAGCATGTGTAGAAGGGCGAGGTCAGCCAAATCATAAGTTTGACATATGATATGCGTTTGGAATGCCGACCTGGACTCGTAGTCGCCGATGAGACTGGTGTAATGATGTCGTATTCGGTATAATCCATGAGAGGCACCGACAGAGGGAAGCGATGGCCTGTACGGCGACTCAGCTTGAGGCAGAAGCAGTTGTATAGGATGTTAGCGGTGTGTAGGCCTCAGCTGAGAAAGGTACTAGGTACCTTGGCTATCTCTGGCTCGCAAAATGATCTAGTCTTGCAGCGCTTCAGTCCTCCATAGGTGGAGCATTGAGATAGAACAGGGTGGAGAAATAGCATCGAATGCATTTGCCTAGTGTCGCAAACCGTCATCTTGTAACGCAAGCAGTATGGCGATGACTGCAGCCGTCCAGAATTGCTGCCGAAGACATCCAACACCTTCCAGCTTGCGACATCTTCGATTCCTGGGACAGGCCGATTGCACCGTACGATTCTTGAAGGTCTCCCAAACATCAACAGGAAGTCATGGCCAGTCTGCTGTCGCTGCCGGACGAGCTTCTGGCCAGAATCTTCAATTATGTCAGGCTACAGGCGGAGTTTGAGCTATTGTCGAGGGTCCTGGACAAGCAGGATATGGAAGGATCAGTAGCTATGCCATGTCACGACGAGCTCGTAAGTTTGCGACTTCATCGAAAGGTGTGAACGAAAGCCGGCTGATCGATGCTCGTAGATGTCTCTATCTTCTGTGTGTCGAAAGTGGAAGAAACTTCTACAAGACCCTTTGCATCACTCTCAGCATGTCTGGTCACCTCAGACTATCCATAACCTGGCCGTTTCAAGCGATGTTCATGACAAGATGAGAAGCCTCAGGATCGACCACGCCGAACTTCTGGCTGGCTACAATATGGATTCTGCAACACTTGTTGAGACTTGGCTGGCTATGTTGCAACCCTTACTTCCTTTGCTGCAAAGCAACACTTCTCTTCGAAAGCTGCATATTGCGTTACCTAAAGATAATGGACAGCCAACCAATGCGATTATTGCAGGTGTAGAGCATACCACGATCGTCCCTTCCTCTCTTCGTACCTTGTCTTTGAAGAGTGGAGGCCCAATGTTGGCGTTCTCGGCGCTGCAGTCAATGTTGCGGTGCGGCGACATTCTCGATGTCGATACACTGAGACTAGAGAGTATCACAGCAAGAGACTTTATCGCAGTGCCGAATGACTTCAAGCCGTTCATTCAGACGCAGCACCTGTCCCTTTTCGACGTTTTCAGTCGGGATGCTTGGTTCGCATTCCAAGAAGGTGGACTGGAACCCTTCTTCGATGTGTTCTTGGAACCCCTTCCTCGCTCTCTTACTATCACAAAAAGCCGCATGGCCAGCTCAAGTCACCTATCACAGATAGTACATCACTTTGGGCCGCACCTTGAAAGGCTCCATCTATGCCTGTCGGAGCTATCTGCTAGCAGAGTAGGAGATAGCGAGCTGGTCTATATAATAGAGGGTGTCTGTCCAGCCTTTACCGATCTTCAGCAGCAGTCTGATAGCGAGAAGGAGGTAGTCAGTTCACTCCTGAAGACCTGTCAAAGCCTGCAAGTATTGGAGCTCGATCTAATAGACTACTCGCCGCTTCTTGAGCTGGCTATACCAGCGCTGCGTATACTCTCCCTCCCGTGGCATGTCGGCTTGGTAAATCCTCGGGTCATCACCTACATTCTACAGGATCAAGCACATCTTGAAATCTTTCAGCTCAGTATACACATGAATATTGAGCTACTACAGACGCAGGCACTTGCACAACGTGCTACTCCCGCTGCTTTAGCGAAGGAACGCGTAGGCTTGGTAGCCTGTGTCGAATTGTGTAGGCATCGCCGAATAACAATGGAACCGCCAAATGCATTGGAGAGCTGGGACAGGAAGATGCAGGAAGCTATGTCGTATCGCGTAGCGGCATAAGGCGCAAGATGTCCGACAAGTCCACCGAAGAGGAGGAGCGAAAGAACAGTACATCCGCGGAGCGGAGTATGTGAATCGGAAGAACGACGTGCGGACGTAGAGTACGGCATTCGTGAACGGGAGGAGGGGAAGGGAAGGGCGCTTCGGAGAAAGCGCACTTATTTACAAATCCCCTTTTTCGAGGAAAATATCAGAAACTCAAGGACCAGGCCTTGCTTGGACCTTCTTCAATCCACCATATTCATCCATCAAATACGTGGACCAACACAATCATGGCAGATTCACCCGAACCCTACCGTCGACCTATCGCTGGGTACATCCCTGAGATCTGGCCAGCTGTCGTAGCTATCATCGTCTTTGGCATCCTTACAGCAGCATTGTGGACTCGTCAGTCTACCTCTTGTGCTATCTACAGTCTTGCGGCTGATAGCCTGTTTCAGATTACGCCCGCAAGGCACGGCGATATGCGCTGACCCTGACAATTGGCGGTACATGTACGTCTCATGTCGTATACATCAATACTAAGAGGCATAACTGACGTCATGTACTTGCAGGTATCGTTGTACGTACCTCGATCCGAACTGGAAATTAACCATTGAAATGAGATTTCGGTCCTATAGCTGGGCTATGCCATTCGTATTGGTGTACATTTCAGTCCATACTCAATCGGTAAGAGCTCGTAGCGTTGGTGTCGTCATCCCAGCTAATGCCACGAATCTGCCAGGTGTCTATTCCATTTCGACACTCTTTATCTTGTTAAGCGTGAGTACTTGTTTACAGTGTGAAGCGCTCTTACATATTGAAGTATCCTGTCTGCTAGCCCTGCGCATGGTTTGCATGCATCTACATGCTTCTTTCGCGAATGGCAAGATATCTCGACGCGACCGACCTGCTCCTACTCCCCGCAAATTGGATTACCAAGATCTTCGTGACGAGCGATGTGATCACTTTTCTCATGCAAGGTGCAGGAGGGGGCCTGACAGCGTCATCGAATGCTAGCAGTGCAGACTTGGGGCATAAGGTATGGCGGCTGTCAAGCTAGACCGCAGCAATGAACTGACCTTGTACGATTGAACAGCTGGCAATGGCTGGACTTATAATCCAGGCGATCGCTCTACTGCTATACACCTTCCTCCTGCTATTCTGGGGTTACAGGCTGTAGGCTTTTTCAGGTCATCTGCGACCAGTATGGGATGCTGATACAGGTAATCTTGCAGAGCTACCAAATTCCCGCAGAAATGGAGACTGGGAGCTGGCCACTCCAGCAACCGATACGCCAAGGCCATCTTCTCAAGACAGCCTGTCGCAGACTGGCGAATCCTGTTCTGTACCATAGCCGTCAGCATGGTCCTTTGGCTATGGAGATCTGCATTCAGGATCGCGGAGTACAACGGCGGATACAACGGAGTGAGCCTTCCCTCCATCTATAGAACTGAGAGCGCCTTTGCTGATATTGAGTATATGCAGACTCTGATGACTACTGAGTGGTATTTCTATGTTCTGGATGGCCTACCACTCGCTCTGGGACTGTCGCTCTTCGTCCTCGTATGGCCTCCGCGCTACCTGGACATGCAAGAGTTGCTTCCAGGATCATACCTTATGACGAAGACCAACGGAAGCGTCTGAACAGGCATCTAATCTTATTAAAGCCTTACGGGAATAGGTGGACTTGGCGACAAGCAGCCTCGAAACCTGGTGTAGATCTGGCTTTGCTCGTATTTTAGATTCTCCGAGCGGAGGGACGCTACATATACCCTCACTAAACATTCAGTAAATCCTGCATATAAACCCTGATACCTGGTCACATCGTTATAGCTATTGGTGCCGGAGAGACATTGCTCAATGACTATATTTGCCTACTTAAAGTATAGACAGATTGCTACTGCTACTGTTAGAAGCTACAAGCTACAGAGGAACAACTATCTACGTCTAACTCGCCGGACAGCCAAAACATCAATACCTTGGGTCTCCCCATTTCGACCCCGAAGAAGGCGCATTCTGATATGACTGATACGGTTGCTGATAGGAGGAATTGCTATTGTACGCATTGCTGTTATATGGTTCTTGCTGATGCCCATACGAAGGCTGCTGTAGCGGATAAGGCGAGCCGTATTGGTTGGGTTGCTGGTACGTGTTGTCCTGATATGGCGCCGACTGCTCAAGAGGAGGCGTCAGACAGCGTGACGTTAGTTTTCTGTGCCGTTATCCAAGACGTGAGGCTTTGCATGCTTACTTGATAAGGCGCATCTCCAAAGATAGGCGGCGCTGTCGAAGGTGGCCCATACCCGGGTGCTTGACCTGGCGTAGGCTCCATATCTCTCTTGCCGAAGCCTCCAAGAAGTCCTCCTAATCCTCCACCACCAGTCATACCGCCAGGCATGCCCTGTCCATACTGTGGAGTCGCGCCGTAGGATTGGCCCATCTGTGGATATGCGGCATGATCCTGCTTGTTCTGATACTTCTTGAGCATCTTGTATCCCATATAGAGCACAGCGCCTCCTGCCACGACCTTGCCCATACCTCGTTCACCTGGCTCTCCGCTCGCATCTGGTTGACCTTGCGACTGATCTGGGTATGAGCTATTGTACTGCGATGGCTGTACTGGAGCTTCTGATCCGTAGAAGGAGGAAGCGGCACCTGCTGGCGCCTGACCGCTTGGAGCGTAAGAGGAAGTTGCGGGTGCCGAGTTGCCGTTGTAAGGATCACTGTTGTAGCTCCTTTGTACGTCCTGAGCGCTTTCGAATGGGTGTGTCCATCTCGACTCTCCAGTTTCGGAGTTTACGAAGTATAGAGCGTCATAATTTGGGTCGTATTGCGAAGACCAAGGATACGGAAGCTGAGGTGCTGATGCTGGATAGTAGCTCATATTGATTCAAGTTGGGTGCGAGTTGGGAAGAAGAGAAGGACCAGAGGCAAGAGGGATCGTTTTGACTGCCGAAGACGCACTGCCTCAACATTCGGCTGTACTGACACAGCACGTCGCAGACACGGTCATCAGTGGTTAATCATCGTGTTGTGTATACGTATAGATACGTTTCTAGATCTGGAAGCCGGCATCATTAGGGCATAATTGGTGTTATTCTGCTGGTGTCGCGTTTCCCCAAGACGAGTCGCTGAATCTTCAGAGATGGTCTTTCGCTGGCTGACGATAGGCGTTGCCATTGGTGCCGCGCTGTATGCGTATCAGAACCCAACGACCATCCCTCTGTCAAGCAGCGAAGCGAGCCTGCGTCTTCGCGAGTTCTGGCACCGGACTTTTCTGTTTCAGCAAGGATCTCCCTATGAAGGCGGGCTGTTTGAGCAGTCACATATCAAGCAGCATCCACCGCCTAAAGATGCCTTGTCCCCTGCTGTAGCAAAGAAACAGGCTGAAGAAGCTGCTGTTCGAGAAGCAAGACTTGTCCGAGCCAGACAAGCCGTACCAACATACTTTATATCCCATGGAAGCCCGCCAAACAACATCGTACAGCCTGATTCATTGCAGTATAGAGCATGGCAGAGCGTGGGCAGGGAAATACTTGACTTGAAACCAAAAGCTATCGTTGTCGCTTCGCCGTACTGGCTCGGTGAAGGCGACCGCGTACAGGTCAATACTGGAGCTAGTAATGCTATCATACGTAAGCCAATTATCAAGCTATTCTGCGAGGAGATCGGCTAACCATGCGTTATCACTTACTGCAGACGAATGCTGTGGTTTCCCGGATGAGTACTACAAGCAGGAGTTCCATAGCAAGCCAGACACACCATTAGCAGAGCGCATCATCAGCATGCTACGAGCAAAGAGAGTGCAGGCAGAAGGAGAAGAGCGAGGGTTGGACCAGTATGTCGCATACCAATCTTCACGTTAAGCATCATATTGACCCGACTTTTCCAATATCAGCGGCGTCTGGGCACCTTTTAGAGTCATGTTTGGTGACTCCACCGATATTCCGATCGTTCAGATTACCATCCCGTATACTGGCTCAGCGAAAGACGTGCTCAAGATTGGCAATGTGCTAGAGAGCTTGCGGTGAGTTGTCTACGATAGATGTCTCAGGTTAAGACTGAAGCGAGCTTGTTCTACCCAGCTCCGAGCGTATAGTCATTATAGGCGTAGGCATGACTGTTCACAATCGTCAGCAAATCGATAAATACGACATCAACAACCCTGCACCATATACTAAAGAATACGAAAAGAAGATTGTAGATGCTGTCACAGACTATACGGGCAAGAATAGGGAAACGAGAATGAGACAATATACTTTTCATCCGGATTATCGGAATGCTCATCCTACACCTGAGCATCTGTGGCCGTTACACTTTGCTGTCGGGTGGGTGTTTGAGTTTCACATTTCGTCATTCGTATATCGAATATCGAAGCTAATGCGATGTTCTGGTGCCACAGCGCGGCGGGTGACGATGAGGGAGAAGTCCTGTTTTCTATGCTCGATGGCAGCATGGCGGTACGTAATACACTTTGATACCAAGACAGAAGTCATAGCTGATCTCCTCTAAATAGTGGGGCAACTATCGCTTCGGGCCTACTGACCAAGTCATGTAGTAGCTTCGCAGTACAACATCAAGTGGAATAGAGAGGCTACATTGTTTGTTCAATAGTAATATATTCATATATTTTACCCTGATGTGTCAGTTTACCACCCGAAAATCTAGTCCAGCTCGTCTAGAGTAGCTTGAGCGGGAGGCCTGGGCAAGCCTGTCCCTTTGGCCTCTGCCACAGCCAGTTGAAAGTTTTGCATGATGTTCTTAAGTGTCTCAACTTCGTCTTCTGGATCGAGGCCATGATCTGCTACGTGGAAGCCGACAGCACTTGCTTTGAAATACGATACTGCGGGTGACTCGTGTCAATAAGCAGCAATAATACGAAAGTTAGGACTGACCTTGGTCTCTGTATCCAACAAGGAATCCTCTGGCTTCTTCCAACCCTCTTCTCGTAGCCGACAAAGAAGTCACGCTATCTCCGCACAGCTTGAGGTCTCTTCTCAGCTGATTAGCCGCGAACGATCGCGCATCTTTCAATCTTCTCCAAAGAGGTGTCTCCTCTTTTGCTTTGTATAAACGAGCATGTTCTGTGCTTAAGCCTATCATTACTCTTTCTCCCAGATCCGAGGCACGCTTCGCGATGGGAATTGCTGTTTCTATATCTTTGACGAGGGAGGAGAGGTCGGATGAAAGACGGTCGAAAAGCGCATCTAGCTGACGGGAAACGTCTTCTGGCCGGTAACGTCCTGTCTTCTTATGAAGCAGTTCGATCGTCTTCTCCACGCGAGTAAACTGTTTCATACATAAGTATTGTAGTGGGTGACTTAGTAAAAGAAAGCCTACCTCATGCATAAGCCACGAGAAGGCATTCACACCTACAAGGCAGCGACATCAGCCAAACTCTCCCCTACTATTGATTCACTTGTAGCGTACCCTTAGCATTCAAGCTCGACATCGAATCCTTGATATCTCTTGTATAATCTCCCAGCTCCTTTAAATGGCTGCCTAGACTCTCCTTGTTTTCCAGCTCGCTCGTTGCTCTTACCGCTACCGCCAGCTCCCATACTTCCGTGTGATGTAGCTGAAGGGTATCCGGTCTTCCCAACGCGACTACTGACTGAAAGATGTCTGTAGCTTGTAACGCTTGGTCTGACACTGCCCTAGCCAGCTTTGCTATCGGGAACACCTCTGGCTCGCACCCTATCCCGACATACGAGCAGTATGTGTTCTTGAGCACATCCTTGTTGAGCGGGGAGAAGGGCAAAGAGAGTATACTCAGTGCGGAAGAGGGTAGAAGGAGCGAGAGGGTTTGTCGAAGTTGAGGGATCAGAAGGTAGTAGGCTGAAGCGAGAATGAAAGCAAGAAGGAAGAAGGTCGTGAGGGCGCTCTGGATGGGTGACAGCGCTATTCCTAACAGATGCGTCACGATTGAGACCAGCAAGCGTAAAGGTGCCAGAGCTTGCAACAGTTGGGCTGAAACATACATTTAACGTAAGCTCTTGTCACAGTTTACAATCATTGGTGTTCGCGCTCACTTGTCCAAGGTGTTCCTCTTGTTTTGGCTGCCCGACGTGTCTGTTTTGCATCATTACTTCTAGTCCTGCTGGGACTAAGCAGAGCAGCAGCGCTATCTTTCCTTCGTCTTGGACTGGATGTTCCATCAATCAAAGCTGTACTTCTTGTCCCGCCAGAGGCCTTCTTTCGAGGACTTCTCGGCGATCCAACTGCGAATTCACGTTGTCTCTTGACGGTCTGGCGCTGGACGCGGCCTGAAGAAGATTCTCCTGAAGATGAGCTCGTAGAAGAAATCCAATCCTTGTCATCTCGCTGTTGCGGTTGCTGCTGGCTGACGAGCCCTCCTGGCATGCTTGATGCCTCATTTGGCCGTGTCAACGCTGGTACTGACGCAGCTAATGATGCTGGAGTGCGCTGTTTCACGCCAGCAGAGGGCGGCAACGTCGGGAGTGACTTGTTCATGTTGTCGTGACAAGCATAAACATCGACATTCGAGGTCTGCGAGAAGGACAAGAAGGTCGTGCACAACCTATGCAGTGCACATATACACCAGCACAGAGATATATACTGTTCTGACAAGGTAGATCAGAGAATTTTGTAAAGCGCGCTGTCGGGCGATGTTACGTGACATCTAGCCTGACAACGCTTGCAAGCACTTGGATTAACGTCCATGAGGTAAGCTAGGGTATATGTCTTGGCAGCCTCCACGTCCAACATCAGTCTCTCTCCTCAGATCCTCTTCTTGACGATAGAACGCTTGGCAACAGCAGGTGCAGGCAAACCTTTAGAAATAGCCTCTACGTAGTAATTCTTAGACTTTTTAGAGACCTGCGATAGCTCTGTAGCCGGTAGGCTTGTCTGAGACGCAGCGGTTCGAGTATATCTTCATCTGCACGGCTTGTGTGGTTTGCTGGGGCGTAAAGAGTGCTTTGATCAGTCATGCAATCGATAGATGGAACGAGGACGAAGTAGAACTCACATTAACGTATACTTGGATAGTGCTAACGTGCGAAAAATCGGTGTATGTCGCGTTGTAGACGTCCGGATCGAAAGAGTTTCTGGCTCAGGCGCAGTCATCAAGATATTAGTCAATTAGGTACGTCAGGGATGAATAGAAGCTCACACAGTCTGAACAAGCAGCTGACCATAGTCTCTCTCTGTCAATTCTTGCAGCGTCTCGGTGATGTAGACCCCATTGGCTTGTTTGACACGTCTCGTGTTACCAATCTGGTCTCCAGTGCAGTTGAGAGCTGTGTTCAGGCCTCTAAAGTAATCACTTTTGCGTCAGCTGTCTGATCATGGGCGGAACTAAGAGAGTACTAGCGATGAGAGGCAGAAGGAGCTCATGATTGTATGGGCCTGCTGGATGGTCGATCCAGTAAGATCCCAATGATCTTCACCGTAGACGAGGTATTGACCAGCACTGCAGGCGAGTGCGGCAGCATTGACGGAGGTGTCTGCCTGAGGAGCAGGACTAGTGATCGGCCCTGCTACAGCAAGGCCTGCGAGGGCTGCAGTTACGAGAGCGAGCATGCTGGGTATTCAGTTGGATAGGAGTGAATACGAAAGGAAAGTAAAGTGGGGTGAGTAGAGGCGAACAGAAGGAAGATGCATCGAGGAAACGCTTGAATGGCAGCTTCATTGGTAGTCGGTCAGTAAGAGCCCGAGTGTGTATTTCAGAATACGTGTTTGGAGGAAGGTACGTCAAGCCAAAGGAAGTCTAGGACACCCATATATGCGGTGTCTGAACAGCACGCCTCCATTATACGACCTCCAAAGATTACCCTACTGTAAGGATATGTACAGAACTTGTCGATTCTGGTTTTCTGTTGATGCTGGAAGCTCGTTTGCTCATTCGTTCGCCTGTTGACTTCGACACCATCGCATGAAAAAGTCCAAGAGGTCCGCTTGCCCAGCCCTGCCGCCAGACATTCTCTTCATCTAGCTACGATAACTCGGCACGCGTAGTCCGTAGAGTAGATCCAAAATGTCTGCTCTGACTGGCAGGGCTGAGATTACCGGAAGCAGGCGTCTGGACTAGAAGCGCCCTTCGCTCTATCGCAATCTCGCCATGGCCAAGCTCACATATCTCCCGGATGAAGTCCTCACTATGATATTCAGCGAGTTCAAGGTGTCTAAGCAGTGGGGTCAGTACCTGCGTCCCTACGAAGGAGTCGACCATGCAGATATCTCGAGACGTGCAAACCTGGCTGCTTTTGCCCGCGTGTGCAAACGTTTTTCTACTATAGCTGGTTCGCTTCTGAACAAGAAGACATACCTCTACCTGGATATGAGATCTTTGGAAGCGTACCTAGCAGAGGAAAATCTAGCTCTGCTGAGTAGATGCAGTGTGCTGCAGCATCTCATCTGCGATATTCAGTCAGACCGCAGCGATCCCTTCCTTACCTGTTTAGCCAGTATATGTGCGCCCTTACAAGGCCTTTCCCTTACAATTTGGCGCGCTGGCGATAAAGCCGTCAATTTACAATCTCTTTCCCTCTTAACGGATTTGCAGGGCTTGGAACTGAGGTTTAGAACTGGTGCCAACTTGAGTATACCACCCTCGTTTCGGTTACCTCATCTAAAAGAGCTGTATATACGGAAGACAGCTACATTCGCACAGACAGTTGCTGCTCTCTCATTGGCCTCTACGCAGGGTCTTCGACACCTTTGGCTCTTGCACAACTGCCTAACTGCGCCGCCGGGCACTGCAAATATCTGGAGTCAAACTCTAGGCCACAGACGGTTCCATCAGGTCCAGACACTCTGCATGTCTACGAGAGCGGGTGAAGAGATTTCGCACGATGTGCTGGGGGACATTTCTACCTATTTTCCCAACCTCGAAGAATTCGTAGTCTGCTACAATCGGTTAGACAGTGTTCAGTGCCACAACATTCTCTCCACCATCCCGACCAACGTCACGTACTTGCAGATCTCGCCTACAGACGCCGAAGGTCTCAGACTTCTTCTGCTATCTATCACCGAAGACATCAAGCTGCAGTCCAAATTAGAAATAATAAGAATCTTGATGGGTGTAAGAAGCTGGGAAGGCGGGGATCGTAACGAGACGATCCAGCTCTCAAGGGATGCCCGTCAAGCTGCTCTTTCTAGAGGTATCCAGCTGCAACCTCTGGACTTGATCGAAGCGCTGGAGCGGATGCCACTATGAGGCCAAAGGGACCTCAGATTCTTTGAGAGAGAGTATACTGGGTCTCGGAAGGATAGGAGCTCAATGGAGGAAAGTGGGATGTCTGGAGGTCGAAGGGAAGCAAGATGGGCCGAAAAGGTCCTTCCCGAGTCTACCTTGTCAGAGGTTGGTCAGTGAACCGCCGATTTTGATTTTCAAGCTATGTGTCTGGAGGAAGAAGTACGTCAACGCAGTTTGTCATGTTAATTCACGAAATTTTCCCAGCAGTGAGGGCAGTCGGAGGAGGGCTACGAGGCGAGGTCCTCGCTCTCATCGTTCATGCACTGCAAGCTCGTTCATTCGTTCTTCCATCTGCTGGCTTCGGCATGATGGCACTCCGCTATGATTTGCGCTGAAACGTAGTAAGACGGCCCTTGCTGATGGTTCTGACAACCTAGACCAAGGTATGAGCTGACAAGAGAGGAAAGACTACTCACATCGTGATACATGTTGTGGATTAGCAGATACTGACTGACTGGTGAATTGCCGGTGTCGTCAGTGAGGAATGCGACAATTTCTTCTTGAGCGCGTCGCTGGCCTGGCCTGGTCTGGTTGTCGAGAAAGCTTTTGCTTGTCTTGGGCCTTTGCGCATTCTTGTATACATCTACTCTCTAGATCCAACACATCCAAGACACGGTCAGAGCGCGATACACTGCATTCAAATCAATCAATCAACCAACGGATATCGGTAGAGACAGGTCCAAGAGAGCCGAGCTGGATTTCATCGACTTTTCGACAAGCTACAATCACATCGATATACTATCTACATCTACCATCTTACAAGCATCAATCCATCTTGGAGCTACTCTAGTCGCGAGAGCGAAAGCAGCGCGTGAGAAAGAGCGAGAGAGACAGAGAGCACTGGCCTTCGTTGGACAAAACACGGAAGTGCAGCACCTTCAGAGGCATCAACAGCGATACATCTGATCTGCTAGGCACATCCACCATCGGAGCCAGCCGTCTTTGAAGCAGCCAGCCAGTCCAAAAGCGAAGCAGAGCAGAGCCAGCGCGCCGGGACCTGGTCTGTGGTCGACAGGGCGGATCTCTTCAGCTTTCGTCGTACATACATACTCCTTCCTTAGCTTAAACCATCAAGATGGCCTTCCTGGTGCAGCCTCGCGAGAGAAACGCTTCTCTACCCTACATGCACGCAAATCCCGCGACACCTCCAGCTGGAACTGGCGCAAACGGCGCAGCAGGAGCACCTCGTACACCGCAAATGATACGATGCAGTACATGCTCCTTCTTTGTGC
Source organism: Erythrobasidium hasegawianum (assembly GCA_001972285.1). Classification (NCBI taxonomy): domain Eukaryota; kingdom Fungi; phylum Basidiomycota; class Cystobasidiomycetes; order Erythrobasidiales; family Erythrobasidiaceae; genus Erythrobasidium; species Erythrobasidium hasegawianum. The sequence goes on from BCII01000030.1 coordinate 109,270, forward strand.
CGCTCCTGGAATTATCAGAACACGTCTGCCAGAACGCGCAGCAGCAGCAATTTCCACAAAGACAGAGGCAGCCCAGCAATGGTGTTCAAAGAGGTCCACCGGCGCCGTTGAACGTCAACATCACAAAAGCACAGCAAGCAAGCAGCAACTACACCTACAACAACGCGCGAGGTGAGCAGGCGGAGATTTCGATAAAGTCACGTGTCCATCAAATCTGATACTTTCTCGCTGCGTTGCAGGCCCTTCGCCGTCTTCTGGGTCTCAGACTCAATCTCCACACTCAAATTCCTTCCTCTCGTTCAACTCATCGCCCGCCTCTTCGCCTGCGAACCTAAGTCCAGGCTATTATTCACCTCACTATGCAGCGGACAGCGAAGGCGAACGACCAGGGTTATCCCGTTCCTCGTCTGCACAAAGCAATCTCTCTACCATCTCTGCATCGAATAACAATGCAGGGATAGGCGCGCGTTTACCATTCTTCGAGAAGTACCAACGCGTATATGGCAGCAACAGCAGCCATAGTGCCCAGAAATCACCAACCTCACCTCCGTATCTGAACAACAACTCGAAGTCGGGCTCAGATACGAGTATACCGAGATCGAATTCTTCATCGTCGCAGATACCCTCGCCAGGTCTTGCGAAATCACCGGTTTCGCCGGGCTGGTCAGCGAGAGGAGGTGTATCTCCCAGTACGCAGAGGAAGGACTACTTCCAGGCTCCACTACCGCAACCATACGATCAGCGGCCCCAACATCAAGAGCAAGAGCGCGCTCCTCTGGGAGCAGTCGCTCTGAAACAGCAATACGCGCAGGAACAGCGGAGTCCACCAGCTTTCCAGAATCATCACCAGCAGCAACAACCGCATTCCCGCCAGCACAGTGGAGAGACAAGTAACTCGGAAGCTAGTCGAGATCGAGAAGACGATGCCAGCAGCAGGCATAGCGATTATCTAGACTATCTAGAACAGACACCAGAGACTTCGCCTGATTTCGCAGATTCGCCTGTCTTTGCTGGACTTCCACCTCATCTCGGTGACAATAGCGAACGGAAGACAGGACAAACAGTAGAGGAAAGGACGCCCGCGGATGGGGAAGACGAGGAGGACGAAGACGACTTTATTGATTCGTATCCTACTCCACAACCTAATTTCGAAGGCCGATTCGGAGGATTGGTCATTTCTGATGATCATGATCTGGCGCCTGGACACGATGTCGCTCCGAAAACAGCTACTTTACTGTCCACTTCTGCTTTTCCTCCTCATCATCAATACGCCAATCGCCCACAACCACATTCGCAAGCACAGACTCCTCAGCTTCGAGGCATGCCAGTCTCTCAGAGCACGCCTGTCAATCTATCGAAGCTAACAGCAGGCGGTGGACCAGATGAGAAGGCCAGTATAGCACCTTCTTTATCTCTGAATGATGGAAGGAAAAGACGCTCTAGGACGGGAAACCATACTGCGAATGGCCATTTACCACATCATTATCAGCGATCGCAATATGGGAAACCTAGACAAGTGCCCAAAGCTGAGGGATCTAATGCCCTAGATGATCTCCTCAACTCGATGAATCGCGATAGTCTAGTTGACGAACAGCCGACAGCCGCATCATCGAAACAAATAGTCGAACAGTGCTCTTCCTGCAATAAGCAAATTAGAGCAGATGTTCTGCGAAGGGATGAACAGACGTTTTGTGCGGAATGCTATACAGCTTTATATCTGCCCAAATGCAGGAAATGCAAGAAGGCAATAGAGGGAAAAGCAATCGGATCTGGAGATGGCAAGGTCAAAGGAAAGGTGAGACCCAAACCCGCCATGCTCGATACGAGGATGACGTTGCTGAAAGAAGATGGAACCAGTTCCATCCAGCTTGCTTTAGCTGCTTCGAGTGTTCGGCTCCTTTCCCTTCTGGCGATTTCTATGTATACGAGCAGAGGCCATAGTAAGCACTACTCAAGCTTCAAGACAATTCGTGCGAGGTGCTGATATTGTGTGTCTATAGCTGCGCCCGGCATTATCATTCTTTGAATGGCACACTTTGCGCCAATCCTGCCTGTACAGAAGAGGGCATTGAAGGGCCTTGTGTTAGCTTGGTAGGAGAGGAAGGTGGTAACGGCGGTCGCTGTATGTCTCTCTGTGCCTCAGCTTAACAATCCTTACTGATAAGCCTACTTGCCAGACCACCCAAGCTGCTTTGTCTGCTCAAATCCGAGCTGCGATATCCTTCTCGATCAATATCATTACATTCTCTCCGGCCTGCCTTATTGCGAGCAACATGCACACGAATTAGAACAGGAGCCTTCCTCTCCTTCGCATTACGAATCCGACACCGATGCATACTACAACGTCTCTTATCCCAACAACCACAATCCGATGAACGATTTCTCACGAAGACGATCCGTATCTGCAAATGGTGTCCCGCAGACTGTGGCGCCTACGCATATTGAAGGCAGTATATCCGCATTGAGGAAGAATGTCCATTCACCTACTTATATGCGAAATGGTGCTGCGAGGAATAATAGTAATGATGGACAGAGAAATCAGATCGGCAGCAGGAATAATGCAGGCCCACCGCCTTCTGCTTCGGCGAACCAACGATACGTCGCAAGGAGGGCCGAAAAGAGAAGAACAATCGTCTCTCGTATATAGATGCAGAACTCCTGGTGTGTGTCAAGAGAATACGGACAATCGATCTGTGGGGTTGTGGACACTAATTTGTCAGATAGTCAGGAAGGCAGTAAATCAGTAATTCTGTGGGATACAAGATTTGTGGAAGAAGTGTTGTTGTTTTCAGTAGCTCAAATCAGTCAATAGTCAGCGGAGTAATCTCAATCGTAGCGTGAACGTAAACCACTCTGAGCAGAGGAAGTTCCCCATAGAAGAGCTCCTGAAATCTGATTGATACATTTCCATACTATACGGGAAACCGGACTAAATGAGCGAGTTGATCTTTGGGAGACCCTCTTTCTTGCTCCCACCGATACGGCCACACCAATCTCAGCTTGGATTGACTTCCATCAATGCAATCGTCCTGTGAACACAAACGCAAAGCAACAATGGCCGCTCATTCCCTATTGATCTGATCGGCCTGGATCCAGTGCCAATGCCTCGCTTTACGCGTTACGATGAACGTGTAGAATGCGCTGGTGGATAGCGACTTGGGACCTTGCTGATCATGATACCCTGATGCTGCTGTTCTGTCTACAGTTTCATCTGGCAAGCTGGAACGACGTCTCGGTCAGCTGGTCATGGGACGATGTTGAATTCCGTTAGCGGTACTGCGCCTCGTTCTTCTCAATTACGATGGGTCGATACTTACGTTAACGATGACTTATGCTCGCTGTAAGTGAGAGGCAGCATGTTTTGATATGCAAGACCTTAGGGGATGTCATGAAGAGGTCCTGCCATCACGAAAGACATAGGTAGGGTTAAAAGGGCAGTACGGGGGAGCTGTCATGGCTATCCAAATACTAGAATCAAGCAGCTTTGCTTTGTGTATCGCGATTGCTCTGCCTTCATCATTTACTTGCATTCGAGATCTGGCTGGCCTTTTTGACACCGACTTCCGCTGAGCTTCATCGCTTTTCTGGAGCAAAGACAAGGCAAAGCAAGGCATCAGTGCTTGCTTCAAGATCTGTTCCAAGTTCTGGGCGCGCAAAAGCTGGCGAAGATATCGATACATCGCTCGCTCGCTGTCACCTCTGGCCCGGCGAGAGCACCTCGTTCCACACGACGGGTTGGCTGGACGTGCGATAACGACGAGAGCTCACCTAACAAGTTGACGCAGCAACTGCGCGATAGATAGCTCGATTCTCCCGGGGTTTTTCGCAGGCAGCTTTGTGTGACTTCAGCTGTTGCTCCCAAGGACCCCCCGTACCCGTCAGTCAGTTAGCAAAGAGATGGCAACAGCTACGGCTAGGAGAGCGCAGCCTGCCTATCCAGGCGTAGGCTCTTCAGCAACAATGACTACGACGTCTACTACCGCTCCTGGAAGCGTTGCTTCAACCTCTTCTGTCAGCGGTATTCCTCCCTACTCGACTCCGGCAACCTCTGTAGCTAGCAGCAGTCAACAGATCACTGGAGCCTATCCTCGTACTCCTGCCTCTACAACTACTTCCTCTACAGCAGCGCGTTCCCAGAGAGTTGCTGGTTATCCCAACAATTCATCCTCTTTCCCACTGCGAACCGCAGGCGAGTCTTGGTCCCTCAAAAGAGAAGGCGACAAGCAGGTCATCATCATCGAAGATACTCCTCCTCCTTCCGCTTCTTCGTCTACAAATTCTAGAGTCGCAGCTCCCACCGTCGCTGCTGTAGCAGGTCAGTCTGCCGGGAAAAGGGTAAAATACAATGGGACATCCACCTCTGCGAGATCAAGCAATGCATACCCTGACTATGCAGCAAACAATGCGCAAGCCAGTACATCAAACTACGTGCCTCCGGCAAGCGCTGCGGGTATCGTAAGCACTTCAACGAGGAAAGTGAGCAATGCAAAGCGAAAGTACAATGAGGTAGTCGATCCGGCAGCTGCGGTGAGTACCATTCTTTCCGGCTAGTGGACTATAGCTGAAACAGGATCACAGAATGATCGCCTGTATACCGCGAAAGCTCAGCTGCCATGCGACGATAAGGATGGGCATTACATTATTCGAGCAGACGATGAGCTAGGAGATTCGCGGCGGTGTAAGTCTTCGCTGCTATGGTGTGACTTGGCGGCTTCGGAACTAATGCGATGTCTCCGGCTGTTCAGACAAGATCATCAAGCTGCTCGGTCAAGGAACTTTCGGTAAAGTAGTCGAAGCGTGGGATAGAGATGCAGGGACTACCGTAGCGGTGAAGGTGATTCGTGCGATCCAGAAGTACAGGTATGTCAAACAAGTCTTTCCTGCAGGTTTCTTACTTTCGCTAATACGGATATCGATTGCAGAGACGCAAGTAAAGTCGAGATCAAGGTGCTGAATCTACTTCGTGATCGAGATCCGCACAACATCAAGTAAGTCAAGACGTTCTCAGCTTGTTCTCGTTCGGAATTCTGATACGTACGCCTTTCTCGTCTAAACAGCAAATGCATCCATCTATTGGACTGTTTCGACCACCGCAACCATATCTGTATCGTGACGAAACTGCTAGGAAGCTCTGTCTTCGATTTCCTCAAGGATAACAACTACTTCTCATTTCCGATCTCCCACATTCAAAGCTTCGCTAAGCAGCTGCTTACGAGCGTTTCCTGTATGTCGAGCTTTCCTTTCGCTTATGAGATCAGTCTGACGGGGCTGTTGGTGATCGATACAGTCCTTCATGATTTGCGGTTGGTGCATACGGATCTCAAGCCGGAGAATATCCTTCTAGTAGACAGTGGGTATGGGAGCATACCAATCAAAGTAACCTTCGAAACCGCTTTACTCCCTGAGCTCGCAGCTGACGCACATCTTCAGCCGACGAAAGCCGCGCCGCAAGTAAAGCATAAGCGGATATTGAAGAATACAAGCATCCATTTGATCGACTTCGGGAGTGCGACGTTCGAAGAAGAATACCACGCGAGCGTAGTCTCGACGAGGCACTACAGGGCGCCAGAAATCATACTGGGTATGCATCATTCACACCTTCGAAATAAATAGGGTGCTTATCAGCGTTTTCTGTTCTCAGGTCTCGGGTGGTCGTACCCCTGTGACGTCTGGTCGATAGGCTGCATTCTCGTCGAGTTCTGGACTGGAGAAGCGTTATTCCAGACGCATGAGAATCTCGAGCATCTGGCAATGATGGAGATAGTATTTGGAAGAGCACCAGACACGCGGTGGGGTAAACAGGCAGTGTAAGTCTCAGCCTTGCTTGCACTTCCATATTGGACGCGGCTGATATCTTGGGTATAGTCGCTCGAAACCTGAATGGTTCCATCAAGGGACGAAAGTCAACTACCCTACGCCAGCTACATCCAGGCAGTCGAAGAAGTACGTGAAAGCGATGAAGCCTTTAGAGGTGGGTCTACTTTAAAGACTTTCTGAGATGCTCGATGTACTGACAATGCACGTGTCTTCCATCAGACTGTCGTGCCTCCGACAAACATCGTCACGTCAAGGTTCCTAGATCTACTGAGCCATCTTCTGAAGTGGGACCCGGCGGATCGATATACCGTTCGAGAAGCACTGCGTCATCCATTCTTCTCAATCAAGATCGATGATGAGGAGACGAGGCAGCTCAGCCAATTCAGTTGAAACTTCGGCGAAAAGTCGCATCCAAATGTTCAAGATCTTCTTTCGCCGGTCTGTTTTTCAGTCTATCCATTCCGCATGCACGAGTCGACACTCCTATCTTCGTCATAAACTTCGCAAAAGTCCACAAAAATCGCAAAATCCTGTAGCCTTTCTCCCCTTCTTCATCCTGGCCGCTCCATCTCAGTATCGTCCCTGCATGCTCCCTCAATATCATCGAGCTTGGATCCCGCCCGCTCTGGCTCGGTTCCTGTGGGCGACCGCCGCTCGCGGTAGCAAGTAAGAGCGAAGTAGCTTTACAAGCGGTCGGCGTTAGGAACCCGTCCCGCAGTAAAGGGACCGACTTTTTCCTCTCATCCATCATACCACAACGCGTTTCTTGAGCAAAACTCCAAGCCAATCTCAGACGTACCCTCTTCTCGCAAAACGTAGTGTGTTAAAGGAAATTTTCAGTTCTGCCATTTCATGTTTTTTCGCCCAAAACGCTTAGGCTGCACAAAAATTGTGTTATTACTACCATTACCTGTTCTTCCTTTTCTCTGGTGCCGTACCCTTTTCTCCCTCTCATTTGTTTCTCTATCAGTCAGTTACATGCACGCACGCAGGGTATCCCGTATTCGATTTAGTATGAAAGACAAGTAAAGGCACTCCAGTGATGTTATGCAAACCTATTGTAAAATCATCAATACTGAAACGCCGAAATCTCATCGGGATGATGCATGGTGCCTGGCCATTTGCTTCTGTTTGACTTACACACACAAACGAAGGAATCTATCGCATCATGACAGACTACTCTGGTCCTTATGCAGCAGAACTGTCTCTGGCGTTCGCTATTGCCCAAGAAGCAGGCTCTATGATCCTGGCTGCTTCAGACAAGAAATGGTCATCCTTCTCGAGCTCAAGCAGTAATGGCAGTGGTGCTGGACAAGGACCCGGCACAAAGAAGAACAGCGTAGATGTATGCCCAGAACAACCTTGATCTCATGCCTGTCGCTGGCCGGTCTATGATATATTCTGACGAAACGTGTTTTTGTCGGGCGCGTCGATCCTCCAGCTCGTCACAGAAACTGACCAGGCAGTCGAGAAGCTCGTCAGAGAGAGGATAAGCAAAGCTTTTCCTGATCACAAGTGCGTTTACCGTACTCGAATAAGGGAACGCTGCTAATTATTGTCATTCCAGGTTCATTGGCGAGGAATCGTACGCTGGAGGTGAACGTCCCGAGTTGACGCATGAACCTACATGGATAGTCGATCCTATCGACGGTACGACGTGAGTCTATTGAAGCAATGGACTATCTGATTGTCCTGACGCTGTGCAAACAACAGCAACTTCGTCCATGGTTTCCCATATGTCTGCATATCTATCGGGTTCTGCGTAAAGAGGACACCCACTATGGGGTACATGATCCTCTTCTACATATCTCTCATAACTTGCAACTGACAGGTCTTTCGCAGAGTCATCTTCAACCCTTTCCTGAACCAGCTATACCACGGCGTAGCTGGACAAGGTTCCTTCTTGAATCACAACAAAAGACTGCCTCTCAGTCAGCCAAATCCTGCACCGCTAAACAGCTTAGGAGAAGCGCTCCTAGGCGTAGAATGGGGCAGCGACCGTAGCAAACACGTTAGTCGAGCCTTTCCAGCTTTGTGTAGAGGTTGATGCTAATTTCACTATAGATAATGGACAAGAAAGCATTATCGTACAAGAAGCTGGCAGGTGACGGCAAAGAAATTGAAGGTGGAAGAATGGCTCATTCACTGCGCTCGATGGGGTGAGTTGGAAGGAACATCTATGTGTCCTGGAGTTACATCGTACCTTTGGCGCGCTACTAAACTGATACTTGGATAATACAAAACAGCTCTGCGGCTTTGAACTTTGCCCACGTGGCTACTGGACAGGTGAGGAGAGTCCGATAGGAACGATGTTGAACGCGACCGGAGACAAGATGTTCCTTCTTGCTCCGTTCAATGAAAAATGCTGACGTCTTGAATCTGTCACAGCTGGATCTGTACCACGAGATCGGTTGCTGGAGGTGCGTCAACTGGCGACCTCTTCCTTGGCGTAATAAGGGGCTATTGATCCTGATGCTTGATTGAACAGCTGGGACGTCTGTGCTGGTGTCGTGATAGCTCGCGAAGCGGGTTGCAAGGTGAGTTTAGATCGCTTGCCGTGCATAACCGGGCAGGGTGCCTGACTGATTTGGCTTCGCACACTGTTAACTTACTTCTAGGTGTACGGACGTAGAGGTAAGGACTTTGACGGAGAAGCGTTGATGGGACACCATTTCTTTGTCATTCGCGCTATCGGGGGAGCCAATGGCCCTTCTCAGCAGGACCGTCTGTGCGCGGACTACTTTGACACTGTCGAGGACTGGGATGTGTAGCTGTAGTATGAGGTCACTGCACCTCCGAAACGCAACTTTCACGACCGTACTCGGAAGGGAGTGCCGCTCTGTGATTGGCCAGGATTTCCTCTACGCCAAAAATAACGCTTGATTTGATTTGAATAAACCGCGAGCGGTTCCAGAACCTTGAAGAGTCTATAGGGCAGTCAGTCAATGAGGATATGTTGATGTATACGACAAGATAGCTTTCGCACCTTTACACCAATTCAACACTTTCTGCAAGTCACGACAAGTCTAGTCTGAGATTTGAATCAATTGCGAGTTTGACAGCTCAAAGTCTCCTACCAACACCAACACTTCCGGGCGAAAGAGTCACAAGCAAGCCTGCAAGGTTTCTGCAGCAGCGCTACCTCTGGGAATGGCCCAGCGACGGCGGCCGCGACAGCCAGAGCAGCTGCCATATCGCCCGCCAGAAGGAGCGGGATCCGTTGACAATGGGGAGGGATGCAGCTACAGCTGGGACTGTGCGAAGGAGGCATACAGCAGCAGTAAGTAGCTAGAAATGTATTGATATGCACGTCAAGACTTTGCGCTGACTCTTCCGTCGTCGATGTTCGCAGGCGTAGCAGCAGCGAGCCCGCTCAAGGCCAGCAGCGCAAGCGAGGAGGCATGCTGGTGCAGCAGCGCAGGAAACGTCAAACAACGACGTAGAAGAACACGACGACATGCTACATCCACTGCAACTTCGCTCGCTCTTTTGGCCATCATCCCGTTTTTACCTTTGGCGCAAGCGGTCCCATTCGGAAAGGGCAGCAGTCGCAGCGAGAAGGGCAAGGAAAAAGCAGCGATAGCAGCGCAGGACATCTTCAGCGATAATTGCATATACGCAGATACTGCTACATACCACCACGACGGTCTCACAGATATCCTGCCCAAATTCAATGGCTATTCTCAGCAGCAGCAGGAGCCAGCGCACAAAATTACCCGATCAAAGCGTGCAGCACCCGCACCAGCACCTCTACCAGGACACTACGTGTATCAAGATGGACAATGGGTCCCTTCAGCAGATTGGCACTTGAACGGGAGGGAAGGGACGGCGCAGAACAACGATAACGATACAGACGTATCGTCATCAAGGCCAACGACCAAGGACGGTCTTACAGTCGACTCTGCGGACGATACAGAAGCTCAGATGTCATTGGATGATGGAGAGGGCGGTGATGCTGCTTTGGAGGCCGATCCGGATAGTTTAGACGAAGATAGCCTCGGATGGGCACCCACGACAAATGCTATGCTCGGAGTCGATCTGGATCCTTCACAGCCTACTTCATCGTCTACACCAAGCACAAATACAAGAGCGCCTCTACCTACTCGAACGAACCTGGCGCACTTGTCCTCGACATCAACTCCGGCCAGTGCTGTCGCATCGGGATCATCAGCTCCATCAACAAGCGGTGGTATCGTAGCATATGACTTCAGCCACGATGTACCTAATGGCTGGGTCAACGACGGACGTACTCCAGCCTACGCTGTTCCCGTCATTATCGGCGTTTCGGTCGTTCTAGCCATCATCATCTTCACTCTTGTGCTGATCTTCGTAAGAGGGGCACGGAGACGCAAGAGACGTAGAAAATATGGCATGAAGCTACAAGAGGAAGGCGATATGCCAACTACACGACCTACGAGTCCTTCAAGCCAGAATAATCAGAATGGAGACGATGAGGATGACGATGCAGACATGAGCAGGGGCGCCAGAGCTCCAAATGGAGAGATCATTTATGACGAAAAGAAGAAACAGCGTATCATCTCGCGCAGATGGAGCTTGGGCGGTGGACAGCACAGCTTAAGGAAACGAAGAGGTAAAATTGCAAAACTCCTCAACAGGAAAGGACCGATCGTCCAAGAAGTCGTTCCTTCATCTGCTACTGCTTCGGCTCATCAACGCACTTCGTCTCGCGAGCTTTCGCCGCCGCTCCGTCGACGGAGATTGTCGCAGCAATCTGAGGAGAGCACATCGGCCGCAGATAGTACCATAGCTGTAGATGCCGATCAGATTAGCGATACAAACAGGAGCAGAAGCCCATCATCCGCATCAATGGCTCGGGACGCATCGTCTGTCTCATCAATCGTCAACGATGGCCGCTCACCTACAGCCGAAGAAGCTGGTGCATCGATTACCGCTTCGGCCGATTCTCCATCGCGACCATCCATTGTTACTGTTCAGCAGCCTACAATCTCACTTGTACAGCCAACGCACGACTCGCACAACGTTCCTCTACCTGCTGTCGGTCCTCCAGCATATATACATCCACCATCGCCAGCATACACATCAAACACTCTAGACGAACAGCAGACCGGCTATTTCGCCGGTGAGAAGCGCGCCCTTCTTAACCACACACCCGCTCAATCAGGCAGTGGCAGTCTCGGCGCAAGCTCTAGCGACCCATATCGCCAACAGCGGAGATACGAGCATCTGTATACGAGCCGAGATGGTGCAGACGCAGAGCGCGAACAGAGGACTGGCGCACCTCAGGCTGGACCTTCTTCTTCCGGATCAGCCTTCAGAATCGCGGCGGAGGAAGATGATGAGGAGGAGGAAGCACAACAGCCTTTGCGTGCACATATTGCAGTCGACGACAAGGGTCTGTTGAACAGGATTAGGCAAGCGGCCAGCGCGCCATCGCAGCCTCCTTCTGCCGATGCGGAGCCAACCATCGAGGGCACGCTCGATGCTTCTGCACCCCCTCTTTCTGGACTACCGGAGTTGGAAGACGGACAGGAACACCAGCTATCACGAGCGCAACCTTCATCTTCAGCTCGATCCATGCTTCCAGCGCCTCCTCGAGCTGTAGTAACATCTCTCAGCGCTATCTCACCTTTACTCGATGAGAAGACTAGACTTCGACAAGCAGAAGAGCAACAAGCAGCATCCATGATGTCGGCATATCAGCCTTCAGCGCCAGAATTTCCCTCTTCTGCCTCAGCGTATGAACCATCCGTACCGGACTTCACTTCTTACGATGCAAGCAACGAAGCTTCTGCTCCTCCACTCGATGAAGAACATATGAACGCCTCGGCTCCTCCTCTCTCCGATCTTGGCGAAGACGATCATAACTTCTCCAACCGCCCTCACCTCGAGGGCGTCGTATAGGCGATCTTGCTCCTTCTCCTACTCCCTTTCCTTTCCACTAGCACAATCAAAAGATAGCTTTTCTAAGCACATTCACCCACCTCTTTTCGCATTTCTTGGTAGTTATATAGTCCGTTCAGGTTCAGGCAACTTCTTTCCCTCCCTTTACAGTCCTTTCCAGCTTGGTGTACAGAAGATCTTGAAGAAGTAGCAGTACCTATAGTTTCACACACAGAAGATATAGCTTATCCGTTGTCTGTAGAATTATTCGGTCCTTTCATTTTCAGACCTGCCTGTATCGATCCACCCATCCATAGCTGTTAAATAAATGAACATACATGATTCTATCGTTCTCACTTCCTAGATCTTGAGATCCGAGCTCGGCTGTCTCCAGTTCGTCATAAACTTTTCTTTTCTTTTCCTTACCTCGAACAACTCACAACATCATGGCTGCTACACGCTCTGCGACCATCATACGACGCTTAGGCTCTGAAGCTGGACATTTGCGCGGGAATCTACCGTCTTCTTCAGCCTGTGGACCTGCTCGATGGGCATCATCATCGACAGCAGCAGCAAGCTCGAGCTCGAGCTTAACCAGTTCACAGCCTATGCCAGGCGTCACAGGCTCATCGAGCTCTTCAGCAAGCCTCGCCAACACAGCTGCAAGTATGACGAGCAAGCCAGGAAGTGCCCAGGAAGCTGCTCCTCAAGGATCGTTGGAAAGCATGTCGCCTCTGAAGCAAACTGTCATGAAGGGAATCGCGAGAGTCATGGGATACAATACAAGAACTGCGACTGCTATTCGTGCTACCTCAGATTACTACGATCGATGCTCAGAGCGTGACGAGAAAGAAGCGACTTTCTTCTATGATGGTATGTTTTGTACCCTCCTGCAATGTATTCAAGTCAATCCTTACTTGTCTTTGACTGCAGAATGCGGCTTGCCAGTCTCGTATCAATCCTGGATGCAAATCACAAATCTGCACATCTGGCTTCTCAGTGTCCGATATCGCAGTCTTCCAGCACCTTTAGGCAAATCCTACATCCAAGAAATGATCAATCACTATTTCATCCATGCGGAAGGACTCATGCGAGGCCGCTACAAGGTCAAGCAAGGGCGTTTGATCAAAGGCTACTTGCGAGACATGCTATATCAATACCATGGTGCGAATATGGGCTACGATGAAGGACTGATAAGCGAGAACGATGCCGTTTTGGCAGCGGCGGTATGGAGGAATCTGTTCGGAGCAGGATGGGGAAAGATGGGAGGTGTGAAGGGAAAGCTGAATCAGGACAAGCCTCCGACAGAAGCGGAGTTGAAAGCACAAGAGAAGGAAGAAGCTAGCCCCTTAGCGAACCTCAACCTCGATCCTAGCTTACCGCCTTCGCCAGAAATCCCAAATCAGATGGGAGGACTCCACGCTGGAGGCACTGGACTCATCACACCCTTACCAAGACATGATCCTGCAGGCTTTGTCGAGCTCCAGCTCAAAGAAGCTCGCTTTGCGCTTTGCTTGGAAAGACTCGTCAAGTTTATCAGAAGCGAAGTGCATAGAATGGAGAATATACCGGATGAGGTGGTCATGAGGGGTGTAGGAGCTGTACAAGATAGAGTTTCGGGAGACTCTGCGCCAGGAAGCTTGACAGCTTTCGGCCGAATCTGATTGTATTTTCCATGAGTAGGATGATATGTCTGCGTCCGAGCAATATACGTACATATAACATATTCTGAATTTCTACAGTGTCAAGTCGAGAGCTACCGATTGATGGCTGTTTCTGCTAATTTGATCTGATGTTCGAGCTCCGCACGCGTATCCGACTTTTCTCGTGCTTTGTTCTCTGCCTTCTTTTCCAACCTCCGCTGTTCGCCGTAGTATATACTGCCTCCCAACGCGGCTGCGAGACGTGATGTCAGCTACGCCACCACTACGAGATCTCCCAAAAAGTCGACATACCAACGACCGTGAAAGCTTGAGCTGCTACTCTGAACCGCAGCATTCTGTTAAATTGTGCGCGATTGCCTTTGTTCATACTTCTTGTTGCGCCGATCAGTGCTGCTGTCGTAAGAAGGATGCCTAGGAATAGTCAAAAGAGGAATAAGGAAAAGAGTAGTAGGAGTAAGAGAGTGTAATAGAGATGGGATGAAATGCTAAGACCGACCAGCAGGGACCAAAGGCTCTTCTTTCGCTTTTCGGGTAGCTTTCTGCCATCCAGTCTCGCGATCCGGCGTCTGATTGATGGTCGTAGTATTCGACATGTCTGCTTTCTCACAGCATCAGCTTATGAAGGATACTTTATGTCTTGACTGCCTACCTGATGTTTCGCTGGAAATCGATTTAAAGCCGACTTACGCAACTCGCAAAGAAGACCTTTCTTTCCTGCCAATTGACCGTCATGACGAACACAAAGACGACGTATCAAGCGTCGCATCCACGCTCATCGTCGCCTGCCATCAGCGATGTCGAGCAACAACCCAGCTTAGCCGGTGCAAATCAGTCGGAAACGCCAAAAGATTACAAGAGCCTTTTTGATGCTAGAGCAGCGCATACAAAGTGTAAGTAGCTGCGAACAGACCTGCGCTATGTCAGGCGAAAAGGCTAAGTGATACGATGCTTTCGCAGTCGTCGACCCTTGCGAAGATGCGCGTAAAGAGTCTATGAGGTGTCTCGACAAGAACAACTACAACCGAGATGCATGTACGGAATTCTTCAAAAGCTATCGGGAATGCAAGAAGAAGTGGTTGAATCAACGGCGAGACGACAGAAGAGCCGGAATGGACGTTTGAGAACGGTTTCGCATCAACCCTATCTTCACCCTCCTTCGACACAATTTAGGCTCATCGCTCTCGTAATGGATTCTATATCACTCCCCTTCACTCGTCGGCCTATTCTCCATCGGTTCCGCAAGCTTTCGCATTCGCATCAAGCAGACATGTTGTTATCATTGATGCCAAACAGCATTCAGCAATTTCATATTTACATAAAATCCCCTCAGATCGCTGACGAGCTGACCTTGTTCGTTTGAGCGGTGCCTTCAGTAAAAGCGATATAAATGAGCTTGGTGCAACAGCCTCTCTCCTCTGCTGAAGGTCTAAGCAGTTCAACAACACACAAGCCAACAGAGACAAACCATGAATAGGTCTCGCTCGAATTCCACATCCTCAGGATCATCGGGAGGCTCCTCCCGTAGAAGTAGCACAACTCGGCCGGTCGGCAAGCCACGAGTAGACAGCAGACATCCATCACGTCAGTCATCCTTAGGCAGTCGTGCCAGCATGGATCAGTTGCGGGAGACTGCTGCACGACAGCTTGCAGCTGCAGTGCCGCGCCCTTTGTCCAGAGCAACTTCAACAGCGTCCGCAAGATCTACAGCCTCATCGGTCGCTAGTCTACGCAACGACCAAATCATTGTCATGCTGAGACATGGTCAGTCAATGTCGTAGGTCAGCTATCTTCGACCCATTGAATGCGTTGGCTAACGAGCATCGTGAATTTGGGATGGATGCATCCAGACAAGTCGCCAAGCCTGGTGAGGGTAAGCACATACTCGATCCTGTGCTTACAGCGGCAGGTATTCAGCAAGCCAAGAACGTTCAAAAACAGTTTCTAAAACTCCTGTTTCGAATCATGAAGGACGGAGTGATCCTCTCATCTCCTATGCGAAGAGCCTTCCTTACGATGGCCTGTGCGTTTCCTCAGCTTGCAGAAGGCAAGATCGCTTGGGAACTTTGGCCTCAGCTGCTTGAAGCGAGGAACTGTAACTCTGGCACAGGCTCGACAAGAGAGGATCTTGTAGCTGAGTTCTCGAAGGCGATGCCCTGGCTGAACTTCACCAGCTTGGCTGCAAATTGGTCCGAAAAGGTCGGGATGCTAGCTGCAAAGTAAGAGCAAACTCGCTTTGTGTCTTCGCAACTGGTGGCATAGTAATGTATGCTAACCTTCACTTTCATTTCAGCGAGCAAGCCCAGGCCGAATGCGCACGCTATGTTCGAGCAGCCATCAAGAAACGTAAAGAGAAGGTGATTGTCCTCGTCTCGCACTCCGGTACGCTCTGTAGTATTTCTGGCAAGGATGAATGGGTATGTCCCTTCCGTCTCCTCAAGACATTAAGAACTAGCTGAGCGTGCTTCGGCTGAAACAGTGGGACAACGCTTCGATCCGTGTTTACAGATTCGATAATTCATCGGTCGAGGCTACCAAATCGAACAAACTAGTTCAGCTCCCGCCGGAAGAAGAAGCAGCTTTCCTGGGCGGACAGCCTCCAGAACAGCCAAAAGTCGATCTGACTTCGTGGAAATGACTTTTCACGGGTTCTAGAGGTACGTATATACGACACGTACCGTTTGTAATATCTACGTAGCTTCTACGCTCATTGTCCTTGCTCACGACCAACTTTATCTCATCTCCTCCGGCTGGAACTCAGGGCCAGAAGAGGTCTCCACCACAACCGAGACATTCTATAATCATTGAGGCGACACACCCATTTCCCCTTCGCCCCTCATGCCTCCGTCTGAAAAATCTGGGAGCGCGTCCGGGCTATGCTGCATGGCTGGACCTCGTTCATTGTCTATCCAATAAAGGCCAGCTCTGCAACCCGATCGACGCTGACACATACAACCACACAGGGCCAAGCATCTGCCTGACCTGATCGAGCCAGAAACAACACCGCTGCCGCAACCATGAGCCGTACACGAGCTGCAAGCCAGCACAGCCCAAATTCTCGACGAGTTTCAGGCCAGATCGGCGCGCTCAGCATGCCTGGATACGACGATAACGGTAAACATCCCCTCAAAAGCACTTCGAGACGCTCTTCGTCCTCCAGTCTCGCTAGCCCGAACGCTCAATCTACTGCCTCTCTTATTGCGAGACAGGTGGCGGTGTCGCGCCCTCTGTCTAGATCCTCCTCACTGGCGTCATGGTCCTCTCAGCGAAGTCTATCGAATCCTACCAGTAACTCCGTTAATGACAAGATTGTAGTGTTGATCCGGCATGCTCAGTCACAAGCGTAAGTGCAAGTTAAATCCTGGCGGTTCGTTCTGTGACAGCTCTTTCTGTCAATTTGTGTCCAGAAACGCTGCGGGTGGTTACAGAGGCGATACGACGATGCATGACCCTGCTCTTTCCGAGAAGGGTATTCAACAAGCAAAGGATATTGACAAACTCTTCCCGAAACTGAAAGAACGGCTCGTGAGGGACGGTATCATCTTCACCTCGCCTATGAGGAGAGCCTTTCTCACCATGGCCTACGCGTTTCCTCTATTGGCTGAGAACAAGATACCTTACGAGCTATGGCCTCTTCTGTGAGCGAATTACCTTAGCAGACTGAATCACAGCGCAACTGATGTTTGGCATTTTTCTAGACTCGAAGCCAAGGAACACAATTCGGCAAAATGATCTGCAAAAGAAGTGCTTGCGGCTGCGTACTCAGCAAGCTTTCCATGGCTCAGCTTCGACAGTCTACAAGAAGGATGGTCTGACAAGGTTGGCCTACTCGCTACTGCGTAAGTTCCGGGGCTTGCGGAGCTCGTCTATCGATAGCTCTAATCAGACAAGTTCACAGCAAACCAGCTAGATTAGCCTGTGCCCTGCAGATTCGAAAGACGGTAAGAGCCCGCAAAGAGAAAGTCGTGGTCCTCATCTCTCACTCCGGCACACTGCGTACGGTAGCCGATAAGGACGAAGACGTAAGTCCACTATTTACATGCAGCCATATACCACTCTGATATCTATATCCTTGTCAGTGGAGTAACGATACCGTCCGAGTCTATCGATTCGACACTTCGTCCCCTGAAGCCATCCAGGCCGCAAAACTGGTTCAACTGAGTACCCGTGAAGAGACAGCTTTCTTGGGAGGTGCCCCGATTCCAGCTCAGTCTCGTGGCCCTCCGCCTTCTGAGGCTGCGCATGCACCCCAGCGAAAGTAAAGAGGATCAGCTTGAATAGATTAGCTGGACCGCTATGCAATGTTACTTTTCCTTCTTTTCATTGTTCGCTCGAATTGTCTGCCTTTTGAGATTGCCTTTACGGAGCTTCCTCTTGTGTCAGTTTTTGGAAATGTGTGGAAGTCAGGGATGATCTAAAGGCCGTCTGGCGAAGATGGACAAGAACGCAAATCAGAGCGCAATCTAAACGACTGCAGAGAAAGACTTTAGAAAGGTATCTCCGATGAGCCGCATCTAAGAACAACGAAGAGAAATCCAAGCAGTTCAGCGTGTGGGGACCCAATTCTAGTCCTCTTTCTAGCGATCATCCACCAAATCTACGTAAGACCCTCTATAGCGAGATCGTCTGCTTCGATGACTCATCTGCACCCGTCTGACCAGCTGTGATGGTGACCTTCTCGTCCTTATCGACAATCACCGTAATCTGCACCGACGAGTCCTTGCCAGAAGTTGAAGTGACAGGCACGACCAATTCCGCCAAGTGCGTTGTTGCTTTTACGTATTTTGTTCGGAGTTCCTCCTCTTCATCATCTTCTTCACTATCATCATCGTCGTCGTTCGAGGCCTTCTTGCCATTTGTAGCGGGAGGTGCTTGTACGTGGATAGCTTCTTCACCCTCCGCAACGAGCACTTTGGCAGCTTTTGAAGATGATGAAACAGGTAGGTTGACGATCCTCCTTGCTGGCAAAGGGGTGGCGCTCTCCAAGATCGTGACGAACGTCTTTCCATCAATTACTCCTGGGTTCTCTGCGTTGTCGGATGAAGATGGGGCAGGTACTAGCAAACCGATAGGCTTCGTAAGTACCTTGACTTGTTGAGGCGATAAAGAAGATTTCGAGTCGATAGCTTCTGAAGAGACAGAAGCTGAAGACAAAGCTTGCGCTTGAAGTACACAACCTCGTGCAATCACTTGATCCGGCTCGATCTGAGAAGAGACCAGAGTCGTTTCTGGGAAGATAGCACCGATTCTTTCTGCTAGCGTGGGGTTTTTACTTGTTCCTCCAACGAGAATGACTTCGTGAATCTGTAGAGGATCCAACTTTGCTTGTTCCAATGCCTCTCGGATTTTGTCTCCTATCTGGCTGTATACCTTCCCGCTTAGCAAGTCGAAACGGCTTCTGTTGACACTGGACGAGAAGTCGATTCCGTCGACTAATGACTCTACTGAGCACGTAGCGGAGGTGGAAGCAGACAGAGAGCGCTTGACTACCTCGCACGATAGTCGCAACTTCATGTTTGCTCGGTGGTTCTCCTTAATATCTAGTTTGACACCCTTGTTCTTCTTGGTAAACTCCTTCACAAAGTGCTCTACCAGATTCTGGTCTAAGTTGTTTCCACCTAGATTCGTGTCGCGTACTGTCGATAAGGGGACGTAGAGACCTTGCCTTGCAGCTAGGACGGTTGCTGTAGTTGAAGATGCGCCTACGTCTAGTACGACGACGTTGCGATCTTGACTTGTGGGAGAAGCGCCAGCAGCGGTAGAAGTGGAAGGGGAAGTAGTTGCTGTCAAGCCATAAGCGAGACACGCTGCAGCAGGTTCATTCAAGAACTGCAATACTTGTACACCAGCTGCATCTTTACATGCTTTTTCGAGTGCATCGAGCTGGGCTTTTGAGAAGTTTGAAGGGACACCGACGACTGCTGCATCTATCTTCCTGCCCAAGAAATCTGATGCGAAGCCGATGAGGGTGTTTAGGTATTTCACTGTAGCGTCGTGGGCGGTAAGAGTTGTTTCCGAGTCGTTGATGGACACGGTGTATGCAGGCGAAGAGCCGTCTTTTGCAGCGACAACGGGCGCTGAGCCGTACGGTGCCTCGAATGACTTGACGTCGTCGTATCTAGCATATCGAAAATGAGTTAGTATACCTGCGAACGTGGTGCGACAACATCTGGTCGCTATGCATCCAAATTTTGCAGTTTTTTGACTGGCAGCAGGTGCACTGGGCGAACTCACGTCTTTCCGAGGACAGTAGTGAAGCTTAGGATGGTGTTCTTGCTGTTCCTCACGAGCTGGCTCTTTGCGGGAATACCAATGTACTGGGAAACATGGGGATTTTTGTGGTCAGATTCCTTTGGCGATTGGGTCTACTTGCGAGCTCAAGCACACCTCTTCATCGCCAGAGAATGAGAGTGCATTTGCTATCTGCCTCTCGCCGTCGTCGTTTGCGATGCAGTCTGGCAGGCCGTCCTGGGAATTCTCTCTTTTCAGCCAGGATTTCTCTAAGTCTTTAGACGTC
The DNA here is from genome assembly GCA_001972285.1 of Erythrobasidium hasegawianum. Taxonomy (NCBI): domain Eukaryota; kingdom Fungi; phylum Basidiomycota; class Cystobasidiomycetes; order Erythrobasidiales; family Erythrobasidiaceae; genus Erythrobasidium; species Erythrobasidium hasegawianum. The sequence continues at coordinate 129,127 of BCII01000030.1, forward strand.
GCTGACCTTGCTGATGACTGCGACGGACGATGCTGCTCCTCCCAAGTTGATCCCGAGGACTGTAGGGTTAGGCATTGTAACACTTTGATTAACACAGAGGTTAACCCAGGCTTTAAACACTTTCAACACTTTCAACACTTTTGACTACTAACAGCTGTACAATGCCCACCATCGCAGGCATCCCCTTAGGGCACTCTATCCCCTACTTGACACCGCACGCCGTCAGCGTGAGCCTGCCTACCTGGAGGGACAATGTAGACTATGAAGAAGGCAGCAAGCGGGTCGTCGACGCCATGCAGACGGGATATCCGCGATTCTTCGTACATAGATCCATCCAGAAGCTCGCAAACATCGCTGCGAACCATATGCAATCCCAATCCCAATCCCGGCTCAGAGATCCAGCCGATTCATGCTATCTCTATCCGACAGCAAAGACAGCACAGGGAGCTGTAGAGTTCTTAGCTGCAAGAACACCACCTATCAGTGCATATGCGCTGGATTGGCAGATCACAGAAGCTACAAAGATCTACTGTGTCTTTACAGACGCCACGACCGGCTTCAAGACCCAGAAGCAGTACTGGCAGCATGCAGGAGATGGAATATCCTCCAGACTAGCAGAAGACTGTCTTCATGCGTTGGGTGTACCCATATCGCCGTCGTCCCCACATCCAACTGCAACAGCGCACTCGGCTTCTTCCCCAGTTATGCGAGGATTCTCGCGCAACAAGCACTACTCGGCAAAGTCATCAGCTGCTTTACAAGCCATCATGGCATCTACATCTACAAGCACGCAAGAGTCGTCCTCGTTGAAAGAGCATGACTCGGCGAACAATCTACCGGCCCAGAAGGAGGAAGAGACATCGACGTATATCGAAGAAAGATACGCTCGCAATCTATCAGCTTCACAGGCACCACTTGCAAAATTAGCTTTGAAGAGGAGGATAGCGGGAGTCTTGAAGGAATCGTCGCCTCATCAACAGCAGCCTGGAACACCATCTACAGCAGCTGCGCAGGTTGCATCTACAGACTTAAAAAGCGCGGCCCGGTCTATTGTTTCAGACTCCACAACGTCAATTAGCGAGGATAGCCTACAACCTTCGGACAGAGGTGTCTCTGGCTTGACAGAAGACGATGTCTACCTATATCCAGGAGGCATGTCCGCAATTTTCCACTCTTTCATGACCATCCTCCACGCTACGAAAAAGTCTTCAAAAGCACTAGGCAAGTCTGTCTGCTTCGGGTTCCCTTATACCGATACTTTGAAGATCCTGGAGAAATGGGGGCCGGGGTGTCATTTCTTCGGAAGAGGCTTGGATTCCGATTTGGTTTCATTAGAAGAGCTACTTCAGAAACAATATGACAAGCATTTAGCGAATCCATCATCCACGGATCCAGAAGAGCAGCCCATCCTGGCACTCTATTGCGAGTTCCCTTCAAACCCTCTACTTCGATCTCCACATCTACAGAGGATCAAGGAACTGCAAGATAGATTTGGGTTCTATATAGTCATAGATGAGACGGTTGGAGGGTTCATCAATGTCGAGTGTCTGCCTTTCGCAAGCATAGTCGTGTCGTCCTTGACGAAGATTTTCTCGGGTGACTCGAATGTCATGGGAGGCTCGTAGGCATATATTCACTTCCTGCAAACAAGTCCCACCGAGCTTATATCTCCATTTCTTTTTTGGCATAGCCTCACGCTCAATCCTGCATCTCAGCATTATAGCACGCTGAAAGCGACTTTGGATGAGACATATGAAGATACCTACTATTTCGCCGATGCGATCTTCATGGAACGTAATTCTCGAGACTTCATCTCTCGCGTTGGCAAGATCAACGCAAATACAGAAGCCGTATGCGATCTGTTGAACCAATATACCGTTGAATCTGGCAAATCACTCCTTTCCTCTTCTTCCTCTTCCTCTCCCACTACGAAGAATAAGGTCAACAAACCTGTAGTGACCAAAGTCTACTATCCCAAATATATCACTCCTGAGAATTATGCTTCCCGACTCCGCTCTGCCGACCTTTCGCGGCCAGACATGAAACCAGGCTATGGCAGTTTGTTCAGCATCACTTTCACTTCCTTAGCTTGTTCAAAAGCTTTCTTCGATAACTTGAAGTGCTGTAAAGGACCTTCGCTAGGTACTAATTTTACCCTGGCATGTCCGTATACTGTCTTGGCGCATTATTTGGAATTGGATTGGGCGAAGGAATGGGAAGTCGAAGAAGGATTAGTGAGAGTTTCAGTAGGGCTGGAAGATAAGGAAGTCCTCAAGGAATGGTTCGAAGATGCTTTGAAAGCGGCGGAGCTGGCTGGGCACGCGGAGGAAGCATGAGATGGCAGATTTCCACCCCCTGCGAGTTGAGCGGCCTTCCAATGTTCTCTCTGTAGGATGATCTAGTGTTACATAGGAATGCACATTCTCCACGGTAGCCACTGCAAAAGAAAGGCCTGACCCTTATCTCCACGCTTCACCGATGCGAACACTGACGTTACTGATGGCAGATAATATAAAGTGTCTTATCTAGCACGATACTCGATGACCAACTATGGAGCGACATCTTCTAAAAGCGTTCTACTTCTGATTCTGCAATACAGTCTCCTCGCAGCCGTCTGGTCGAGGCCTCCAACATCAATGTGCACACCAAGTGTAGCTGGACTGAAAGCTTTTCCTGCTTGATAGCTGCTTCCTGCAGTTGAAGATCGTTCACCCCCATCTCTCGCTGAAGTACTGACTTCTTCACTAATAACGCAGTCCGTGCATCGTTATCTGCGGATTTACCACAATAAGCGAATCTTCCTGATGAAGGCCTGCAACGAGGCTCAGCATGCGCTCACTACGCTTCACTGCAAAACCAAGTTCAGTCCTACTGGTCACGACCCACATTTGGTGACATACCTTCATCTAGCAAAGCCTGCACGGCCTGATGGGCGACTTCCCTCCTTGGAAGCACTTTGGCATTCGTCAAGGGAATCGTGGCGGTACTGTATTCGTACGCGTCAGATGCAAGGATAAATGCACGTCAAAATTGCGGCGCCTGGTATGGTGCGCACAGTGTCTTTTAATGCGAGATAGAAATGTATATACTGATGATGTTTAAACAGGAAATATAACATATATCGTACATCGGACAGGACTGCGAGGCAACTCTCCCAGCTGACAAACCCTTTCTGCCACGTTTCGTCCCATGTCAGCAAACTGCCATCTACTCTGTGCAAGAAACTACACCTTCCTTGCTAAAATCCATCCCTACTACCTGACACGCGCCGCCTTCGCTTTCCACAAGACGTCCGCCAGCGTTCTAGAACAGGCAGATCAATACATGCGGATTGTCGATACACCGTTCTATCTCGCCTTCAACATCGTAGAGCTGCGACTCTGGTACTACAACGTCGGAAACCTGCTGTCCACTATTCGGATGTTGCATATATACATATTTTCAGCGAAAAATATATATATGTGTGTGATGGGACTCTTCCTGAAATTTTCAGGTCAACATATACATATTCTTTTCAATGAACCACAGTGCTGATGGTCTCCACTTTCTGGTCTCTCCTCGAACGTTTCCCGTCCAACAAGCTTTCTGCAGTCGGTACGCCAGCTACATCAACCTTCGTAAACAGCACTGTGAAGCGTGCCTATAAAAGCGCGCTCGTCGACACCGGCTCCGAAGCGACAGCTGACGAAAAATCAATATGAATGATCACTGTCGCCCCGGAGCTGCAGAATGGCTAAGAGTTGGTAACGGCAGTCTGCAAATGGGCTTGGAGCACGATGGCAGTCAATCGACTGTGTCCCGAGAAGCTAGTTCAATGTTCCATCGAGACGCGTCCGCTTACATACATATATGTTATTGAGAAAAACAATGTATACATGGTATTTTTTCATCATTAATAGAAAGACGCTCGGCGCGCCATAGCCTGGTACCTGTTTTGGGCTTGCATCTTTGTAGTAGGTTATGAATAGCAGTACTTCAAGCTAATGCAGTGATAGATAGAAAGCAGACCTGTATGAGGATTTGCAGTAGTGCTGACATACAGTCTTGCGGGATTCCATCTGACTAGCTAGGATTGACGAAATCTGACTGAAATTGAGTCGATCTGACTGTAGATCTGACGAAGACTGACATAGTTTGACAATCTGACCACGACTTACCAGATCTGACATGGTGCCTGGTCAGATTTGTCACAGGCATGAAGCGGCCTTGAAACCTCTTGCACGCGCACGCACTGCATTGCTAGTTTAGATACATTTTCTTTCTTCCTTGTTTTGTGACTACTACAACTCGATGCTCCCGCTTGCGAGAGAGAAGTAAACCCGAAATCCCTAAAGCCTTTACATCTTTTGATGGCCAATTTGAAATGCAAAACCTATATTGTTGAAAAGCAGAGGTCTATACAGGTAGCAGAACGGAGAAAACGAATAAAAAGGTTCGTTAGGAGTCGAGACAGCCTGTTGAAAAGCTAGGGTTGTTGTGCTGAGTTGCGTCTACTGTGAGCGAGAGGAGGCTGATTCTCGTATCTTTGGTAGTATGAAGGATGGTCAACAGGGGACCTGGCAGGATCAGTGGGCGTGGATGCACCGCTGCCATTGACACCGGCGCCTGAGGGTGGAAGGTTGTGTTGTATGTTGGAAGCGCTGGAGCTTCGAGCGGAACTCGTGTGATGTGGCGGTCGTTGGTGGGGAGGATAGTTGACACTATCAAAGTAGGAGCCGTGAGCGCCATAGCTGGCTGGCGATTGGATCTGATGAGGCAAGCCTGCTGGTGCTTTGGTGTATGTAGCTCCATCTTGAGCTATACCGAGATTCCTGCCTGAATGGGCAGCTGCGTATGAAGAGGGAGGATGGTACGTCCTGGCTGACAAGGGAGGTAGATCCTCGTATTTGCCTGATCTGCTACTGTAGAAGTCCCGTGCTAGAGGTGCTTGTTGACCGTAGCTCGGGCTATCGTATGGTGACCAAGTTCGACTAGAAGGAGGAAGTGAAGGAGGGATGCTTCCATACCTTGAACCGTTAGGCGGGGCAGTGAATGACGTATATGCACCCGGTCTGCGCTCAGACAGTACAGAAGGAAATGGTGATGAGAGAGGCTCGCGTAGGCTGAAAGTTGGCGATCTTCGCGAATCTGAGATCGAGCGTGCATGATGAGCTTGTTGCCCATAAGTTCTAGCGGAATGAGGAGGCTGCTGATACTGATAAGAGAGGCTGCGCTCATGCTGGTGGTGCTGAAGAGAGGGATCTGGTGGAAGTGTCTGTGGTGAGATTGTGCGATGCATTGGTAAGATATCGCTAGACCTCCTGACATGCTGCTGCATGTGCGTAGCAAAGCGCCTTGGCTCCGCTTCATCTTCGGTTGAGCTGTCCTCGAGAACGTCACTGGGAGTGGGCATGCCCTGAGCCTGTTGACCTTCTGCTCTCTGCTCGAAGCGGAAAGGGTCGTGTGCACCTCCTTCTGCGTCCGGTGCGTCGTCTAAAAGGTTATGCAAGTTCATGCCGCCGCCACGAGAGGCTGGATGGTTAGGTACTATGTTCTCCCTCTCGGCCTTGGCGGTTTGTGGAGAGGAGAAGAAGCCTGCCGGAGGTTGTGTAGCATGTCCATTTGGTTTTCCGAAAACACTAGGTATCTGACGCAGAGCCTAAAGAAAAGGCAAGACTGAAGTCAGTACGCTGTGAGTTGAAAGAATAGGTTTAGCTTACATCAGGCTGGGCTTGGCCATCTTCCTCTGGTTTCGCTTGAACACCCTCCTCTACATCCGCTACGATCTGAGCGAGTCCAAGCTTTTTGAGGTTATTTTGGAAGAACTGCTCAAAGTTATCAGCTTTGCCATCCCATCCCATATAAGCTTAGCGATCTCACATTCTTGCACTGTACGGCAGTTTTGCTAGGGATACCATCTGCAATAGCCTGGTAATTCTTCCCATGCACTCCAAGGAGCCTAACAAACTCATTCTTGTCCGCCACAGACCAATAGCTGGATGAATGTGGTCTGCTCCTCTTCGCTGGTCCTGCTGCACTTTTGGGAGTACTTCCGTCTCCAAAGCTTAGATCTGTCATGGGTTCTGACATTGAGGGCTTGCGCTTCTTCTTCTGACCTAGACCTGGTGTAGAGGCACTGAGGGGATTTTTGCCTCCTTTGGTGGTTGAGGAAGTAGGATCCGCTAGACCTGCGAGAACGCCTAAAGCTTCCGCTGCGGCAATAGCACCGTCTGAAGCTGGTGCAGGTCCATCTTCATTGTGTGCATGCTGAGATGCAGGAGGCGAGAGGAAACGAGCGGCTTTCTTGTTGGAATTGCTGCGACTGTTTGAGTGCTTGTATTCCTCTCCTAGCATCATTTTGCTAGCAGGCCTTGTTGGTCCATCTGATTCAGAGTTGAGCTGATCTATGAGAGCACGCGCAGCAGGTAATGCAACAGCATCTACAGCAGCCGATACAGCAGCCATGGCGCTTCCAGGTGTCTGAGGTTCTTCATCGTAATCATCTTCTTCCATTTCATTTTCTTTGGAACGTTTCAAGTTTGAAAGAAGAGAACTTCCCTTCTTCTTGTCACCACCTGAAGCTGTATCATCGTCTGTACCCTTCTCGCCAAGACCGACTTTGCGTTTTCGTTTACCATTCACAGACCGCTTATCAACTAGCGCACGGAAGTTGATCTTCTTTTTCGAGCGATAGTAGAAGAGTACGCATTGTGCGGTCGTCTTGTCAGGTAGAGAAGCAGCAATCTTGCCAAATTGCTTAGGGAAAAGAGCGTATCGTCTACAGAATGTAGCAATCTCATCTTCTGTCCAAGCATCGGGCTTCTTATTCAGGCCATAGTGCTCGAAGGGGTCTGTAACGAGACCAGAACAATCGTCGTAATCTTGTAAGATACCATGCTCGCCTGCGTCGATTGCCATGTCTGGTACCGTAGCTGTTGTCCTCATAGCCCGTAGATTCGGGTCGCGCATATCTGCGTCTTCAAGACTTGCTAAGATCTCCAAGAACTCCGCTTCCGAGCGAGCAGCATCACCGTATCCGAGTGAGCTAGCAGCGTTTCTCCGATTTGCACGACCAGACGGGGCCAATATACTAGGTGTAGCAGGCGTAGCTGACAAGAACGGTAGGCTGGACGAAGAATCCAGAGAGGGTGTCATGGGAGGTGCTTGAGCTGTCTGACGACGTTTCTGACGAGTACGGATCTTTTCTAGCTTGTTGCAGTGTACAGACCAATCTTGATCTAGCTCTTTATACTGAGCTCTGAGCCTGAAGATCTGGTTCCCTCTTTCGATATCGCGGGCTTGGAATTCGTCAATGAGGAACGTCTCTAGTCTGAGATGATTCTCAAAAACAATCTCCTTGACTTCGAGCAAGTCCATCCCTTGATATAGCTTCTGCACAGCTAAAGGTAGCTGGATAGGTGCTTTGGCTTTGTTGCGCTTGATGATGTCCATTGACAGATCTGCCTCTGCGGACGTATCTCCTTTACTTTCTTCCGCTTCGATGAGAGAACCTAGCATCTGGACGAATGCAGCATCTACTTCAGGCTCATCAACCTCCATTTCTTCGTCTTCGGAAGCCTGCTGCTCATGTGGCTCGTCCTGTACTTCTTCAACCTGAGCTATATTCTGCTCTTCAGTCTGATCTTCGGTTTGATCAGTCCCATCAAGCGAGATATCGTGTTCTGCAAGGATGGCTTCTGCAAGTGGTGAAGATGGTTTGATGACAGCTTCGACAGGCTGCCCCGTCTCCAAATTAGGCTGTTCAGGGACGTCTATTTCCATTGATGAATGTTCGATGATTGTGCCGTCTGCTGAAATGTCGCCTTGAATGTCTGCTTCTTCCATCTCAACATCTTCTTTGACAGCTAGGATCTCGGCCTCTTGAGGTACTTCTGCATCCTTCAGCGTGGCTTCTGCAACATCGATTGCCTGCTCATTTGCTTGCTGGCCATCTGTAAATCCTTCATCATCCGCAGGCTTCATTGACGCTCCAGCTTCAGATCCATCTGTAGCGCTTTCAGCAGCTATCGAAGCAGCTCGGGGAGATGGCTCAGGAATGGCTGTTTCCGTCGATTTACGCTGCTCGAGCTTGTCTGGTTCTGCTGGATCTGGATTTCGAGCAGACGGAAGGGATGGCCTGTCAGCCTCCTGTATTAAAGACAGAGCCTTGGCTTCGACGGGCTCCCTTGGCGGTGTAGCCGGTTCGTTCTCCCGTCTTGGTTTCTCATCCTTCCCACTTACGACTTGGCTTGTCTGAGCCGCCTCCACATCTCTCTCCACGATCTTCGGCACTTCTTCCACCTCCCGCGCCGGGACATTTGGTGATTTAGGCAAAGAGGGCGAAGGAGCTGAAGTAGTACGAGATCTCTGGTAGCTCGCTGACTGAGGCTCCTTTGGAGACAGTTCTTTCGTCGTACGGGTAGAAACTGCAGGTTCTATTCCTATTCTTTCTAGAAGAGAGCGCGTAGAAGGCTGGGAGGGAGCCTGTTGGTCTCGCATAATACCGGAACAAGAAGGAGAAGACGTCGAGCTTGATAACATGCGAGGAGGGGAAGTAACACGGCGTTCTATTGGGTATTGAGGCTGGTTCTCAATCAATGACCAAGATAGGGGACGCGGAGAAGGTGATTGTCTCGCTGAGGGGACAGCAGGTTGGCTCAATCGTTCTGCAAGACTTCTTCCAGTGGACGACGACGAAGGAGATGTAGAAGAGTTTACTTTGCTGAGCTCTTGATCTCGACGCATAGCTCGGGGGGATGTTGGGATAGCAGCATCGCTTAGACGATTTCGAATATTGGATGATGATGAAGTGAGGTTGATGTTGACTTTGGGAAGAGGAGGCGTATTGGGACTTGTAGTTGCAGTTGTATTATTTGTGAGAGGTCGTAATTCTGGGTTGGTAGTGCGAGGTGACGGGATAGAGGTAGAAGAGGTAGATGGTTGTAGCTTGGCAGCTTCTTGTTGTTGTTGAGGCTGCGGTTTTGGCGGCGTATCGTTATTGACCATAGGCATATTCTGAGATGTGGAAGAGGGTTGTTCTGTAGCAGGCGGTTTCGGGCGAGGCGATGGCGTCCTCCTTTCTTTTCTGCCGTCTTCACTCCCACCATTACCCGTACTCGCTTGTCCTGCTTCAGCACTTTTACTTGAAGTAACCGAAGAAACCGTAGATATCCTCGCAGCAAGACTAGTTTCCAGCATTTCCTGTTTGACCTGCACTTCCGACATCTTGCTCTGCTGCTCTTGTCGACTTGTACTTGGAAGACGAGGTGAAGTCGAAGTAGGATTATCTGATAGTTCACCCTCTTCTTCCTCTTCGTCCACTTCAGCAGCTACGTTATTTGCTACTATCGTATTGGAAGAAGAGCGCGGTGGAGGTGTTCTTGGTCCATCTTGTGCTTGTTGCTGTGTCTGGATAGGAGTAGCTGTGTTGCTTGTCCTGTCGCTTCTGCTATCATCTACAGGCCAGCCATTGCTCATCTTGTCGCTGGAAGAACAGATCCACGAATATCAGCCCACTCTCCCACAGCTATTCATCAGAAGAGATAACCAACCTAGCTGAATGAGCTTCTGACCCTCTTGAAACACTACTTTGTCGTCCTTCGCTGCTCACACTGCCAAATTGCAGACTAGTTGGCCTATTCTGATTCTGGTTCTGTGTGTACGATGATGATGCCGGTCGAGCTTGTCGTTGTTGTTGTTGTTGATATTCACGCTCTTCCATCTCTTCGTACCCTCTTGTCCTTTTCCCAATGACTGTATTGGCAGGTGATGGAGGAGGAGGTAGCGCTCTTCCCGTCGAACTTGAAGTGGATGAAGCAGATGCAGAAGGATGGTCGTCGTAATATCTTGCAGGAGACGGCGGAGGGTATGAAGGGCGTCGTCGATTATTCCAGTTATTATTGTTATCTCGCTGATGCTGGAATCTGTCTTCTCGCTCTCGCTCTCTTGCTATCCGCTCACGGTCGTACCTGTCGCTGCCAGCATCTCTTGCAGATACACTTCCACTAGGATAATCTACTCTGCTCCTTCCGTTCGAATATGCTTGATTCACAGGAGACAATGACCGTGGTCGTCCAGAGTTGCTCCTTCCTAGATCATCTGTTCTCGGCCTCTCTCGCTCAAAGGTGCTATCAGGCATCTTGTTATAATCGTTCCTGAATTGCTGTCGTTGGGTATTGTTTCCCTTCCACCTAGCACTTTGTGGAGGAGGACTGCTCTCTCGCTGCTGATTATTGTAGTCCTTTGCAGTCGACGATGAAAAGCTGTCTTCTCTCGCTCTTTGCTGTCTGTCTCTGTCTGGATAGCTTTCTCTTTCTCGTGGATCTCGGACAGAGCGTGCGTCTCTTTGCTGAGTGAAGGATCGTTCTCTTTCGGGAGGAGGGAGGGACGAGGCATAGTAGTTGGGTCTGCGGGCATACCGGCTGCGAGCAAGTAGTACTTGTATCAGTATATACACCTCAATTCAAAGCATCTTCCACGACTCACTCGTCTTCGAACGACGGCCTGCGATGAATTGGCACTCTGAGGGATCAAACGGGGTCGCAAACAGTCAGCGAGCTTTGCGTCACAGCTCCAGTCGATGTAGACTTACCTCTCTCTGTCCCTGTACCCATCTCGCTGTTCCCTCATCGGCGGCCTTTCCCTTTCCCTAAGATCTCGCTCCCTCTCCCTCTCCCGCTGCCTGCTGCTGCCGCCAGAGTAGGCAGCATGGTCCATGGGAGGGTATACGTCGCTGATGGATCTCGCCAGGATGTATTGCTGTTCGCTTTCAGCTGCTCTTTCGCTCTCCTTCCTGCTTCGGCCTCGCTGCAGCTGCCCTCAATGCCCTGTCTGGTGATTCCTGCGCTTGACCCATCAAAGGGAGTTGTAGAGTCGCAATGGTGTGTGTATGTACTATTGGGTTGTATATGCCTCTTGATGCTGCCTTCTTTCCTGCTTTCCTTTGCTTTTATGACTTTGCGAGCATGTCGTTTGAGCCAGAGGTCGAGCGAAAGCTGACCCGTACAAAGCTGAGAGGTGGGATAACGATTGCTAGTTACTGTGATTACGACAACAAGAGTCCGGTGTGCTACATTGTACGACATATTGATTGCGAAAACGATGTATCCTATGCGAGGTTGTTGCTGAAGAGTCGTAGATCCACCCTGCTGGAAAACTGACAGCCCTGTCTTAACTCTTCTGATATTGCTTGATAGATGGTGCAAGATGTGATTCCAAGGATTTGCGATTGCCTTGCTGTTTCAAACCAGACGTTCTGGCACTGTCGACGTTGGTGCTTCCTGTGGTTCCTGCGACTGCATATTCCGCCTATCTCGTCTGGCTAGTCGTTCTTCTTTAAGTTTGGCGAGCTGTTCTTTCAGCTCGCTCTCTGTTTCAGACAGTTTCTGCGCGATGTCAAGCAAGGTCAGATCCAGTATTCGCCAGAATCTCTTGATGATAGGACGAAGGTTGCGCACGATCTCTGCTTTTTCGGGCTGCAGGTAGGCATCTCGTAGTGGGTAAATGTACTGCAGAAAGCAAAGCAAAAGATCAGGGATTCGCTGTCATCTTGCATCGTTTTTGGCGTAAAATGACCGACCTTGTTGTACCAGTCTGGGTCACCGTAGTGGGCCATGATCAAGATAGGGAAGAAGACATACATCCCAAACCGAAACAACTCGAGCTTGGGACCGGCCATACTGAATTGACAAGATGATGACCCGTCTCTTCTTCTTCTTTCGCCAACTGATACTCGACTTGGAAAGGTTGGGCTGAATGATTGCTCGAAGTGTGACATATGCAGCGGTAGACCAGCTCATGACATGACATGCTGCCATCGATGAAACTCTGTCGCTACACCTGGATCCTCAATCAAATGCACCCGCCAAAGATTCCCTGAATCCTGGTTCTGGATCGCTTATCCTAAGCCGGATACAGTGTTACGAAACCTTTCACCGCTCTCCACATGCGAGACATTTCCTCGCGTCCAGGACGAGTTGGACAGGCGTCGTGGAAGAAGAAATCGGGGCTAGTCACCGATCAATATGATGCTGCCGCTGTTTTGCGCTGCGTCAAGCAGCTTCTGTTGCATGCCGACGGACTTGCCATAGACCCTTTAAATGGTTCTGTCTGTTATTCCCCTTACTTATCACCTTTCAATCTTCAACACAATGGTCGCGATCGGGGATGCTAAATCAGCACCAGTAAGCATGTCGCGTCTATACTGTCGACTCTTGAATCCCAAGTTTACAGCTGCATACCGCAACCAAAGCAGTCACATTCAGCTAGCCGCTCAGCATCGATACTGTTCAGCGCGCACAAGTCACCTAAAAGCCATGTCTCGTTCCTCGTCAGCTAAGCAGGCTCACATTGGACCCATCAAAACCAGCATCGCGGATGATAGCAACTGCTCGACATCATACGAGTACAATGATCCTTCCGCCGACTCTGCCCGCTGCACGACCGTCACTCATTATCCGTCGCGAATGTATGTCATAGAATCGAAATACACTCTCGAAGTACTCGCAAAGTGGGACAGCAAGCACGCTCGACTCCATCGCAAAATGTATCCCAATGGCCGTTATGCACTCCCACAGAATCCAGAACCCTATAAGCCTGTGGACATTATGGATGTAGAGACGGTAAGAGCGATGGTCGACCCACGAAACTCACGATTCATCTAATCGTGGCAGCCGAGGCTTGCTGGAGATGACAAGAACAACATCCGGGCATTACAGCCTGGCGTACGCATCATTCCCGTCAAAGACGTAATTGTCATTCAGAGATTCGGAAGACCACCAGAATTAGCAGCTAAATATAAAGCTATCATACCCCGCAAGCATGCGGTAGCAAGATCAAAACAATTTGAGGGAAAGCTAAGAGAGAATTTCGAAATGATCATGGCTCAGATCGGATCGTGAAGGTGTGGTGGATGACTAAAACCGCAAGGAACCTCGACAATCTTCTAGTCTCAGAGGCTTAGATCTCCTCTTTGTGATCAGTCTCTTTCTTACCCTACTCTCACTGTTACCTACCTTCACAGAGTCATACAACGCCTTATCCGCTCTTTGCTCCGAGATGGAGCACCTTCCCTACGTATTATAATGCCAGCGATTCAACATCGTACAGGAGCGCGCTGCTCTTGCGCTGTATCAGCGGTTCCTGTTGCAGGCCGGCCAACCTTCAAGGCTTCATTTATCGTCTCCCCCTTGATGCTGCCTTTCATCTTCAACACAACGGCCGTGATGAATGCATTCCGGAATAAGACTCAGCAAGCCTGTCGCTCGTCTGTATTCTCGTCTTTCGCATCTCAAGACGACAGCTGCTTAATCGTACTTGAACCGCCGCAATTCCCGCTCAGCACCAATAGTCAGCTCGCAAGCGTATGCATACGCCTATGCCTTCCTCCATACCATCTAAGCAACTTCGGGCTGGAGCCACTGCAGTCTGTATCACAGACGAAAGCAACTGTCACCCATCCTACAGATACGAAGATCCTGTGGTCAATTCAGAGCCTTGGGAGAGCATCCAGCCGCGCACTGGAGTCTACGTCATAGAATCACAATACAGTCTTGAAGATCTAGCCAAACGGGACAATAAGCATGCTCGTATGCATCGTAAACTTGATGCCAACGGCCGCTATGCACTATCGCAAAATCAAAGGCAAATACAAGCCTGTCGAGACTACAAGCCTGTCGAGACTATGAATTCAGATCATTACGGGAGTTGAAGAGTTTGAACTCACTACCACACGTTCAACCTCGCCTCGCTACCGACGAGAACTGCGAACGTATCTGGGCACTCCAGCCTGGAGGATCTGGTGGGAATTCTATAGAAGCTAGGTCCGCCGACCAGAAAGGAGCATCACGCAGGAATTTAACGAAGAGCACCATTGCCGATTCGCAGAAGGCGGTAACCTGATTTAACGGGGAAGTTGAGGCGAAGTAGGAGCCTTTTGTCCACCTTCGGGCATATCATGATGACGATCAGGCAGACGTGGAAGCTTTGCCAACAGTTTCAGCGTTTTATTGTGACATCGCCAGCGAGGCCAAACCCTTTCTTGATCCTTTTATGCTCTGACTGGGAAACTTAGAAAGGACCGTCGGAACTGCGGCGATACCAGAGACTGGCGGCCATAAAGGACTGCATCACCCTGCTGCCTCTCTTTCTCTTTCTCTCTTTCTCTCCTTCTCTCTCCGCGCAACGAGAAAACCCGAAAGCATATACTTCGAGAAGTAGACAGTCATGACGTCCCTCTCTGCCTCTTCATCTCTTTGCTGATCTGTGCATATCCAGGTCTAGGACGAGACATCTCACTCGCCTGCCTATCGAATTCCGCTACCCCAGCAGCAACTAACAAGAATGCCTTCTGTAGAGACACCTGTACCGGACGCAAAAGTCATCGAGAACTATGATTACGATGACGGTCTAATCGATGAAGAGTCTTACGGGTACACCGCATACCGAGCGCCATGCTACATCATCGAATCCTGCTACACTCGCCAAACCTTAGATGAATGGGAACGCAACCAACATCATGGCTTGAAGAGACTGCACATCGGAAGCAAACAAAAGTATACTCTACCCGAGCCTGGTCCGTTTAGACCTATACATATCTTATTTCGCTCGCAGGTACATCGGTGCCTTAGCAAAAAATCGAGATTCCATCCAACTCCATACCGCTTGGCTCGGGACAAGGAGGGATACGTGATCTCCACCTATCCTGGCACCAGAATCATCTTGGTCCGAAACCCTGTTGAGGTGACTCGCTCCATAAGCATCAGTTCACACCGACCCGAGATCAAGGCAGTAGTGCAGCAAGAGGTCATTGCTGACAAAGAACGGTTGTGGGCTACCCAAAGAGCGGCACTCAAAGCCGAGAGTGTCAGAAAAGCTGGTACCTCCTCTCATACTAGCAACGGACGCAAAAATGATGTTAGCGTATCTCGTCGTGCTTCTTCCTCGTAGTCTCTTGTAGTCTTAAATAACCATCTTAGAGCGATCGATACTGGGCAGGGGAAAGCGTAGGAAGCAGAGCATGTTTGGACAGAGACTGACAAAGAATCCGCGACTGACCAGACGATCGACATATGGCAAGAGCTACGCTCACATTTCAGCTCTCAGTTGTGCAGCCAATCGCGCAGCAATTATGGTGTGTACGATGTTGCACAATCTGGGTATACACGAACGATCGCCAACAACTTGCTTGATAGGTTTCGTCCACTTAATCGGATAGTTCTGATATTTGGGCTCCTCGGGACTCAGTACTAGATGGACCATTCGGACCACTGGCTGCTGGCGCATTAACTGCTGTCGATGTCGCGGACGTGCTCTTTTTCGATCTCTTCTCTTTCCCGCCTGAAGCACCGCCATCGACTGCCTTGCGCTGAAAATCCAGACAATTGTGTGTCAGCCTGTTGTGTATACTCATATAATGCTGGGTATGTGCCCACCTTCTTCTTCTTGGGAGGTGGTAGATCCCAGTCCCAGCCAGGAATGAAAGAATCGACCTGTCAGAACGATTCAGTCAGCATCTGGCGACGCCATAGGAAGATAACAGAAACGCACAAAGCCAACATCTGCGAAGAGATTCGGGAATATCCAGATACCAGGTTTTGCGACGACGATTGTGATCACGTAAAAGATGAGACGGAAGATGGCGAGACCAAAGAAGAGACCGATGACACCAAGCATTGCCATACTGAGGTACCATACTCCGATTCTGAGACTTGTAGGCCACAGTGGGAACATGACGCCTGCCAGAATTACGGCTACAAGACCGATTCCTCCGAGTACGCTCTTGAATTGGGAACCTTCCAGTAGCCATACGTAGTAATCATCGGTGTTGAACGCTTGCATCTGATTGACTTGGAGCATCTTGATACTGGGTCCTTTGGCGCCGCCAGGCCCTGTCGACGTGACGCTCTGTCCGCGGTCGACCTTCAAGTAGAACGCGTGTGGGATGATGCTTCGCAGCAGTGACAGAGCTTCATCTTCGCTTGTGATCTTCGGGACGCCCTTCTGCTTTGCATAGGCTGGCGTTTGCAGCGCTTTCACGGCCGATTTGCCTGGCGATTTCGCATGTTTAGCGAGACTTTCGCTGTCCTGTTTGCGTAGGGTTATGTACCTTTGAAGTAGTCAACTCTCTTGCCATTCAAGATGCCCGTCTTTGCTTTGAGTCCAGCTTTGTTCCTTAGCCAGTGAACGACTTTCTGATACTCAGCTTGACAGATGAAGTTTAGCTAATGGATCAATCTTGCTGATGCTTCTGGATTATGCCCTCACCTGGCGCTTCCTTCTGCCGCTGCTCCATGTTCATACGTCCACCTTCGAGTTGGCCTTGCTCTGAGAGAGACACGCCCAAGCATCACATACCTTTCTGCAGAATATGCCCAAACAGATGCTCCTTTGGATGGTCTAGATGTCTGCTTGCTGACTACGATGAAGTGGTCGCAAATGCGCGATGTCGCTGATGATCCTGCTGGCTGAAACATGTTATACGAGACCTCAAGCATTTCGTCTCCAAACAATCATGCAATCGCGATCCTAGAGGAGATTCTACACACAAAGCGCTCAGTGTTCCCTACATGAGCAGGCTGTGCAAGCAAAAAGCTGACATCGGGCCTGAAACTGCGACATAGACCTGCTTGACTTGGTGAGCGCTCGCAATGGGTCTGACAGAGAAGCTCTACGTAAGTCATATACATCGACATCGCACTCAGTAGGCCCTAACAGCAGTCTCGCCCAGGGCAAGATACACAAGCGCTTTCCGACCCCTCCTCGAAATGAAGTCAGCGAGCTCGATAGCGATGGTCTGTCTGCATCGTCGTCCATTATTTCTACAGAGAGTGGTGGTCGGTATCGGATGACACCCATTGCGACAGGCAAAGGCGGCAAAGGCAAGCGGAACAAACTGTCGAAGCGGACCAAAACACCCAAGCAGCTAGACCAAGAGATCATAGAAGAGGCTGAAGATGAAGCTGAAGCAGAGCTTGAACAAGAGTATGATAACCTCAGTTTCGCAAGTCGCACAGGCAGCGAGCCTGTCCAGATCAGAGAGTCGCCAGCACAGTACCAAGCTACCCCTGATATAGGGTATGACGAGCCTATACCAGAGCAGTTCTATAGGCATCAAGCACCAATCATGGCCGACTACGAAAGTTCAGTGTCATCTACCGCACCCGTTCCGGTACCTGCATACCCAGATCCTCGCGATCGACATGCGCTAGAGAGCCAGCATCGTCAGCGCAAACATAAGCACCGTTCCAAAAAGCCAGTCATAGAACCTCATATATCAAGGCGGCACAAAGGGCTCGCAGCAGCTTCAGCGCCAAGATCATCTGCAGTCAGATCAGCCTGCTCATGTGGCTCTGAGAAGATCATCCATGCATCAAATTGCGGCTGTCATGCTTGCGTTAGGCTGCACAAAGGCAAACGTCGGTTTCATAAGCGCAAACACGAGCTTTCCCGAAAACTCGAGCGGCTACATAAGGCTGAAGAAGGCGCTAGGTGTCATTGTGCTGATTGCAAGAAGAAGCGCTACAAAGCCAAGTTGAAGAAGGAGATCATACAGGAGATAGAAGAGCGCAAAAGGCACGAACAGAGAGATCGCCATCGACATAGATACTCTCGACATCAACGCCATCATGATCGATACGACGGTGTAGACTCGCGAACGGAAGTGGAGTATATACCCGTACCCGTCCACAGACACGGACACAGAGGGCATCGCATGCGGGATGGGCCGGTCACTCGCGCAGATCTCGAAAGCCTAGCGTATGAAGTGCGGCGACAGCAATTATCACCTTACCGCAGAACTCATCGTCGGTACTACTGATGCTCTGGTATTGTGTATAGATACCTCTGTCTGCTAGCTAATCTTGCTATCGTAGTTAGGCCAATTCACCGTATAGTTTCCGCACTTCCTCTCTGCTGATGAGGTCTGCCAGTCGTATCGGTTCTGGCACCCTTGCCTGTGAGCAGACCAGAACAACAGCTAAGGCCGATTCGAGCGAGATCCTATGGCCAGGCGACACAAAAATGGGTTGTTTCGCATTCTTGTCGCAGGATGTCATGATGGCCTGATACAGATAGCGCTCAGCAAGCGAAATATGGTCATCAGGACCCTGAAAAGCTTACAGCTCCGTGATACTCGCTGGTATCGGCAGCGTGCATCCCTATCCACTGCCCTCTTTTGCTCAAGATCTCTTTACATCTCTCCTTGAAACCTTTTTGCCAGTATCTCCAGCTCGCATCCACCTGCTTCGCGCTTGAAGCAGGTAAAGGATTGTATTCTTTTGCACAACCTATTGTTACCACGTCGGCAAGTACGCCTACCGCGACTGCCAACCCCGCTTCTCGCACATGGAAGCGACCATTACCGTCTACCAGAAAGACTTGTGGGAAAGGAGAGAAGGCGGACTTGCGAAGGTCTTGTATCAGGTCTACTAGGAGATCGGATTCTCTCATGGCGAGAAAGGAAGGGATATATGGCTTAAGTATGGATACTCTCTTGCTCAGAGAGTGTAGAAGCTGCAACACATATACATAAGTGCAAGCTCGATGCGTCGGTTTCTCTGGACCTGCCTACCTTCAATGAAGGAAATTCCAGGACAGTCAACGTAGCGATTCCTTCATTCTTCAAGTGTCGTGGAAAGCTAACGTCCAGGCCGCCAATGCAATGCAGACCCGTTATGGTGCCAGCAATGGTCCGGGCTATGGGCTGGATGTAGTCTTCAGCGTCCACCTTGAGGCGGTCTGACACGTTGAAAGAGAGTCCAGAGTCTTCAAAGACAGCGAGTGAAGCATAGCATAGCTGTTCTGCCGTCCAGATCTCGATGAAGCTGTCCGGCGAAGCAGGGGCACATGCTGCATGCTCCTCACCTTCAGCTCCTGCTAGCATGGGTCTTGTCGCGATGCATCGCGTAGCTGTCGAAAATCTATGCGTTGCAGAGGAGACTGGCGAGTGCGAAGGCAAGGCACGTATAAGACTTTGGGCCGAGCATGTCAATTAAGCTTCGACGATCTAAATTTATGTATGCTACATAGAAGAACAAGATATATTCAGTCAGTACCTACGCTTTTCGCCATTCTGAAATGGGTGCGTCAGATCAGCGATAGGAGCTTGCAAATTAAATGGAGTCTACGTACCGACGTGGTGAGCCCCCTTCTTTGGTGCTCCACTCTCTCCCCATAAGCTGAATGCGAGCCCGTCAGCGATTGTTCTCCTGCTACCATGTCGAGACAACTTACGAAAACATGTGGTCGCCAAAGGCATCGAGCTGCGCTTCTTCGAAGCTCGTAGGTTCATCAAGCGCCACAGCTTTGATGTATTCGAGTGAAGCGCTGATTGCAGGTACCGTAGCGTTTGCATCGATCGCAAGCTTGACCACGTCCTTCAGCGGTTCGTAGGTCCGGGCCAGTTCTTTACAGATAGTCTCTTCGATCAGCAGATTCATAAGCTTAGGGTTCTTCTCGTAGATCGGCTGAATCAGATCTGCGATCTGTATTTGCCCAGCTTTGCATTAGCAGTCAATTCCGACCTGGGACCGCTTCGACATACGTATTCACTCTTGATGATACATCCCTCTCGCCAAATGCCAATGACAGGGCCCATAGGTACCTCCCAGCCAAACTCTGCTGAGGCTTTGGCAATCATCTACACAGCGAATCAGATGAGACAGTTCCGGATAAGCGAGACGAAAAGCATTCACATTGAGACCTTGGATGAAGGAGCATAAGAAAGCGGCATATGTTGCCAGTCTGATCGTCTCGATCCATTTCTCGCGGCCCTCTTGCTCTGGATGTCTCGTCGTCGGTGGGAGCTTGAGCAGTTTCTGTATTACCTTCCGTTCCGATCGATCAGCTGACAAGAGTCTCAGATAGTGGGCTGTCGCGATAGTCGGGGCGGCAATGTGTCGTAAGCTGGATTCTTCAACTGTCCATACTCCCGTGCCTGATTGTAGCTCAATTTAGCTGTGCAATTACGTCTACCCAGACGATGTTGCGCACCCTCAGAATCATCAACGTCCTGCGTGACTTTATCTGCGATATCATCTACAATTCCGGCTTGGTCTCTAAGCTTGCCGTCTTCGCCCTCCTTGAAGCTGGTGATCAGCGCGCCTAGATTGACGAGGAAGTTGTTCGAGAGTTCTCCTTTCGCATTCCAATCCGTGAAGATCTTGCTAATCTCGTCATTCGAAATACCCAGCGTCTTGTGCAAGAGGGTGTACGCTTCGGCCAAGACAGACAGCTCTCCCTGTTCAATACCATTGTGGACCATCTTGACATAGTGACCGGCACCTCCTGGACCACAGTAGGTCACGCAAGGCTTTCCGTTCTTGTCTTTCGCTGCCCAATTCTTCAAGAGAGGCTCGATTTTATCGTAGGCGCTTCTGTCGCCGCCTGGAGACATGGAAGGACCTCTTCTGGAAGCTTGGTACCCTCCGCTGACGCCGGTGCCCAGATAAGCGACTCCTATCTTCTTCATGCGCTCCTGTCTTCTTTCGGTAGATTTGTAGTGCTCGTTCGCGCCATCCAATATGATATCTCCTTTCGATAGATGAGGTTCAAGCTTGTCCAAGACTGTGTCGATAGTCTTGCCATGCGGAAGACTCATAATGATCAGTCGATGCTCGTCCTTCTTGAAGGCTTTAAGCATCGCTTCGATAGATTCGTGGCCATGGATGTGGTCATCTGGGACGCTCTCAGTTTCCTTAGCTTCCTGGATTACGCTTTTGACAGCATCTTGGTCGACATCGTAAAGGTGAACCGTGGAGCCCTTGTGAACGCTAGCTTAGGCCTTTTATTTCGAGATACATAACGCAAGAGGTACCTTCTCGCTGTAGAGAAGAGCCATCCCACGGCCCATGCTTCCTGCGCGAACATGTCAGCGCAGGTCTTGCTAAACATCGCAGGCTCCTACCGCTTCCAATTACACCGACTTCGCCAGAGCTGCTCATCTTCGTTACTCGACGCTGAGGTGTCGAGTTGGAGCGGGGGCAAGAGCTGTTCAGGAATAGATGCGACTTTCGCAAGATAGAAATGTCATGATGACAAATCAAGCGATCAGGCACATCCACGCTGTCGAAGGAGCACATCATAAATTGCACAGCTAGCACTACGTACATGGCGTTCACTTCGTTTACATCACACTTCTATACTTAAGACGGCTAGAACTTCGGAGAACTTGATGGGTATTGAACGAGGCATAAAATCGTTGATTCCGTCCGCGATATGAGCTTCTCACTAGTCCCACGCATCAGCGCCAGTTGCTTGAGGTTGTGCTTGAGCAGGGGCATCCCATCCAGCGTCGGTGTTCGGCTCTGCGGGCTTGTCTGTGGATGTTACCCAAGGATCATTATCTTGCTTCTGCTGCGCTTTCCCACCGCTCTGATTACCCTTCTGATTCTGATTATTCTTATTCTTATTATTGTTTTGGGCATCTTTGCCCTTCTGCTGGTTGTTATTGCCGCCATTCTGGTTATTGGAAGTCGAGGGTTGGTCGGCATCACCCCAAGCGGCTGCGCCTTGGGACGTGGAGGCGTTGTTATCAGTTTCCCAACCAATCTCCTTCGCTTGTCCTCCTGATTTATTATCGTTCTGGCTTTGATTCTGCCCCTGTCCCTTCGAGTTACCTTTCTTATTGTCGTTATCAAAGTTTTTGGTCCACTCGAAGAGCGCTTCCTTGGATGTGTTGTATTGCTGATCTTCGAAGAATTTGCCGAGCATGTTCATAAAGTCATCCTTCTGCTTCTCAGCCTTGCTCTTGTGATCGTCTTTGATCTTTGACTCCATCAGTACTTTAACAAGCTGTTCGATCTGTGAAAAAAGCAGTTTTGAGCGGATCGCATATGCATCCTGCACACAGAGCTCACAGTGGACAGGTTCTTGTCTCCCTTTCCTCCACCTCCTTTGTTCTGCTTTCCTCCTTGCTGCTGCCCATTATTCTTGTTCTTCTGCTTGCCTCCTGTCTGCGCATTATTCCATTCATCCTCACTATCGCCTTCTTCGTCATCGCTTTCATCATCGTTCTGGTTCTGCTGCTTTCCTTTTCCCTTCTTCCCACCTTGCTGGTTTTGCTGATGGTTGTGCTGATGGTCTTTGTTCTTGCCGGCTTTTCCGCCACCGCCTTTGCATTGTTGACAGTGTTGTTCCTGCTTGTCTACTTCGACTCTTAAGGCTGTACCCTCAGCAGTGACTTCTACAGAGTCGTAGCCTACGTGCAGATTGCGCCACTTGAAGTTGACAATCGCGTTTGCACCGACTCGACGGGCTTCGAGGATCAGGTCTGCATAGGCTTCACGACGTGCGTTGACAGGAGCTTCGCGTAACTCGTCTGGAGTAGCATCTTCCGGTAAAGCATGCATAGTACATGCGCCCGTGACTGTTCCGCGTACGTCCAAGACTCTGGCGCCCGGAACTGAGCAGACGGTGTTAGTCAGACTTTGTTCAAGGTTCGTAGAGAGCAAGACTGACTGGCAGATATGGTGACGACCGTCATATTCTTACCATCCGCTCCATTGAAGATGTCTTCGATTTGACGGTGCCGCTCTCGTTGCAGCTGACGCTGACGGTTCAGCTCGAGTGTCATTTGTTGGTATTGAAGCTGAGCCTTCTGCATTGATATCTCATAGCGCTGATGCAATTCGAGCTGCACGCGGCGGACATCTTCCTCGTACTGCTTTCGTAAGACCCTTGGATCAACTTGACGATCTAGGCTCCCGCTACGCTTGGGTTGAGTGAGAGCATAGGAATGACCGCCTCTGGTAGGTCAGAAATCGTCAGTCAAAGGGGTTGCATACATGTCGAGCGGGCATGCGCACCGTTCTCTGGCTTCATAGTCTCCGACCTCCTTGCGTAGTCTCTCCACCCTGTAGCACGCAATCAGCCCGACCGATTGGAATGTCCACGGAAGCTGCTCAATGTTACCTCTGTTCTGGAGTCTCTGAACCAGCTTTTGCCTTGCCGATTCCAGATTGGGCAGCATGTATTCCAGGACGCGCCATAGTAGCTAATACAGCCGAGAAGGACGTCGAGAGTCAAGGCGCTTCCAGCAAAGATAGGTCACGGAACATGGATCATGCCTAGAAGCGATATGGGGAGACGGGCTGAAATTAAAGTTGAGGAGACACGACCAGGCTTGCTCGCTCGTCAACGCTGAGCTTCAACGAGTACGTCCGACAAGAAGATGTATTGCCGTTTACCAGTGGCGACTAACTTTCGCGTTGTCGGGCGTTATTGCTGCTGCCCTGGCTGAGGAGGATCTTGACGCGAGCCCACGACGTCAAAGCAGCAGAACAGATTGCAGATGTCCAGGAATCCGAAGAGTTAGTCGAAAGAAGAAGGAGTCTGAGTGTGGTGACGATGAGAGCGGAGCTTGACTGCTGGTCAGACCAAACAACGGATCATCCGGCGACTGTTGGAGCAGGTTGGGATGTTTGGAAGTTTCCTTGAACAACCTTGTCAGTGACCTTATAGATGCAAGAATCGTCGTTGCAAAGCAAAGCAAAGCAAAGCAGAAGACATTGTGAATGCGTATGCGTAGAAGCAAGACCAACTTTGATCTTCTCCGGCTCACAAGCGAGATAACAAGCAAAATGTCTGAGCTCTACAGGAACGACGGTGTGCACTCTCAAGTCCGTCCTTGTCGAGCCTTTACAACTTCTTCCCTCCAGATAGCCTACTGCATCTTTTCACTTCAGCTGGCTTAGGACTTCGGAATACCCGTTTGTATAGCAGCTGCACAGTAAGGACGTTCGCATTGCGCTCGTAAGAGTTCAGACGGTAGTTATACTCTTCCACCTGTCCCTTTCACGGAAAGCCTTTCGAAGGCTACTTGTGATCGATGAGAAGCCGGAGATAGATACCTTTGATCGCTCATCGTGAACGGCAAAGCGCTTCAGGAGGTGTTGTGAGGAGCCATGCTTGATTGCTAGCTAAATAGAGATCGAAATGTCGAATCGAGGATATCAGATGAACGGCTATCCAGCTGGAGTCACTCGCTCCAGGTCATCATCGAGCAGCAGAAGCAACAGTAGTATCCAAGGTGGCCGACCAAGTAATGGTCCCCAGCAGCTTGCAAGGCCGGCAGGGCATACATTCCAGTCGACTAGAGCACCAATGCCTAGCCAGCAAGCGTATCGTGTCAGCCAAGCCAGCCAGCAGAAGGTTGTGAGCGTACAGCCACCTCGTATCCAGCAGATGAGTCCTGTACCACCTCCAGCCTCGCATCAGGTACGAAATGGTCGGCGGCCTTCGATGAGCGGGCTGCGCTCCCAATCAAGAGAGGGGAGCCATCATCACCACCAACACTATCAGACCAGCCAACAAGCTCGCAAGCGAGCCAATTGGACAAGAGATCCTTGCTTGAAGACTTGCGGTATCGGTCTTGTACTTGGTATTGGAGCTTGTCTGGTTACAGCTGGCGTAGGTACCGCCAAAGCGTGCACGTATTGCTGTCGAGGCCCGAAGAACCATAATAGGAACAACACCAAATCGAATGCACTCCTCAATGGCCGCAGCGGAGGAGGAGGCCGTGATAGCAAGGACAGAGACGACGCGAACGATGTTTTCCAAGATTACGCTGATCTGACTAGCGATCTCCTGGATTGCGATGGCTGCTGTTCCGGGGATTGCTGCTTGTGCTGTGGAGATCCTGCTGGTGCGGGAGATTGTTGCTCTGGCTGCTGCAGTGGCAGTGGCAGCGGTGGCTCGGGTAGCGGAGGAGCTGGCTGCGATGGCGGCTGCGGCGGAGGGGGCTGTTGATACTTTTTGCGCCTTTGAGCCTCTGTAAGAAGAGAGCATGCTCTGTAAACCGGAATGATCTGGCTTTGTACGACAAGCAAGACCAGAGCGCTGACAACTGGCAGATAAATTAAGGCCCGAGCGACGACTTAGCGCTCTCCCACTATCGTCGGTGATGCGACAGGTGTTTCCGTTGGCGGAAGAGGTGCAGCATGTCGTCGTGGCTTGTATATCAAGATGAGAATAGCTCCTATGATGAGTAGTGTGAGTAAGCAAATGCACTGTCTCTTGCCTGATCTTCTTTGATACCTATAATTCCGCATCTGCTCAGCTCGCTGTTCTGGAATACATCGATTTGACTCACTTTGTAGCCACGTTAAGCTCGCCAACCGCTTTCTCCATCTCGGTTGCCATCTGCTCTACATTATAGTCGATACGGTCCAATAGAGTGCCTTGATCGATGACGAGATTGGATAGATCCTTGAATAAGTCGGCCAGTTCCGTTATGCTCTCTGCAATCGTTGTGATTTCCCGATCTCGCTGTGTGATGGCTTCAAGTGACATTCCGGTATCCGTACGCTGCACTTGGGCTTGTAGAGAAACTGAAGATGCCGCGAGTGTGTCTTGCGACTGGAGTCCTGTCAGCTTCTCGGTAGTCTCCTTGAGCGACAGTACTTACCAGTTCCACATCATCTCGGACAGACGCATAAGAGTCTTTCGCGGGCATGACACCGGACGCAGCCAGTATATCCGCATTACGTACTTCGTAGCCTCGCAGTTCTGCAGAAAAGCATGTCTACAAGGCAGGTCGAGTTAGGCGAGCACATGGCCACTCACGCTTGAGGTAGTTACTCTGCTTCTTGCGAAAGACAGTACTGATATCTTGTACTTTCGTAGCGAGAGCCGTCTGTACATTCTGTATCATAACCCTATCTTCTTTCGAAGTTGTACTCAAGGGCAGATTGCGAGCCATATGAACAATCTTGGCGATGATAGATTGGCATTTTCGCAAGTCGCGCGTGATGGCAGCTGTTAGAGCAGCTATTTCGCGCTCTTCTGCTGACTTATCGCCAAAAGAAGGGAGGATGTGCTTGGAGTGGAGCTTGTCGAGCTGGGACACTGTGAAACCAAAGACTGCCTTAAGCACAGAGCGAGGAAGGAAAGGTAATCAAGACACACGCTTCGCCTTTATCTGTTCCAGCACGCTATCGACCTTGTCGCCCTCGTCGACCCTAGGAGACGCTGTCCTGCTCAGCCTGGACTTTGCAACTCTCACTTGACTCGCACACACCACTTAGGAGGAAGTGTATTCATATGGACGACAGAGTGAGCATGGCCATTGCTCAAGGTACTCCGTGAATCTTCAGCGGCTCCAGCAAGCAACCCGGAGCTCTCTTCTTCATCATCGCCATCATCGTACTTTGCGCGTCCTTTTCCCTTGTTGTTCTTGCTGCTGCTTGATGGCGGATAGCTATTGCTGCCAGATTGGGTACTCGTTGTCGTCGCCCGGATCACGGTATCTCTGTACGATAGAAACAGGCCAGTCCTTGAGCGAGTGATGCATCCAGAAGTGCTGCTAGTCGACGCATAGCCAGCGTACGAGCTCGACGAGGCATAGGCCATTCAAGTAAAGTCGGCAGGAACGAAAGTCTCGTGTTTTCGCATTGTTTCGATATCGATTTTTGACGGGTTTTCTTGAGTATTTCTGATGTCCACTACCGTCGTATCTGCGCCTGGAAAAGTACTGCTTGCTGGCGGGTACATCGTCCTCGACCCTCGCTACCCTGGCCTTATTGTCGGATCTGCCTCGCGCTTCTATACCGCTGTTCAAGATAGACAAGAAAATGAAGACCACAAAGAAGCTGGCCTATGCATCACTGTAAACAGCCCACAATTCACGGATGCTGCATGGAAATACGCGATACAGTATGCCGACGCGAGCTGTCAGGTGTCGCAAGTCGACAATGGGTAGATCTCGATGCATCCTACTATCCTCCCTTCCCTGATTTCCCTATTCCATCTTTACCAGCGCCTTTCGCAATCCGTTTGTCCAGTATGCCCTAGAGGCAGCTCTTAAGATCAGTTTGGCACTGGGCCATACCGTGAAAAACGACCTACGAGTGGATATTGTAGGAGACAACGATTTCTATTCGCAAAAACGGCCAGTAAGTCGGTTTGAAACGCATGTAGTCGAATCTGAATGTACGACTGCAGAGCAATGATGCAGCTCAAGCAGATCAGGATGAAGAACCCTTCGCGTTCCTTGATGTATCTCTCAAGAATGTGCACAAGACGGGTCTGGGCTCCTCCGCTGCTATGGTGACCTCGCTCATTGCAGCGATACTTGTGCATCTCAAGGCGGCATCACTTGACCCTACCTCAGACGAAGATCTCCGTCTCATACACAATGTAGCTCAGTATGCACATTCGCAAGCTCAGGGCAAAGTGGGAAGCGGATTCGACGTCTCTGCCGCAATATGGGGGAGTCATCAGTATACGCGCTTCTCTGCCGACTATCTCGATACAATAATCAATACTCCTATTGTGTGTAGTATTCATTGGACATCCCTGCGCAAGTTTGGTCTAATGAGATATATCAGATAACTCCGTCAGCTCTGCTTGAAGGGCTATCACCTCAGTCGCCGGCATGGCAGCCTGAAGCATCAACGTCCGGATCAGTTGGGCCTTTCTCACTTCCTCCTCTGACGACCCTGCTACTAGCAGACGTGGATGCCGGCAGCAATACACCCAGCATGGTCGGGAAAGTACTGAAATGGCGGAAGGCTCAGTCTGAAGAAGGTGAGAGGTCAGCCACCTATGTCAACAGTACATGCTGATCTTCTACGTAGCTGAAAAGCTTTGGCAAAATATCGCCAGTCTCAATGCACAGCTGAAGGAGCAATTCGAGCAGTTAAGGATAGAATGCCTAAAAGGCCCACAGCACTATGAGAGCACGATACGAAAGCTGTCGAGTCTCCTGTCGTCGCAGGTATGTCACATCGCAGGCGACCTGTCGATACGAGACTGACAGTACCCGCCTTCACAGTGGTCGGAGGAGAAGAGCCTATCTGCTGTTGGCAAACTGCTGCAAGAGACCCGAACCACCATTCAGGTATGCAATGCCGCCGACTTGGCACAGAATTCAGCTAATTCTGGGGAACAGTCGATACGTAAAGGCATGAAGAGCATGGGCGAAAAAGCTGGAGTGCCTATCGAGCCTGATGAGCAGACGCGGCTCATAGATGCATGTATGGAGCAATGTAACGGTGTATTGGGCGGAGGTGTACCGGGAGGTACGTCGAATATTTGCTTGATTGCCTTCCTGCTTCTAACCATGTCTATATGTAGCTGGAGGCTACGATGCTCTTTGGATCCTGATACTCTCACCTTGTCAAGTGCAGTCACCGGCGGAGGAAGAAGTCCGGTCACTATTCAGTAGCTGGACAGAAATGTCTGTGCAGCCACTATCGCATAAGGCCTGTCTGCACACGCCCGCATCTGATGTCGGCCAACCAGAAAAGAAAGGCCTATCGCAACACAATCTACACGATGTTGTGGGTCTTGCAGAAGCGATACGCAGGCGGTGATAGTGGAAAGTTGGATTGATTCGCTGAGTTTAGTAATATGAACAACCTACTAATTGTAAAAGCGCTACAAAAACGATTGTAAATCCTCGTGTATGCTAAAATGCTACACGGATTGA
The DNA here is from genome assembly GCA_001972285.1 of Erythrobasidium hasegawianum. Classification (NCBI taxonomy): domain Eukaryota; kingdom Fungi; phylum Basidiomycota; class Cystobasidiomycetes; order Erythrobasidiales; family Erythrobasidiaceae; genus Erythrobasidium; species Erythrobasidium hasegawianum. Next base: position 157,532 of record BCII01000030.1, read on the forward strand.
GTACAATAAGAATGCCTGATTCCCTCTATTGAACGATGCTCTATGGTGCTAATGCTGTGTGTGTGTGCGTGTACTCGCTCCGGTACCAGTGGGTGAATGAATGACAGTGGATATGGGTGAATTCGACTAAGACGAATCCTACTTCTTCTTTCCGAATCTGCCAAAGAGATTCTTGACAGCGCCCGCAGATCGACTGGTGCTGTTTGATCTTTGTGAAGCAAGGTCTGTGCTTTGCCGGGTAAGGCTGCCATCAAGCATCTCGTCGATCGGCTCAGCGGAAGGAGGACGAGGATATCGCATGAGTGATGGTGAGACTGATTCCTTGGGTCGAGCTGGGCGCTTCGGTGCGCCAAACATGTTGGACATGTTCGATATCACTGTCGAAGCTGAACGTGGCTGCTTGGCTGATTGCTGAGGTTCCTTCGCCGAGCCGAAAACAGTGCCCACGCCTGTCATGGATCCTGAAGCTCTTGCTGGATCTGCCTGTCTAGATTCTGTTGGCGCTCTTTCGTTGGCTCGGCTCGCAGTCTGGACGCCAGACTGACGAGCTTTCATGGCTGCACGGGCCTTAGCACGCGCGACTTCGGTGTCGATAGATAGAGGTGGTGGTGGCCGATGAGACGACATCCGATTGTTTCCATCGTCTTGGCTGACTGATAAGGACCGAAGCGGAAGCTGCTGACTCTGCGATGATGAAGGCAGAGCAGGTAGAGGAGCAGTCGAGGAACGTGATGGTCCACCGATGCTGCGGGAACTGCGAGACGCAGGCATCACTGCAGCATGATGTTGTGGCTGAGCGAAGGGCGGCTTGGGCAAGCTCTGGCTTGGAGCAGACCGAGCTACGGAAGAGGCAGTCGCGGACGTTGTCTCCCAACCCTCCCTCTCGCTGCTCTTGACACTGATCTCTGATCTGGATGGCGTCATCGTAATGAAGCTGCTCGGCATGGTCTGAGGAGCCGACATAGCGCCTACTACGCTTGCAGAAGGCGAAGGTTGGGGATGACGGACGCCGTTGTGGTGATGTCCCTGCTGGGGAGGCGATAGTACGGACCTCGAAGACTGAAGGAATGCGCTGCTTCCGCTTCCAACTTTCTGCGCAGGCATTCCGAGAGCTGACTGTGAAGATTGGTTCATGAGTGCTACATTGCTTGCTGAAAGCTTGTGAGCTGATGACATGCTTGTGCTGGGAGATTTATGATGTAGACCAACGGCAGAAGCAGGTTGGCCGCCGCCAGACTGCGACCTCTTGTGATTCAGAGATATGTTGGAGCCTGACGACTTGTGATTAAGCGATATATTGGAGCCACCAGATGAGAGGATTTGCTGGCGCGAGGCTGAGAGACCGCCTATGACGGATGCAGGAGCCCTGTTGCTATTGTACGATGGGGTTATGGCTGAAGCAGAAGATGAGTACGGATTCATGCCTCGATTGGGCATTCCAAATGGTGCGCCAATAGCTGAAGCGGATGAAGATGGTACACCCGCTCTTTGCGAGATACCGATAGCCGAAGCGGCGTAGCCAGCATTAGGAGGCGAGAATGCACCAGTTCCAGCAACCCGGTGGGAAGGCAGAACTGCTGAGGCAGCGTAACCACTGCCGAAAGCTGGATGTGGAGGCAGTGGGCCTGTTGGTGCACCTTTACCGCGGCTGTTCCGCTTGGACTGATCTTTACCCTTGCCCTTGTCCTTCTTGGCGAAAGGCTTAGCGGGCTCATCATTTTCAAAGGACAACTCTCCAATCAAAGGTGTGGGGGCTTTATTGCGCTTTTCCTCTTTGACTCGTCGCAGAGTCGACAGCAAAGACTCGTCTGCATCAACGGAGTTCCGTTTTTCTGGTGACCGCCGCTTCTCAATGGAGTTGCGCTTTGCTTTCGCTGGGTTGCCTGCAAACGATGTCAGAAGGCGTGATACATTACAGCAAAGAAGTGCATACCTTTCTGGTGAGGTCCATGTATCGATCGGTACCCATGACCGTTGGCGAAGAATGGACTTGGTCGACGAAAGCGGGATCCCCTAATACTGATAATCAGCGAAGCTTTACAATCTTATCGAGTTGCCACTCACCTGCTCATGTCTTTGATGGAAGCACCACCGACTGTAGCGATAGTCAAGCGGCTCACAATAGAGCTCATCGAGCCACGGCGATAGAGACCGTTTTCGACTCCTCCTTTCGATCCCGCAGAGCGCTTAGAGTATTTGGAGCCAGTCTCCGCGTTCTCGCCATCATCTTCGTCGTCTGACGATTTGCTCTTGCCTATCATTGAAGCCCGCTTCAGAAAAGCCGCATAGTCACCCTCGACGTTTGCGGCCTGGCTTTGTATACGCACTACACGCGTACGGGGCGTCGAGAGCTTCGAGTTGCGCGACCAGGCACGCTTGTTGACAGTCGTAGCGGAAGAAGATGCAGACTCTCCGAGGTTTGCTTCTGACTTCGCCCGCTTAAGGATGGAGACGAGATCGCTGGAGGATGAGGACACCTTAGGGAGACTTGGAGGACCCGTTTCTGACCTTTTGAGCTCTTCTCTTTCGGCTGTGACGGCCATATCCTTCTCTGGAGGGGTTGGGCTATCTATAGAGGTCAAGCCGTCCAGCGATTCCTGGGAGACGGCGACTATATGCAGAGCACCGGTGCTTGCATTTATCGAGCCATCGGATCCGGAGCTGTCAACAACTTCTGATGCGGCTACAGAGGTTTTTCCTAGCTTCGAGTGTTTGGGAGAGGCTTTTGGACCAGCTATCTCTTGTGCCAGCTCCGAGAACTGCTCTACTACTGCACTCCACACAATACCACTTCGGCCTGAGTCGGTGGATCCATGCTTGATATGAGCTTTGCTGCGAATCGATAAAGGCATAGTGGTATCTGTGTTAGGAGTATCATTCTTGTCTTCTTCACCTTTGGAGATGTGCGTGGAGCCGACAGAGATCTCGGGAACGGAAGCTTTCTGTTCTTGCGCCTTGTTCATCTCTGGAAATGGGAAGCGTGGTGAGGTATGGGCCGCGTCTACAACAGGTTTCGGCGAGACAACTTTCGGGGCGACTGCCGGTACCGTCTGAGCTCGTTTGACCTGCTATAGATTGTGAAACATTAGCTTCGCTCAAGAGCCACTCCTCAAAAGTGTACTCACTTCGGCGTCCGCCTTCTGCTTGCCCTTCTCCTTCATGCGCTTGATGACCTCCAGTTCCTTGACTGCGTAGGTCTTAGTGCCTTCAGTGTCGACCACAAGAGGCGGGCGGAAGGATCGACGGCTAGCAATACTTTCTGCCATACTGCTAGGTCGACTAGCGAGTTCCGAAGACAAGCGTTCACTGGAGGACGCGTACTCCAGACCAGGATGCTCGCTGCCCAGCGATGATTGGATACGCTCTATTGGTGATCCACGCCCGTCCGCCGGCAATGAAGGAACAGGACTTGGGACCCGCTGAGAAGGTAGAGAGGGCGGTGACATGGAAGGATGGTCTTCGAGCTTCGCCAAAGCAAGGGCGCTCTCGTCCACGGGTGTGGCCACCGCGCTTGAAGTGCTGAGCTTGGGCCAATCCGATAGCAGTTGTGAGATGCGGTCTGTGTCCGTTCCATCATCTTTGCCTTGATAGTCGGATGATGCATCTTCCTCCGCTTCGGCCTCTTCACGAGGTATACTATCCAAGGATTGCCTGACAGCTGCCTTGACAGGCGTACCTGAGAGCCGAGACTTCGATACGGAAGGAGGTCTAAAGTCGGATCCGCTATACGTCTTCATCTCCCTAGGAAAGAGTTCTTCGAGCATCTCTAATTGATGATCTATGATAGCGATATCTTGTGCATCCTCCTTCAGGCTGGACGAGGCAAGACCGTGAGAGGCAGCACTGGTCGCAACGCTCCCGAAGCCAGACGAGCTGCCTACGGAAGAAGCAGAAAAGTCCAGTTTGGGAGGGGAGGTGGTAGCGGAAGATGAGGGTGAATTACCATCGTGTTTACGCAAAGACGACAGATCTAGCGAAAAGGTGGGCGAGACTCCGCCAGTCTTGGAAAAAAAAGGTGAGAAAGAGTGATTGGATAGGCGGGCTGACAGGCGGGCCAGGTTCGGTAAAGAGGGCTTATGGGGCGTAGCTTCCATCAGGACGCCTCTGGGATGGTTGATGGAGTCGGGAGAACTCATTACTTCGAAGTTGAGCGGTGATTTACGTTTGTCGACTTTACGCATAAAGGTTGAAGTACGTCGGCTGGCTCGCTTTCCGGTACGGCTTTCGTCCTCATCCCTAATCATGCTAGGAGATAATGCGAAACCGAAGCCAGTGCTGGCTCGATTTTGCGCTTGAGCGACCATGATAGAGGTTTACAGTACTCTTCAGGGAGTCGTTGTAGTATCAAGCTGACATCAGATCTGGTTAGAGAGGCGGCTCCACTGTGTCGAAAACGTCCAATCACAGCACAAAGGGCATCAGAACCGGAAAGGCATCGGAGGAAGGCAGCCATGCCAGCCAAATAGTTGTCCAAAAGCATCCCTGAAGGGTGAAGACCCTTGGCTGTTTGTCGTGAGTTCTCATCGCTGGGGGTTAGCTGGGACTTTGCAGGATGTTGGGAGTCCGCAAGACGACGTTTGCAGAGGTGAAACAGGCATGAGAACATTGTGCTCTTGTTGATGCAGAGATAGATCATGGAGATAGCCACATGTTATATGCTCGCTTCGCGTTCGACGGCTCTTTGTATGTTGCTCGAATCCGACGAAGCTGAAAACGACCTTTTGCTATGCGTATGCCGTGACAGCCAGCTCTGAACGTTGACATACGACGAGGCCATCCTTATACAAGTGCGCCGCCAGAGAAGCCTTTCCTTGGAGGAGCCGATGGCTCAGCCCGCCAACACCAATGCGCGCAAGACTCCCAGCGAGATCAGGTTCGCACGACATTGCAGACTGGTCAGCTCGCGATGTTGAGCGTGCATCATCTTCAGGGAGAGCTTCAGGCGGTTTGTCAAGGATCCAACCTTATCGGCAAGACATCTACGCAAGGTCGCGCAAGAGCCAGCTGATACTGCTTTGCGGTCGCTCAAATGGCGTGTATGTTGATATTTCTTGCGTGGATCCGAAGGCCTATAAAGCTGAAAGACTCTTCACGTCCATACTAGATCTATCTGAACCTACTTCCGGTCTCGACAGAGGTCTGGCCCGAATGCGTAAAGCGGCACCGTCGACAATGGAATGATCTGTCGCACGACTATCTCAGAGCTCCTGATGGCACCTGGCTGGACGGTGCGGGCCCGCATTTGCAAGGTCATGCTTCGATGTCCAGCAGTGGCAGTAGTAGTACCGTCTTCGATCCTCTAGGTAGCGAGCGCGAGGTGTGTTACCATGCTCCCGTTTGCTGGAAAGCCTGCTAAGACCTCTCTCAGAATCCTTGGCCGGCTTGGTACAAAGATCTCGACCTGCGGAAAGTCATCAGGCAGGATGTAGAACGCACTTTTCCAGACAATGACTACTTCAGACTATCGCACGTCCAAGATAGTATGACGAATGTGAGCACGGTCATCCGTTCAAAAGCGCCAGCTTACCTCTTTCTTGCTAGATCCTGTTTGTTTTCGCAAAACTGCACATCGATGTCGGATACCGTCAGGGAATGCACGAAATCCTTGCCATCATACTATGGTGTATAGATCAAGACTCTTTGGCAGACTCTTCTACAAGATCACCGAAGGACGACATCGATCTGTTAGCGGGCTCAGTACTCTCATACGACTATGTGGAGCACGATACATACGCGGTCTACAATATCTTGATGACACATATGCTAAGCTGGTACGATCCGGCGCAGACTGTTGCCCTGCCTTCGAGTAATGGCATCCAGCCAACACTGGTACAGCCAATCGTATTGAAGTGCTCAAGAATTCATGATATGTTACGGAAAGTCGACGCAGACTTGTGGAAGCGGATGGAAGACTTGCAGATCGAACCGCAAATATACGGTCTACGCTGGCTAAGGCTGCTGTTTTCGCGAGAGTTTCCACTCTCAGACACGTGAGCTGCTACAGAGATGACGCTGTCAGATGTGTTACAATCTGACACGCTTTCACTCAGGCTTCTAATCTGGGACGCCTTGTTGTGCGATGACTCCAATTCTACGCTCCATCTCGTAGACTATGTCTGCTTAGCAATGCTTTTGCGCATACGCGAGAGCCTGCTGGATGCAGACTGTAAGTCATGTGTCTATGCATTGTGTAATTCCGTCAGGCTGAAGTGTCGCCGACGCAGATACCACCTTCTTACAAGGTCTGCTTAGATACCCTGCACCGCTGGACGGTCGGCATCGAGTAGATCTACTGATTCAACAAGCTCAATACCTTCGAAACAATACTACCAACTACGGTGGCGCATATGTGCGGCGGCAGAACCAGCAATCGGGTTCTGAAGCAGGAGTCAAGACGGGCACTCGCGCGGAAGAGGAGCAATGGCAGCGAAGGGCATCCACTCCAACAGGCTCCAGTATCAAGTCTCCCGGTATCAATGGCGCAAATGCGCTGTACGATCAGGGAAAAAACATCGCTGAAGGCCTATATGGCCGAGCAGAGGCCCTGGGCATCAACAAAGCCGTCTTTTCTACCCTGGGAGAGCTCCGCGTGCGCTCTTACTACTCGTATAGTACATGTTCCGAGCTCACGCATTTTCATTGGCTTGCAGAAAAGCGTCCAGGCATACCAGCAACAACAGAATCAGCCGGTGCCTACGGTATCAGAGATACCTTCAAAGCCTGTATGGGAGACTGCTCCAGCCAAGAACTTTGCTATTGATCTGAAGAGGCTCAAGACTGAGAACCTAGCAAGTAGGTGCGATGCCGTCTACTCGCAGTGCAGAGCTAATCCAGGACTTAGTGGGCAATGCTCTTGCTGCTAGCTTGTCGATCCTCGAAAGCAAAGCCAATATCGATGATCCGGCTGCCAAGAACGCGTTGCAAACGATGACACATATCAAGGATGTTCTTTTAGGAATGACCTCACACTTCAATCCGGGCACGGTAGCACCCTTGATAAACTTCAGTGAAGCTGCATCTGCGACTCCAACATCTCAAACGAAGCTCCCAATTGTGCAGGCGAATCTGCTGGATGACCATTCACCGACGATGGCTTCGGCTCCTTCTTTTCCAGTCATTGATTACCCACAACCCCCTCCAAAGCACCCCATTCCGCATAGCCAAGGACCTCTGCTACCAGCAAAGCCGAACATCATACCGGCAGCACCTCCGTCATTCCAGCAGAGCGAGATCAGCTATCCTCGCCCTCCAGAGGTACCCAAGAAGACTGTCCGTTCTCATCAGAGGTCAGGCTCCAACGCCTCTGTACAAGATATCCCGACTCTCTACCGCATACCGCAATCCTCGGATACGAGGTCTGAGCCTCCAAGGCCAGGCGCAGTAAGCTATCCTCGAGCGCCTCCTCCCTCATTCGTCGTGGGTCAAGCGGAGCAAGGTCGGCAGTCAACAAATCTACCGTCCCCTTTGATGAGCTACGGAGAATGGCGATCTCCCAATTCGCAATTTATGAAGCAGCAGAGCAGCAAGGGTAACGATCCTTTGGGTGCGCTCATCTAGGTGTTATGTCAGGTTAGTCAAAGTACTGTAGCATAATAATTGACGCGCCCAAACAAACGATCAGGCCGCTTAGTATATGGGTGAGTCGCGTTATAGTCCGGTAGTGATCAGCTTATTGTTGTTTGTACAGAGAAAAGATAGAGCCAAAGTATATAACCAAACTCGATGAAATTCTTCAGTACATCCGGTACAGGGTACCTACCGAGCCGAACTTCTGGCACACTCGCGACAGGACAAAGGCTACCACAAGCAATTGCATGATGCCTACCGACTCATTTAAGCGCGATATGAGTGTAAGCATTGTATCTTTTCCAACTCATCACCCAGTCCACCACACGAACCGTCCATTGCAAGATGGCTAATATGCTATGTCAAGAACTTCTGGCTCTCATCTTCGAAAAATGCTTAGAAGCAGAAATACCTCCGTCACCCTCCGACTCCTTGGCAGCACCAAAACGTATCGCATCACCTCATGGCACACTGTGCTCAGCCGCCAGAGTCTGCAAAGCCTGGAACGAACCTGCCACGAAAGTACTTTACACTGATCCTGGCGCGTCCATCAGTCGATACGAAGGCTTGTATCTACCCCATCTGCTCACTTCCCTGAGAACGCATGCTTTTCTGCGAGATGCGGTACGATCGATGACTATTACAGCATCCTTGGAAGCAGGCCTCTGGGTCTCAGACTTTGCTTGTGAAGGAGATCTTTTCTGCGAACTCATCGAGCTATGTCCTCGTCTCAAAGGTACGTTTGACCTAGTCTAGCTAGATAACAAACTGATGTTTCTACAAACCGAAGCCGTTACTATACCTTCCTTCGAGGTGGCATGTCGGGAGCGGATAGTTGCCGCTCTACAAGGTAAAGAGATTCCTGATTCCAATTACATTGACTTAGCTGGATTGACAGGTTGCTCCGCCATGGAGTCCTTCAACATTCGAGTCTATCTGGAAAGCTCGCGACGAGATCCTCGCTTTGCTAAACTGATACCGTATGTCTGAGAAGTCAAGTTTGGTGGCCATTGCTGACTGTACTCCAGCTATGACTCGTGGAGCCTGCAAATAGTGACGGACCTCCTGACATATTGGCCAAAGCTGAAGCAGTTCACAGTCAGACATATGTAAGCATCTTCTTTCATCAGCATACTTTTCATGTGCTGACATCTCGCCTACTCACAGACCCGACAATGTACGTCTATACGGCGTTGTTCGAGGCACAGAGCTAACCAAGATCTTCGCATGCTTTACAGAGCTATCATCTGATACCTGACATCTGCCTCAAGCCTCCTCGCCGCCAGCCATACGTTCTACCCGCCCACTCTGCTCAACTGACCACTCTTTCGTTACGAGAAACCTTCGTCGACGACCAAGGTCTTTTCCATCTCTTACAAAACTCCGCCCTCACCTCTTTATGCATAATGAGCTGTCAAGGCATCACCTCGTCCGCAATAACACGCAATGGCTTGCTAGAAGCTGTCAAACAATGCGGAAGCGGACTTGAAGAACTACGCTTGATGGTACCCTGGTTACCTCATTCTGCAGAAGCAGGCGAACCAAACATGGTTTTGGATCAAGCAGTTTCTTTCTGTCCGAAATTGAAAACACTCTGTCTCGCCGGCTACGACGTCTCGAATGCATTCATCAGATCCTTACCACATCCTGAAATACTAGAAACGCTAGAAATAATGGACTTTGAACTCGTCACTCCTCAAGTCATCTTTGAAGTAGCTTCGACAAGACAGGATGCTAAATTTACGAATTTGAAGAGGCTAGCGGTCTGGCAGAGGAATGCAGGTGTAGGAAGAGCTAGAGTCAGTAATGGTTGGTTTAAAGCAATGTTTGCGAAGGCAACGAGTGCGGCTGTCCCAGCTTTGGAAAAGCGCGGGATACTGTTAGCAACTGGCTGGGAGAGCAAGCTTATTTCCGGTAGCCCGATAGGTGAGCCAACCTTCTCCAAGCAGAGAAGGAAGAACAGAGCTAATGCCTACCTTGATAGAGTATTGTGCAGCAAGTCAAGCCGCTGCAGTATTCGAAGAACTCGACAAGCTGTCACCTGTGTAATCCGAAACCTCACCGCATTCACTCACGAGATTCATTTGTAATATGAGCATACATCACTTAGACGCATCACTGCATAGGGCATTATATAGACATCAACATGGCATTAACTGCATTACTACCCACCGACTCCAGACTTCAAAGGCCTTCGTCATGCGAACTCACACTCTGAGAGTGCTCCATATCTTGACCTCCTCCCTCATTCGCACTCTCGCTCACATTGGGTCGGCGGCTCATTTCGTATGGACGGTAAATTGCATCCGCTCAAAGAGCCAAGTCCAATAGTTTTGTGGGCTGTCCATCGCACAACAAGGTATATTTGGACACTTCGGATTGCTTGACAGCTATCGCGTGCTTGGCTATTCGTATGCAGCCGAACCTTGCAGAGTATTGCGAATCTCTGCGAAAGACAGCGAAAGGCGCTAGACCTGCGGATCCGCCTGCCCTGGCAAAGAGCTGTAAATGATAGATAGAGAAGAAGGAAATCAGAACAATGCAGTTGTAGCCCAGTGACACGGTTCTCACCTCGACTTCCTTGCCTAGACTTGCGCTTCGCAGAACATATTCGCGACCATTACAGAGAAAAGTGTCGTATCTGCTTGATCAAAGAAGACGCCGAGCATGAGGACGAAAGTATGAATGCATGCAGGTGGGCCGCAACTCACCGCGCCAGGAACGGTGACCCCGGTTGTCTATACAGGAATTCGGATGCCCTATACACCGATGGAGGTGTCTTTGTATGCTCTACGAGGTCTATCCGCTTGCCATGGATGACTGCATAGGGTTCTTCATGATCGCTTTTGCCAGATCCAGCATTCGTCCGGTAAAGACTGGTTATAGATGGTGTACAGAAGCCGCCCTTGACCTGTTCTATGAAATATCGAGGTTCTCCAGTGTCTTGGGATTGGACTGTTATTATTCCTTGGGCAGTCACTCGCAGTTCAAGCGTGAGCTCCGCCTCAGAATGGTCGACCATCCCAGCCAAGCAGAGTAAGGCCGTTCAGATCCAGACAAGGAGCTCGAAGGGAACGAATAGGCATCAGGACATATTGGAACAAGGCTTCGTAATCCCGCAGATGGGCTCTTCGCTCGGGCGACCATCGTTCGTCTAGCTTGATGCGTCAAACATTTGGGCTGGCGAGGGTGCAACCGTGCGGTCGAGAGAGCATGGATATCGAAGCATTCGAAGTGTTTCTTTGCGCGAATCTACAGCTAGACATTGCAGGTGTTTCAAGACGGGTCGCTTGCTCGCAAAGCTGACGAGAACTTGGGAACGAGCTGCAAGACGAGGCCCACGCAACTCTTTCAGGACGAACTTGACACAGACAAAGCACTAGGGCTCATCGCATATCCCTTGTCACAGTTTAGTGACTGAATGTCTAACATTACGCGTCCATCCTCCGTTCCTCTGCCTTCAGGAGAGTTGTGCCCTAAAGCTGTTCGAAGATACCTACGTGCTACTGAAGCATGGTGTAGTGCGACATGTAGATGCTACTGCTAAACTCCCAGCTAAGTTAGCTAGCTATCATAACTCTCATACCATTTCAAGCCAAGGTGAGGGATGTCTACACGTCGATTTTGTGCTGGCAAAACACGAAGGCGCGTCCTTTGCGATAAACAATGGTCTTTGATGTGATATGATATGAACAGGATTCACCACTCAACTTCAAGTCAGTGGTAACGCCGAGCGGGGTGACCTGTCAAGTCTGAGTTGTCAGGGACTGGACTTAGTCTGGACTGCGGATGCGGAGTTGAGGCATGCAACTCATCAAGGTGAAAGTGATCAAGACAGGTATGATAGAGCCGACCCGCAACAACGATGATATTGATCACAGCAAAGCCAAAGCCATGCCATGCTGTAGTGTGGTGTTTCGGCAGAAAGACACTCCCTTCAACTTAATCGGTTTCATCAGGGAAAGCTCTTCGGGATCTGTGAAAGAGCAAAGTAGAGCAAGAAGCTCACCTGTGCCGGGTCAAGTCAAGTCGAGTCAACTCAGTCAAGCAAGACCTGCTGTCCCTCGTAACTCCCGGCATCAAAATCGATTGAAGAGCAGGGGGTTCAGAAGCTCTTCAGCGGGCCGTCTCATCAGGGAATCTACACACCACCCTCTTTTCTACTCCTTCCCACTGTCTTTACTGCACTACTCTACTCTCATCCGCTTCTTCAACTAGCATACGCATCCACGCTTGAGCAGCTCCTCAAGAGAGCTTCATCAGATTCAAGAAAGCTACAGTAGCTCGTTGATAGCTACTACTTACCAACTAAACACTACCTACACATCACTATATTCCATCCGACAATCGCTATGGACACCATCTCAACCGAGACCTACCTCATGGAAGACAGCAGCTTCGAGCAATCACCATTGTACAGCAAGGCTCTTTCTCGCTTCTCTACTTGGTCAACACACTGTAGTGAAGTCGATGTTGATGAGGCTAGCTCGATGGATCTAGACGAGGAGGAGGAAGAAGAAGAAGTCACGACGCCAGCCTTGAGCGAAGGTGGAGAGTCTGAGAATTCTGGAAGGTATGCCCGACCTTAGTTCAATCAGTCAACAAAGCAGCATGCTGACTGTGCATATATAGCGGCGAGAATACTCCGCAAGCTACGCCGAGATTTCAAGGCACACAGGAGGACGAACAGACTCAGCAATTCTTCCCAAAAACAGAACACCTACTACCATCATTATCAATAGTAACAGCAGCAGCAGAGGAGGATGAATGTGCAGGCACAACTGCTCCTCTGCGTATCCAGCGACCAAACCTGAAGCGTTATGGGAAATACATCCCTCAGATCTCAGCTCCCTTCACGCCTCCAGAGGACACAATGGCATTCGAGCCACATGTTCAGTCAGCAGCAGACGCATTCGACATCGTATCATGGAAATTACAGGCTTTGACAGTCGCACAGCCTAAACTGGCCTTGACTCCGCCGACACCGTTCAATGAGCACGCTTCCTGGGGAGAACCAGTAACACCCAGACGTAGAGGAACACAATCACCTGAGGAAGATGGACATACTGGAGAAGAGAAGAGATGGAGACGCGCACTGTACTTTGCAACAGATAAGGGACAGGTCGACTCGTCTGCTGGCTTGAGGGTCCTTTTGCAGAGCATGGAGGCCTTGCAGTCATGAGACGATAGAATAGAGTCTCAGGAGATACCCAGGCTTACTGGTTTCACAGACCATATGCCAATAATATGTACCCTTCTTCATCAGTTTCGTTACTTCATTTTTCGTATGGCAGCCCTATGTTTCGTTCAGTTGTTCAGTAGTGTCTATAGCACTCAGTAGATGTCTCTTTAGTTCATATAGCTCTTCGCAATGCAAACCTCGGTTTTGGCCTTATTTCAGGTTTGGCGTCCAGTCA
>BCII01000031.1:0-151323 GCA_001972285.1 Erythrobasidium hasegawianum
CGGAAAAAAGGGTCAAGTCTCTTACAAAAGCCGTTTGGAGCGCAGAAACCATTGACGAGGACTGAAGAGACTCTATCGGCGATGATGTACTGGCAGGGACTGTTGATGACGGTGCAGGGAGAGATGCAGTCTGGAAGATCAGCGAGGAAGGACTATAATATGAGAAATGTCAGTTTGATTCAGCTGCCTGATTAATATCGGCGGTGGGCTCATCATCTATTCTGCGCGGAGACAGCGGACTTCGCACGCTGATGCTTTATATTCCTTGTCACCTCTTCTGCTCTAACGTACAATCCAGTTGCATCTATGTTTATTTGGTGTCATGACAGCATCGTGATCCATGATAGAAGCAAAAAGAGGAGGACAGCAGGATACACAGCCAAGAAGGCGCGTGAGTCTTCAAGCCGTGTCCCGCCTAGAAAGTTAACAGCGGCTACGAAGAGGCTGTCAGCTTAGATGGTAGGTCTTTGGAGTATATGGCTTACCGAAGACACTCCATGCGAATCCTACTAAACAGACAGGAATCCGAACCCATAGTATCCGGACAAAAGTAGCTACTAGGGCGGCGATGTCTAGCGGGAAGAGACAGTAGCCTAGCACGCATAAGCTTTGCAGGAAGGATCTGGAAAACTTGTCATATAAGCACAAATCACAGGAAGCTGTCGGTCCTACTCACACTTTTCCGCCAAGCAGTTTGCAGTTGAGCGTCACGACCACGCTTCCCACGCTAACGATAACGAAGACACCAGTGAAGACGGTAAGAGATTGAGCTGGCGGCGCGTCTAGCGAGAGCAGGATAGCCAGCGTCAAGGTGAAGAGAAGAGGTCCCCAAAGATCCCAGTCGCGCAGGGCAGCATATTCTCGCCTTGGATGTAAGACTTGCAGCATTTTGTTGTAGATGGCTTTCAGATCTCGCAGCTGTTCAATCAATCCCGTCCTAGATCAGTTTCCCAGGTCCCGCTCTGCGTGATGAGCTCGAGGGTCTGCACACACCAGAGACTCTCCTACACTCTCTTCCAGTGTATTTGCGCCAGTATAGCGCGTCTCGACGCTTATGCCTCCAATCTGCGTCCTCAAAGCTGACCGCTGCCCGTTTGTTCCTGCAGCATTTCCCGTGGATCCAATCTTCCCAGACAAGCCTGCATTGCTAGGTCTTGGTGAAGATGTACGGCCAGATCCTGCTGCTCCTGATGAAGGCCCATTGGGCGGTGGTGCCAGACTTGCAGAAGCTCTGCCTTTGCCCTTCCCGCCGTCGAGCTGGCTGCTTGAGATCGCGATGAGGTCGTCTTCGTCCGCTTCGATATCAGCTTCGATGCTGTCGTTGCCCATATTGACGGACGAATAGCCGCCAGACATGACTGCTTGTGTCAAAGTGTGTTTCAATAGGCGCGAAGCAAGAAAAGGGGCTAAAGACGAGGGTAGAGGATGACAGTTTTCTGCTTCAGAAAAATGGTGAGTCGAGCTATGTAATGATAGCTTACGACCTTGTTACAACGGATGAACCGGACGGGAAAATGACAACTCTGCGTAATGGCGACAATATACATCTGAGATGAGGAACGAAAATGAAAGCGATAAAGTAAAACTATTAAGCATGGGATGTATGGAAAAGCCAGCCAAACTGAAAAATAATAGGGTCGTGAAGATATACGTGAGAAAAGATATGAAAAGATGGGAAATAAAAGGGCTGGAGATAGAGAGACCAGCGAAGAAATGTATCGAAATGAGCTTGTTGTTGTCTCGAACAGCGTAAGCAATAGCTGCCAGACTGAAAGTTGCTGTTGATATTTAGATGCCAACTGAGAATTGGATATATAGGATGAGCCGGGTCCTGAGAACCAGCCTTGATACTGCCTTGCGGTACTGAGAATGTTCGTGAACTGATATGTCGTGAGCCTCGCAGACGTTATCGGACTAGGTGCCAGCAAGAATGTGGAAGGAAAGGAAGAAAAGGGAAGAGAGGCCACGAAGTGGAAGGCCACGAAACGTAGGAAATAGCGGAAAGTCGTCTAGGAAGTAGCGAAGTGAAGTGCGGATCTACTTCATGCTGAGTTCATGAGCGCGAGTTGCGCTCTCTAAGGTAGCTTTTGCCCATTGTCTTGCGAAAATGCTTGCTTTCAAGTGTTTCTTGACACTGTACTTTTGGTAGACAAACTTGTCTTCGAAGTCGTCGGCTGCGATGGCTGATAGTACGAGAGAGGTAGGTTGTGCGAGCTGAGCTTCGGTGTGACGAGAGTAGTACACGAAGGCGTCGTTCTACCAAACAAAGGAATGATTAGATAAGTGCTTTGAGCAGTTATTGAATTGTTACTCACCCAGTCACCGCCTAGCATGCGACGAGCGAGGTACATGCCAACAGCAGAGATAGTCGAAGGCTTGCATCGCAAGAAACGGTGGTCGAGCAGTGTGACTTCCATGAGAAACTTTGAGAGTGTACGAGTCTGGACATCGTATTCGTCGGCCTTGCTGATTCTTCGCATCCAGCTGTAAGGCGAGCAGTAGTTTGAGATTTTGAAATCGAGGGACTAGCGGAACATGTTAGTACGTCTCGGTCAGGAGAAGAAGGAAAGAATGCTCACTGCAAGGATAATGCGCTCTCCTTTCAGGATCTCCTCCCTCGAATAGTTGTTTTCAGTCATGTAGACGAACTCGTCGACTCTGCATGTTATAAATCAGGAGTCCTGCCAACCACAACCTTGTGACAGGCGCGGACTCACGAAGGCGCCATGATCTCCTCGTATTTAGCCGCTACAAACATAGCTGTGATACCCACCAATTGAAGCTTGACAAGACTGACGACTCTGTTGCTCAGGAAACGATCGACAATGTTGATTGTGATCCAGAGTGTCTCAGGAAGCATGTGGTAGCGCATGTGGACTTGGAGAAGCCAGTCAATCAAGGTTGCTCGCATGGGCCATTCTATCTCGGTTTGCGAGTCCATGTAGTTGGGATTGGCCATCGAGTCGAGCTGTCGAAGCCGCAATATAGTCAGTATTGAGTTTTATGAGTAGCAATGAGCGTGTGGGTATTGCTACTCACCTCCAATTCCTCCATATAGGCAAAGATCTCTTCCGAGTATTCAGCTACCATGGAAGTATCCATCGCATCCGGTTTATCCTCAAAGACTTCGAGAATCTCATTGACTTGTCTATCGGCTTCTTTCTGCGCTGAATTAGTCAATGACAGCCAATCGTTGGGATCTCTCGTGAGTGCAGTAGGGTGTTCAGTCTTGATCTTCTTATTGTTTCCGAATTGGACTTGTGCTTTTGGAGAACGAACATCTTGTACTTTACGTGATTGAGCATCGTATTCATCTTCATATTCGGGAATAGTGGCAGGTCGGTCAACTTGCATGCCTGGCTGTTTCTCATCTTGTAGAACAGGGTCGAGGTCTAGCTCGAATGATTCGTTTGATGAATCACCGAGAGAATCAGGACCACTTGTGTCCATGAGCTCATCCTGTGCTCCTGCTCCTCCCATGTTGACATCCTGCTTGATGGTCTTCTTCTCCTCAAAGGCAATGCCTAAGCCTTGTTGTGGTAGTGCATCACCTGCAGAGTAGGAATCTCCTTCTACGACAGTATCGAGAATTTCCTCGTCTTCTACTTTGAAAGACCCAGTCCCGATACGTGGTGCACCAGGGGCAGGACCACCCACTCCGCCGACATTGCTGTTATCAGAGTGTGTGCGCGTGCGTCTGTGTTCTGGTGCAGCAGCATGTAGAGAGGAGTGGGATGACTTTGCAGAAATGACAGAATGACGAGAGGCGGCTGAGGTGGAACGGGAGTGAGAAGTAGTGGTGGTTGTGTTTGAAACGGCTGCAGAGGATTTAGGAGCCAGAGGTTTGCTGCTTAACGAAGAAGCAGTGGATGAACGTAGGCGAGAAGGTTTGCCATCTTTGGCTGCACCATCTTTACCGCCAATGTTGTTTCCCGCGAGCTGTGCCGATAATTAGCAAGGGACAGACAGGTGGAATAGATGATGACTTTGACACACCTTGTTGGCATTGCTTAGATCACCCAGCACTCTCCTCTGAACACCTGCAGCTGCGACTTTGCCATTGTTTTGATCTATCGCCAGCTTGCTCTGCGGAATTGCAGACGACGACTGCGAGATGGAACCCGACTTTGCTCTTGCATTATGTGCATTTGCATGCGTTGGGTTGAGTACGACGCCTGAGGACGAAGCTGTCCTTGCGAGCATTGAAGTTGGTCGACCGAATGAGTTTGTTGTGGTCTGTCCAGCAGCCGAGAGTACGCTCTCATCCACGCTCATCGACTTGCCTAATGGAGCTCTTGATGCTCTACGAGCTCTGGGCTGCAACGTAACCAAGACTCAGATGTTAGCTTGTCGCCCTCCTTTGGACTGAGATCCTCGACCACGACCAGCGTACTTTTGCAGCTTGTGAAGCCATCCCTGATATATCTCCAGCTAGCTAGAACACTCCAACACGTCGTTCTGTATCTTCCTCTTCTTTTTCGCTGCTTCCAAAACGTGACCGATAAACAATGGCTGCCAGCGGAGATGGTTACTTTGAAACGAGCGAGGGATGTTGCGCTGAGCGTGTGTTCTACTGCGATGTGTTACAGCTTGAGAATTGTGAGAATTGCTGCCTGCTGGGAAATGGGGGATGGGTTGAAAGGAAAGAAGCGGTTGTCGTTGAAATTGTTGATTCTCCTGGGCCGCTGAGGGGAGGGCAAACAAAGTGATCGGTGAATTGTCGATCATGGGCTAGCAAGGGGGAGGAGCAGCACATCATCATCATGTCTGCATTATACGGTATCATTCTCATTCCACTCTGTCTCTCTTCAATCAACTCACTCTTCTCTGTCTTGGCGGATGGGGCGAGGCTATGACGCGTACGGCAAAGAGAGGGAGAGGGAGAGGGGGACATAAGCATAGACAGAGAGGCTCAGTATTGGAGAGAGAGCAGCATCGCAGCAGTGGCACTGTGGCACTGTCCTCGCACTCATACAGTAGTATATATAGCTACAAGTACAGAGAAGGCACAGAGAGTACACGTGATCATTCAGTCGTTCTTCGTCTTCTTCCTCTCATTCAACCATTCAATGGCAGAGCTTCCCTCTACTCTCTCGCATGATCTCCTACGACCTGACAAAGGATCTTCCAGAAGCAGTCTTGGTCTGCTTGTCTGTATTCTCAGGTTTGGCACGGTTGAGGATCTTCAAGAATTCAGCTACTCGCGCACGCATACGGGAGTGCATGTAGGCTTTAGAGCACTTGATGTGGTAGTGGAGATAGTCGCGGAACAGCTGGATTTGGGAAATGGTCCGCTGAGCTACAGCTGGGGATTGGAAGTGTCGCGGGAAGAGGACTGCATGCGAACAACCAGGGAAATATCCACTCATCAGCCCTGCTGTTTACACTTCTCAAGAGCTAGAAGGCCCACCAAAAGTGACATATCCGATACTCTCATCAGTCGAGAGACCAGGAAGATGTCGAAGCTCCGAAGGTGGTTCACGATGATTGTAGAGTACTTGCGGAGCAGATTGGATAGAAGGCAGACGGCGTGCATCGTAGAATTCTTGTAAAAATACTTTGCCGAATACTCTGTCTGTCTCTTCTCGGAACACAGTGCTGAAAATGACGGTTACTCGGTCGTCTGAAGGGATGACATAGATGGCCTCTTCTTCTCTGCAAGCACGTAGAAGGATAGCCGTTAGCTGGTAGCATCATTGAGTATACTAGAGCTGCATGCATACCTGTAATGCACAGCCATCAGGTTCTCATTTGCCTTGTTGGCTCCATCTTCGCGCGGTCCCGCCTGCTCGAGCTGCTTCTGCAATGCGAATGCACGCTCAAAGGGTGCAGCGATGGCGTTGCTGCACAGTTGACATTAGCTGAGCCTCTTCGATCAAGCAGATAAAGGGTAGCTTGCCGCTTGAGCATGGCAGCTCTTCGGACAAAGTCCCTCTGTTCGTCCACGCTCTGGCTTCCCAGTCCCTCAGGGCCCATATCGAATTTCAGACTAACATCCCAACTGTAGCTCGTTCCATCTGATCTGAGAGTGTTTCCCTCGCTCTGAGGCTGCAAGTAGTCGCCGTACTCTTTCCTGAGGTTATCGAGAGCGCCGTACGAGACGAGTTCTTTCCAGCATTGTTGGCGCATGCACATTGAGAGAAGCACGACGGATCGATTGCCCTTCTCCGGCGTAGAGAGGTGGTACGCTACACCATCGAAATCGACAAATAGCTGGTCCACATTGGTCGCTTTTTCTTGTCCGATACGCTCGAGAAGCAGCGATTGAATGAGCGTGTTGGTGTCTTCGAGCAGAATCATCGTGTCTCTGCCGCTCGTGAGCTTATTGTCGTATGCGAAACAAGTAGTCGGAGGCCGGACAAGACGCAACCGCAGATTGCGCAGCCGTAAATCATCGAAAGAACGATACTAGAGAATGGATTATACCTCCTACGTAAAGCTATAACAACGCTATAGCCCTATTCCTTCATCTCCGTAGAAGTCGAAGGAGCTCCATCTATCTATGCGGACAGATCGGATGGGAACTTGCCCTGTTCGCGCTGTTCGTCCCATCGTGCGACCTGGCAGGAATACATTGTCAGCATCATGGCACAACTCTTGCTGAACGAGAGCAGGGGCCTACCCATTCGTCTAGGTAAGGTGAGGGAGGTATGAAGACAATCAGCAATCTGGAATGATCTGGCAACTAGAGAGAACGCACTAGGGCACAAGCTGTGGTAGGCTCTGTAGAACTGTTCACAGACATAGTCGTCAGCCTTTGCCCGGTTGAAAGTCTGGATAGAAGACCGTCTCACCTGCTTGCATGGAGCAAACTCGTCTCCCTTTGCGGCCGTGCATCGGAAGTAGTCTACGTACTGTAGCATATGTATAATATCAGTGAATGAAGCCAGAGTAGCTTTCGGCTAGCCTGATTTCGAAAGCGTACGTTCTGCCACTGCGAAACGGAGATGGAATCAGCGTTGGATTAGATGCTCAAGAAGCACAGCCAACACATACGCAGTGCTTTGTTTGCTTTTAGTATAAAGCGTAGATGGTAGTAAGTCAGCTTGATCCAGCTTTCTCTGGCTGATGGCTGCCTCTTTCGCCTTGGGACAGGATAGGCCCAGCTCACGTTTGTGTTAGGGAATCTGGCGATGAAACAGAAGCTTGTAAGTGGTGTTCTAGATGTCGTATGTAGTGAGAACGAGCCTACCGAGCATCTATACATTGCGGAACCCGGACAAAAAGGTCAGCTTGAGCTGGGTCTCTGGGATCTCGAGATTCCTAGCTTTACCGAATCCAGCAGTTTGCAGCACGTAGCCTTGTCCTTCGCCCGACATGTTTGTATGCTTTTTGATGTATGTGTTGGCTTGACTTGAAGAAGGTCTTTTGATCTGAGGTTGATGGTGAGAGCAAGAGCAAGCTTGATCTGTGTGTTTCTGATTCAAGACGACTCTTGAATACTACTTGGGTCAAAGCTGTGATGGACTTTCTCAAAGCTGAGATTGCAAAGCGCAAAGCAGACGATGAGCCTTCAACAACAACAGCTAGTGCAGCAAAGAAGCAGTATATGAGGAAAGGCGACCTCGAGCGGATACGCAAGGAGGAAGAGGAAGCAGCCTACCGCAAGAAACAGGAAGACAGAAAGAAGAAGCTGTACGAAGGCGCAAAGAAGGTGAGACATCAACTCCATCTGAGCGGAACAAACGCGGTTCTGATGCATTCTTGAACGACAGGTCGCAGCTGCTGAAGAAAAGGCCAACAAATCATTGAAAGCACAGACAGATGCACTGGAAGATGCTGCAGAGAATGAAAACCAAGCTGGCAGCAGCAGCAGCACTACTTCTAAGCTCGAATTATCCAAACCCGAAGCTTTCAACATCAGCAATACCGAAGCTGTACGGCGTCTACGAGCTAAAGACCAGCCTATACGTCTGTTCGGAGAGACAGACAAAGAACGTCGTCTACGGTTGCGCGCGCTGGAACTGATTGAAGAACGTACAGAAGGCCAGAGGAATGACTTTATGCGAGCATTGGAGGGAATGGACAAAGGGTTAGATCTGGAGGAACTACAAAGAAGAACAGGCAATCCAGTCATTGATAGACTGAAAACAAAAGAGGGATCAGCGACACCTGGCCCGGATACGGATGGCGAAGGAGGTGGATCAGCAAGTGATACTGCTATAGCTGCTCCAGCTGTCAATAAAGAAGACGAACCTGTCGATCTCTCACTCATCAAGAAGAACCCCAATAAACTCTATCCCCAAATTTACTTTGGCATTAAGAAGGTCCTCAAAGAATGGGAAGCTAGCATGGCAGAGCGGCCGGGTGAGCTATTGCGCATCTTCTTTTCACTCGTAGTATACTTGAACTAAAGACCTATCTACAGACGCCGTCAAGCGAAGCACCCAGGGCAAGCTGGCAGCAGCTACTCAAATGCAATCAGGCGAATATCTCAAGCCATTACTGAAACAACTCCGTAAACGAGATCTACAACCCGACGTCCTGCTAGCAGTAGCAGAGATCGTGCATTATATGCAATTACGAGAATACCTCAAAGCCAATGATTCATATCTGCGATTGTCGATTGGAAACGCACCCTGGCCTATCGGAGTTACTATGGTTGGTATTCACGAGCGGTGAGCGGAACACCCTTATTGACTTAGCTGGTGCGGCATACTGAATCATCTCGATAGTTCGGCACGAGAAAAGATCTTCAGTAATTCAGTCGCACACGTCTTGAACGACGAGATTTCGCGGAAATACATTCAAAGTCTGAAAAGACTGCTCACTTTTGCGCAAACGATTAGACCGCCTGCTGATCTTAGTCAGAGGTGAGAGGTTGAGCTACCGAAGATACATACAGCGCTGACATCCAATCAACACAGAATGGGCTAGCTTCCGATCGTGAGCTGTCGCAATTGTCTAGCAAGAGTAGCAGAGCAATAACAACGAGACGAGAAAGCACGTTACGTGCTATATGTGTTGCTCCGCGCGCGCAAATTGTAGCGATCATCCCATCCTATCTTCCGTCACACGGTTATTGTTGTCTGTATTTGTTAGCTTCTATGCACGCACCATTCTTTTCTTGTCAGTAAAAAACATGATGCAGCCTGTTCCGCCGCCATGCATCGCGATAGTCCATGTCATTTCTAAAAGCTCGTCTCTTTCCCGTACGCTAACCGAAACCTGCCTCAAATCTACGAGCGACAAGGCAGAGGCAATTCTATGCCATGGCGAGACGCAGATACTCATCCGTGGGCAGTCTCTAGCGCGCGCAATGCTGCAAGAGCTGGAGACATTACGAGCCGGCTCGAGGCATCTCGCTTGGAGGACAAGCGCAATGCAGCATTTCGCACACGACATCGTACTGGAGATGTGCGAAGACTCATGCTGGAGTCAGCTACGAACAGTAACAGCAGTATAGCTGGGATGCAATTCGAGCTGGCCGAAGAGATTCAAGCTGAGACGAGGAGCAAGATGAGGACGGCTGGACCTATTCCTTACTCTTGGTGGAAGGCATCACCTGGACGAGCTAGTGCCGCCTCAACTAGAGGTACTACTCTGAAGTCATCGGCAGCCACATCTGCAGGACATATCAAAGCGAACAGCCTGAAAGAGGAATGCCTCCTCGCAATACTATTCAACATTTCACAAGACGGAGATCTGCTCGACGAGGTTTTCTACCTGCCGTTCCATCTAAAGACTGCTCTCCTAGAAGTGGCACCTCGCGCCGCACCTCTTACGGACAACATGCTCGATGCCCTGCTTCTTCCCATAGAAGAGTCTGGTACTGTTGTTTCAGCGGTGCAGGATGAATGGGATGCAGAGACATCAGCGACCGATGATGCCCCTGAAGCGGACTCGCCAGAGTCGCAGATCACAAGCTTGGATCTGTCAAATAGTACTGTCAGCATGCAGATGTTGCGTAGAGTACTACTCAGCAATCCGAAGGTACATGCACGCGAAACGACGCCTCGCCTTCTGCGGCTGAAACGTCTGGATCTGTCGCATAGCAAGATAGCGATTACATCGCCTCTGCTTTCGATGCTGGGAGTCATCAAGCTTACTCATATTAATTTCGCGGGTCTGCAATGCTCCCTCTATTCACCCCTCGAATCGTTGGCGGCCGCTCTACCGTCTCTGAAATACCTTGATCTATCTCATTCTACGTGGCTTACTTGGGCGCACATATCGGCTGTGTCATGGGACACCCAATGGCGAGAGGTGGAGACTCTAGTGGTGACGAACTGCGATAAGCTAACTCCGCAAGCATCGTACCAGGATCCAGAATCGCGAGGCGGAGGACCGCCTATCATTATGCAAGTCCAGAGCATCGTGAGAGAGAAGGGTAGACGGAGATGGTTAGATGTAGTGGCCTAATGTATCATATGCGAGGTTTTGGCAAACGTAGTTGGGTACGCCGGATGGTATTGTCATTATGCAGAGAGTGAGCGAAAAGAGCAATAGATAAGAGTGAGATGCATGAAACAAATCTGACTCCAATATGAAACATCATTGAGGGGCCTGGGTAGTGTTTCCGTCGGGATCGATTGAAAATGTCTTGAATCGATTAAGTTGCGGTTCTCTTCCTCATGTCCACATTCGAGTAAACGTATGGTATCGCATCTGTCTAGAGCTGTCTGCTTGACTTCGTTGCGCCCATCTACCAGCTTGTTCAAGTAGGAGCCTCAAGCCCCAATGTGATGAAGATGATGCTGATTTCGCATCTGCAGACGCATCATGGTACACATAACACGCGTAAATCTGCTATCTCTGGCTACTTCTATACCTTATGCTTCCCAAATAGCCAGTCTTCCAGGAACTGCTGGACCTTCTGTAGCTTTTGTCTCTTACAACGAGACTTTCGTGAAAGATATCGTTGGACCCAATCCGTCATGGAGTCTCGTCAGCGAACAACCATATGAGGCCTTCCACGAAGCTGGAGTCTACCATAAACCGACAAATTCGATATACATTTCCTCGAACTGGGCTGGCGACGCGAACAATCCAATCAATATCACTGTCTACAACCTTACGGACGAGTCTATATCTTCCATGCGATATGATGGCCTGTTCGAAGCGAACGGCGGAACCGCGTACTATGGCATAAACGGAGACGAGAATCTCCTTCTATTTGCAGATGAAGGAGACTTTACTGGACATTCAGCATTGGTCACAGTAGACCCTTCAACGGGAGAAGCTCGGCCGATGTTAAACAATTTCTTTAGTCGCAACTTTAGCTCACTCAACGATGTCCGCGTGCATCCTAGCAACGGTCTGATCTACTTCACCGACTCCTTCTACGGTGCAGACCAGAATTTCAGGCCGCCGCCGACTATGCCTACTCAAGCATATACGTTTGATCCCAAGACGGGTATCGTGAAAATGATAGCAGATGGATTCGTTAGAGCCAACGGGGTGGAAATTTCGGCGGACGGAAAGACGTTCTATGTATCAGATACTGGGTATCAACAAGTGTCGAAGCAGATTCCCACTGCGCCAGCTTCCATCTATCAGTACGACATCCTGGAGAATGGTACACTTGGACCGAGAAGACTGTTCGCATATGTCGATAGTGGAGTTCCGGACGGCATACATGTCGACACCAATGACAACGTATATTCAGGCTGCGGAGATGGCGTCCAGGTGAGCTTGAACAGTCCGAGGTATTCCCTATCCTGCTGAACCTCCTCAACAGGTCTGGAATAGCGAAGGCACTCTGCTAGGAAAGTTCCAGATAGATAGCCAAGCTGCCAACTTTGCCTTCTTGCCGGGCGGCATGCTCATCTTCAACGAGTACCGGCTGTACAAGGTGAACATCATTGCGGAAGGAAGGGAGGTAAAGCGGGACTTCGGGTTGTAGAGTGGAGCTCGATAAGTAGACATGCGAACGTCCATGCATGCGCATTAGCGTCAACATTAGGGAAGGTGTAAAACCTTGTGGAGAGGGCTTGCACCCGATTGCTTTCGGCGCCTAATCGCTGACATCGTCATCGCTATCTTCTGCGCTGTCTGCGTGACCGTCTCCCTGCTGCTGCTGAATTGCAGTCGCCTGCTTGGCTGTTTTAGCTTTCTTGGGGTCTTTTCTCGATCCTTTGCCTCCACCAATAGACCCCACAGAGCGACTAACATCCTTTCTCTCGACTGGCTTTCGTCGTAACTTCTTCTTCTCCTTCTGGCTTGGTGCGCGTAGCGTGAGCATCCATGCTGGCACATCGCAGCCAGAGTTCCGCATGACATTGACGATGCTGCGCAGATACGAAGCATCGCTCTTCGTGAAGAACGTCACAGCTCGCCCACTTCGACCTGCACGGCCTGTCCTGCCGATTCGATGAATATATGATTGCACGCTTTGCGGGAAGTCATAGCTGTACGCACCTATATCAGCAACAAATCTCCAGATGCTGGCCGTGCACTTACTTTATGACCAACTGAACACCTCGAAAGTCTATTCCCCGGCTCATCACGTCCGTGCAGACTAAAACCCAGATCTTCGCTTCCGCAAAGCGCTGCACTATCTTGTCGCGATCTTCCTTGGTCCGCTCGGCATGCATGACATCGCTCTTGACATTATATGCCACGAGCTCTTTGTTGAGGTCTCTCGCACGATCGACGCTCTGTACGAATATCAGAGCAGGAGGAGCCAAGCCGCCCGATTTGATCAGATTCTTCAAAGCTAGCAGTTTCCCGTCTTCAGTGCCAGCAAAGACGAGCTCTTGTGTGATGGTACGGGTGGCAGAGTCGCTTCCTCCGATAATGACTCTAATCATATCGCTACTCATGACGGTCTTGGCCAGCTCTTCTACTCCGGAAGGTATCGTTGCGCTTAACATAGCTTTTCGTAGAGCAGGATTTGTGCAGGCTGCTATGATCTCATCCGTCTGATTCACGAATCCCAGCTCAAATAGCCTGTGGGGCGGGAATGTCAACAAGGGTTTGCCGAAAAGACAAAGTAGAAGCTCACCGATCAGCTTCATCCAGCACCAGGTACTCCACACTAGAGATATCCACCAGCCCTTGTTTGACAGCATATACCAGCTTGAGGGGAGTTGTAATCAGAAGATCGGACGTCTGGGCATCTCCTTCCGCATCCGTCTCGCTTGCTTCGCCGGTCTCTCCTTCTCCGAGAAGAGCCACCTTCCAACTCGTCCCTGTCTTTAGCTTTCCTGCCTCGGTATATACCTGTCTAGCTAGTTCTCGCGTAGGCTCAGTCACCAGACCTAGAGGGCCTTTCCTCTTATCGCCAGTTGATTTGGCCGCTTGGGAAAGTGACAGAAGGAACAGAGGGAGCAGGAATGAGAGAGTCTTGCCAGAGCCAGTTGGCGCACATGCCAGTAAATCTCTTCTAGAATGGATTATCGAACATGCTTGCATCTGGATGGGACTTGGCTGCAGTACACTCATGAGTGCAAGTGATTCCAGAGCCTCGTCTGGAAGGCCTGGGAAGTCTGCAAAGGATGGCCATAGATCTGGTACGTCGTCGCCGGTGCATCGAATTCGCAGAGATTTCCGAAGGGTCGAGGATGTAGGCGTATCTGCAGCAAAGTATCAGTGCGTTTCTCTACAATGATATGTCCCAGCTTACCAGCTACTGCAGAATTTGACCCGTCACGCTTTCGCTTTTTGCTATTTTTTGCAGTGGTCGCTGTATCATCGTCTGAATCGCCGTCCAAAGGCTGGTCTAATGTTACCTTGCTTGTGCTTGCTTTAGACGTCTTTGAATCCCGGAAAGAAACATCAGCTTCGGGTGTTACGAGACGTTTGGTCCAACGCACCTGGAAAGGATTGGGCTGTTTCGCCTGTTTGTTCTTGTTCTTATTGAAGCGTGTGCCAGCTGTAAGAGCGCGAAAGGCACTCTGAGTATCCATAACACTGATTTAAAGCTTCTGATGTTTTGTTAGAAGATCAAGAGTCGACTTTGTTGCTCTTCTTGCTGGTACCAGCATGTCTGTCAGCGACAAGTATTCAGTCATCTTACCGACTTACAATGAGCGCAAGAACCTTCCCATCATAGTCTGGCTGCTCGCCCGCACCTTCAAGGAACAGCAAGTCGCTTGAAATGGCCCGTTATCTACTGTTTATGCTGGCAACTAATTAAGTCTGGATTGTGCATGCAGCAATCTGGCATATGAGATAGTTATCGTAGACGATGCAAGTCCAGATGGAACACTAGAAGTCGCCCAACAACTGCAGAAGCTCTATGGCGAAGATCATATTGTGCGCGCGATACCTCACTGAAACTATCCCCTTCAATGTCCAGCTTTCTGATCAGCAAGCTCACAGGTGTTACGGCCACGTAGCAGGAAGCTAGGACTAGGGTAGGTCCTGTCTTGGCAGAAGCAGCAGTCACGATGCTTACCGAAAGAAACACGTCAGGACGGCCTATATCCATGGCCTACAACATTGTACAGGCAACTTCATTATCATTATGGATGCCGACTTTTCTCATCACGTAAGCCATCACGTCCAATTCCACAAGAAAGCCGCTGATCAAGTACTGCTACAGCCCAAATTTATCTGGAACTTCATAAAGTTAGACTTGACTCTCGCTGCACCCTTCTCGTATACTGATCTTTATCCGCAGCCTACAACGGAAGCATGATCTGGATATAGTCACCGGCACGCGGTATATCCCTGGAGCAGGCGTCTATGGCTGGGATCTGCGTCGGAAGGTCATTAGCAGAGGTGCGAATCTCTTATCAAAGTTGGCATTATGGCCAGGAGTGACGGATGTGACGGGCTCTTTCCGGTATGTCAGCCCTTCTGCAGGTTACGATCTAGCTGCTGACTGCTTTGCTGCAGCCTGTATAGGAAGCCTGTAATAGAGCATCTGATGAAGCAGGTTGTATCACGAGGTTATGTCTTCCAGATGGAAATCATTGTACGCGCAAGGAATGAGGGCTTTACGATAGGAGAGGTACCCATCACTTTCGTAGATAGGTTGTATGGTGAGAGTAAGTTGGGCAAGAGTGAAATAGTCGACTATGCAAAGGGTGTCTGGAAGTTGTTTACGACCGTCTAGAGGGAGAAAGTACCGAAGAGGCATGTTGTACAAGAAGGATTTGGGGTAGTTTCACCGTTTCGTTTTGAGTAGCCCTTGCATCATGTCGAACGAGTTGCCATCGGGCTGTAGGTCGATGTATTCAGGCAGAGGAGAGTCGTTGTCAAGATTGACTGTCCGAAGATACCCGTTTGAGGGTGCCAACCCGACTATGCGAACCCTCTGGCCAGTCTCTTGTATCGTGACTTCCCGATTGCTGGTATAGAAGCGATTCAGACTTCACGTGCAAAGTAGTGCAAGCTCGGAACTTACCTGTGAAGCCACCGCTTTGTATACAGGTCTGCGAAAGGAGCAAAGCTGCCTTCACTTTCGAAGACCGTCCACATGTATTCGAAGCGTGCAAGAATAGCCGCCAGCAGCTGTTCTTGGGTGATGACCGGCAGTTGACTTCCTGAATGTCTGTTGTGAGATTCGATAAGATCCCGCAGTGAGGTAGTTGGACTGGAATTCGTCGTGTTGATACCGCAGCCTGTAGAGCCACATCAGTCAGTCATTGACAAGCAAGCAAGCAATATGCTAGCTCATACCTATGATGACTGTAAAATCACCTCCTGCGAATGTGGAGTTGACCAGAATCCCGCCAATCTTCTTCAAGCCTTCATCCCCGCCAAGATCTGCGTACAGATCGTTCGGCCATTTGAGATGTAATGCAACATCTTGATATCCTTCCGTCGTCCGTACGGCTTCTACTACGCTCAGCCCGAAAAGATACTGAGCAAAGACCAGCTGCGGACCCATCGCTTTCGGTACCCGCAGTACTAACGAAAACTGCAGACAGCCGGGCGGAGAAAGCCAATTATTGCTACCTCGGCCGCGACCAGCTATTTGATGCGAGCCAACAAAGGTAAAACCCGATGGCACAGCGGAAAGGAAATGCGGATTCCTATGCTTTTGGTCAGCCTTGTACGCTAAGCTGACGGGCTACGTACTTGTCTAGCACCGTTTGAGTAGAGGTGACGACCTCTCCATACATGAGTTCCGAGCCGAAGCTTGGCTTGTATGCATACTTCAGAGCCTTTCGAGCTGAAGCGAGCTGCGCAAAATACGCTTGTAAGCTGAAGATGGGTGTGATAGATGGCGAAGGTCTGCTCTGAGAACAGATGACTATATCTTGCCTCGTGTGCGAGGAAGGGCTCACGCGCCCGAACACAGCAGTAATGTTGTCTTGCTTGTGGAAGTGAAAAGCGTTGGTGAGATCCTGATGGCCTCCGTTATCGCTTGCCGGCGGTAATGCTGCTATTAGACTGTAGCCCAGCAGCTCAGCCTCCGAAGGCTCCAAAGCTGTCAGGAGCAGAGGTGTGGGATCGGTTGCCACTCTCGCTCGGTCTGGAACTTCGAGATCTAAGAGTCGCAGAGAGGCTCGGAGAAGCGCCGTACGTGGCTCCTCGTGAGTATTCGAGGGTGAAGCAGTGGAAGACGCCGTTGTTGAGGGATGCTCTGGGTGTACTCCCCATAATAACGCTTTGCCTTGACTTCCTACGCGACACACCACACCTGCTGGTGGCCTCGAATCCAACTCTTCATAGCGTGCTATCACTTGTATTTCGCTACTTTGCGGCTCGTCGAAGTATCCACCTCCGTTGTAGTAGATATCCAATCTACTCGGCTGATCAGACCAAACTTGTTCCCAGACAGAACCTTCCAGACTGATGAATGCATCTCGCGCTCCATCTTCACTGTCATAAACGAAGTTGGGAAAAGCCGTGCCTTTGCATGCGCCAGGAAAGAACTTGAGAGGCCTATCGCCGATGACTTCGAATCCTTCTCTTCCACTTTCGAATTCGATTCGGTCACTTGCAAAGTATGCTCCTGCGCATAGTCCGAGATACCTTCCGCCTTGATTACGGACCCAATCTGCTATCCTAGCACATCCTTGTTCTCCAAGGCTCGATAGATATCCCAAGTCGCGGCCTCCAGGAAACGCTAATAAAGCACAATTCGTCGTCCATGGATCACGGATTAGACTTTCTGCAGATATGCTGAGAACATCGTAGCGGGTGGAAAGAAGCTTGCTCAAGGCCGTCTTTAGGTGCAATAGGCATGACTGGGAGACTCCAGGCCCGGAGTAGACGAGAACGTTGATCTTGCTTGCATTGTTGTTGTTTACATGGTTGGTATTCTGTCCATAACGTCTGCTTGACATCCGGTCAAGCTATGACAAAGCGGTCTGTTTCTGCTGATCTTCTACCGCAAGCGTAAGGATGGAGACGCGCCCGCCTTTGCGCACGATGCTATCGTCGACGAGTGAAGGAGAGCCTTTCAGCGCAGAAGATGACAGCGAGTCGACAGTCCGGCAAGATGGAGCAGCTTCTGTCAGAAAGTCAAGACAGGCATCATCAGCATCAACGGTGAAATTGCAGCCGCTCGAGCTCGAGATGGATCCGACCGTTTCCTGGGCATACAAACCTTCATTCTTGACGTGTCTGGGCCTTGCAACGGGCGCTGTTCTTCTGCTCGCATATCACACTGAAAATCTTGTCGTGCCTCCGAAAGTCAGCATGCATGAATCTCAGGTTTTCTTATGCCAAACTAATTCCTCTCTTGTAGGTCAAGAAGCAGTCTGGTCTCATAACTGCTGTTGCTGGCTTGTGGGTGCCTTCGGCTCTTTACACGTGTCCTGAAGCTGATCTTCGGGCATAAAGCCTCCTCGTAGCTATCATCAATTTTCGCGATGGCCCATACAAGAGACCTCATCCTGCCTTTTGGAGTGAGTCTCAATCGTAACAGCGAAGGGAAAAGTCTAATTCAATGCTTATTCAGGAGCGGTCCTCGGGCTCAATGTACTCTACTGCATGAGTCTGGTCTATCTTCTGTTAGTGCTACAATGAGCCTTGACTATATACGTCTGACATGATCTTTTCAGTTGGCAGGATGACATCCACGGTCGCGAAGTCATTCAGTGGTTTGACCCGTCTATTACCGCACCTCCACCTGAAAGAGGCTACGGAGAAGACTGCTCCTTCACAGCGCATAACCTTTACAATGCTCTGGATCTGTTCGCCTTCGCGCATCTGATAGGATGGTTTGGCAAGGCACTCATCCTACGAGATTTCTGGGTCTGCACCATTCTTTCGGTCATGTTTGAGGTAAGATCGGAGAAGTCACCTGTCAATGAAAATCGAACGGCCTCTGATGTCTTGAAACCAGATTACCGAGCTCTCTTTGAGCCATCAGCTACCTGTCTTCGCAGAGTGTGCTTGGGATCGCCTAGGCCTGTTCGTAATAAATCATTTTGAGATCATCATTCTGACGCAGCTCCGCAGTGATATCTGCATCTGCAATCTCGGCGGTACGATACTTGGGCTTATGGCGTGCCATTTCCTAGAGGTCACGGTAAGCCGTCCGCTGCTCGGGCTTAGAACCGGCTCACATGCTTGCACTAGCCCTTCTCATGGCGTGGTCTTCGGACACGACGTTTCGGCAAGATCCTTCAGCCTCTAACGTGCGTATGAATCTTTGTCGTTCATCGTGAAAGGCTGATTCGCGGTTTGTAGCCCGATGGAATGGACACACTTCGAATGGAAGAGTACAAAGAGATTGCGGAACTATATTTCTGTCGTCACGCTTGTGTCAGTGTTTCTGCTGAGCGAGCTCAACGTATTCTACTTGAAGTGAGTTGATCTCTTGGTTACCGTATACGCCCAATGCTTACGCAAGGCATACAAGACAACTCCTTTGGCTACCAGCCGAGCATCCTATTGTCACTCTACGCCTGATGGCAGCCTTCGCATGGGCTTTACCAGCAACAGCTGAGTTCTACCACTATGTGACATTCAGCAAGCGAGTCAAGAGAATGGGATCACATGCTGCAATGTTACTCTCGACAGTAGCCCTAGAGACTCTCGTCTCTCTGAAATGGTCGACTGGTAAATTCGAGAAACCAGCTCCGATGATCGTCAAGATCTTCTGGGTAGCTTTCATCATAGCATTGATCGTGTATCCTGTCATCAAGTTTGGATTGGGAAGGGATCCGTCGACTGGAAGAATACGCTCTGGTCGAGCAACGCCTTCTGGCAGGAATACGCCGACAGGTCGCACAACGCCCACTCTTACGAATGTGAATGGGAAAACGATAGATGAAGCATACTCGACGTCTGTAGCAAGAAA
Organism: Erythrobasidium hasegawianum; assembly: GCA_001972285.1. Taxonomy (NCBI): domain Eukaryota; kingdom Fungi; phylum Basidiomycota; class Cystobasidiomycetes; order Erythrobasidiales; family Erythrobasidiaceae; genus Erythrobasidium; species Erythrobasidium hasegawianum. The sequence goes on from BCII01000031.1 coordinate 19,151, forward strand.
GTACCAGTAGTCGTTACATAGCATGAATAGATTTTACAGTGGCATTTCAAAGTAATCAATCAACTCATAGAGGCATCACCAAATGCTATACCAAGGGCGAGCTTTCGGTTTCGGCTGTGATGTTGGTGGGCGAAGACTCGTCGCAAACCAGACGTTTGCATTACGTCCATGTCTTCTGAATCTGATGCCTTTCTCTTCAGCAAGCTTATGAGCCAAGTCATCCACATTCACTTCTGCTGTGGGATATTCTCGTGCTTGCATATACTTTCGCAGGGTCTCTGTAGTGACTGGCTGATGGTCCAGCTCGTGCCCATGCACTGCTGACCAGGTCAAAGGGAGTGTATTCGATCTCGTATCCGGCTTGACGAAGACAATGTCCTGACCACCGCGATGCCTGACTTTGAGGCAAGCTTCAGTGCTTGTGGGATACATTACTGTTGATGCGCGCCCCAGAGTGACTATCCGATCTCCCGCCATAGACGCCTGGCCTTGTTCGAAAAGCGGACTTGATGCGTTTACAGGTGCTCTGACAGCAGTAGTCTTGTTGATTGGCGAGCGTATCGGAATCGCCTTGGCAGGCATAGGAGGCCTCAGGCGGTTTGGTCGATACATTGTCTCGATGTGAGTTGCGGGAGAGGAGTATGTAAGCGGAGAGGCTCCTTGGTAGACTATGTGACATCAAAGGAGCGGTAGAAGGGCTAACAAAGGCAGTGCAGGCAGCCCCATAGAAGACACGACGCATGAAAGTCAGTCCAAGCAGGAGAGGTTGCGCGAGGCCAGTAAAGGAGGAGCATCAGATATAGAAGGGTAAGATGTGAAATGTCAGTTTGAGATCAGTCCGAAGTCAGAGAGACCAGGATCGTATTCCAGCTTGCGCGTCATCTTGCTTTGCTTGTTCCTGCCAACTGTTTCTTCAAGATGGCCGCACACGTCCTTGCATCGACATCTGAGCTGGCACTGGGCAATCCAGCATCTGCTGCTAACGGCGGGCCTACCATGCGTCGCTTCGACCCGTATGCCGTAAGTCAGGATGACCTAGGAATGAATCAAAGTCGAAGCAGCAACGAGAACGAAAACCCCGAAGCTGATAACACCCTAATACTCCGCAGGAAAACGGAGGTACCATCCTCGCTGTATCGTCAAACGACTTTGTCATTGTCGGGGCAGACACCCGCCAGAGCGAAGGCTACTCCATCCAGTCGAGATACACCCCCCGTCTGTTCCCTCTTACAAATACAGGGACAGTCATTGCAGTACAGGGATGCATGGCAGATGCCCAGACATTCGTAAAGAGACTGCAGCAGCGATTGGAGGTGAGGTCGAGTCTCCCAGACTTGCGAGATTGGGTTGTCAACTGGTCGATACTGAGAAGCTGATCATGTACTCTGCTTCTGTACTCTACAGTGGTATGAGCACAATCACGGGAAAGAGATGGACCTCCCAGCGGTTGCGCGTCTCGTCCAGCAGATGCTCTATGGCAAGCGCTTCTTCCCATACTATACCTACGTGATACGTGAGTTACATGTTACACTCTGTTCTGGTCAAGATCCTAAGCTGACTATGGGTACGTTAGTCGGCGGCATCGACAGAGATGGCACGGGAGCAGTATACTCTTTCGATCCAGTAGGAAGCTACGAGAGAGAATCATGCAGAGCAGCAGGTGCAGCGCAAGAGCTCGTGCAGCCTTTCCTCGATGCTCTCGTAAGTCCACTTTGATTGTTCCTACCGTTTCACAGTGCTGAACAGCCGATCTCTTTCTGTAGGTCAATGGCAAGAATCAGCTTACGGAAGACGGACAACAAGCATACATCCCCGGATCTCGCTCGAATCTTCCGCTAGATAGAGTGCTCGGCTTGGTTACCGATGCTTTCACAGGAGCAACAGAGCGCGAGATCTACGTTGGTGACATGATGGAACTGTATGTTATTCAAGTGCAGAGAAAGGAGGACGGATCAGTGGACAAGATCAGAATGGGAACGATCAGGAAAGCGCTCAAGGAAGATTAGTCACCTTGTCCGTGTACGCAACTATCAAGCCCTGCAATGTATCAATTTCCAGAATCAAAGGAGCCGTGAGGGAGTCATTGGTTAATTTTCATTGATTACGCAGTGTACAACCCCTTCCCTAACATAGTTGCGGATTCAGCGCTCTAACAAGCACTCGTATGCTTACACAAGTATCTGAAAGATCAGACTGGTGGAGAATTTAGAGCAAGTATCCAACTCTCGTGTCAATAGCGAGAGACCAAAAGCTAGAAGAGCAAGACTCTCTCGTGAAGATCGAAGAATTCGTGTCTAATAGTAGCCCTCTAGTCTTCGGCGACTATAAGCATAGCTTGGCGTCAGTGATGCCCGCTAGTAAGCGACGAATGAACTCACTCTTGGGTGCGAGGTAGAACTTGACGCTACCGCCCTCCCATGCGTACTCGACCTGGAGATAGCTGATCAGCAGCGGCTCACGTGGAACGTAAGATAACCTGTGACTTACCAATAGAGGCACATCGTTGCTCATCTGCAGAATGACAGCGTTCGCCAGAGGAGTAGACTTTGCGAAGTTGTTGAGGTACTTGATCGAGAAGTTGAGGGATACGGATTGCGTAACGGTGATAGCGACTTCTCTGTCATCCTCTCCATCATCACCTTTGGTAGCCTTCTTGCCTTTGCCTTTAGCTGCTGCTCCTTTCTTGGCCGCTGGCTTCTTTGCTTTGCTACCCTTCTTTTTCGGTGCTTCGTCCTCGTCGGAACCTTCTTCTTGGTCCTCATCATCATCATCTTCTTCCTCATCCTCCTCGTCGTCATCCTCTTCATCTTCATTATCGGACTCGACCTTAGGCTTTACATCCTCCTCGTCCTCATCCATATCATCGTCGTCTTTCTCCTTCTTTGCCTTCTTGTTCTTGAGAGAGCTTCCAGCTTCCTTCTTGACCTTTGTCTTTTCCTTCTTCTTTCCATTTGCTCCGCTTCCGAACTCGGTTGTAGGCTTGACAGTAACGCTTCCTGTTCCGATCTCTCCCTCGGCAGTGAACTTGACACCCTCTGGAGTAGCTTCAATCTTGACAGACTCGCCCAGGTCCTTCAAGTCGCGCATGATTTTGGCAAATTCAGAAGATGGCATAGAGATGCGCGCGTCGTACTCGGTATCGGGAATACCAAGCTGCTCGCTGTCGATGTCCATGAGCTTGAGCTCGTACTCTCCAATACGTGCAGCGCCTATTTGTATGCATATATCAGCTGAAGATCTGGTCTGTCGTGCCTGGACGTCCGCAACTCACGCTTGCCCTGGAACTGGAGGTTGAGCGTATCGGCATCCTCGTTTGCAGATAGCTTGCAGTTGTCATCGTTGTTTGCACACTTGATGATCTTTTGGAGCGACGCCAAGTTCATACCCAAGGTCATGTCTCTGTCACATCGATACTCGGCGAAAGAGTCCTTTTCGAGGCTCAAGGAGACAAGGGCGACGTGCGAGTTGTCCATAGCTTGTAGTTTCTACATGTTCGTAAGGTAGGCATCGTTTGATTCAGGATGTGCATGGAATCGAAGAAAAAGGAACGAAAACGCGTCAACATCGCTGCTTCTGCTGTGCGCTGCTATGAGAGCAGGGGCGTGCTACAGATGATGCTACTCACAAGACCTGCATCGCTGCAATCCAAGTTGGCGTCGGATACGAGTTCTTTGACGGCTGATTTTCGAGGAAAGGACGCGCAGATGCATGGTCAGCGATGGCCAAGCGGGACCACCAAGCTAGATGCCAGCATACCGTCGAGGATCTTCTTTAGTAGTTCTGCTTTCTCAAGCGTTGCTTCCTGAACAGCGAAAGAGCGATAGGTCAGACAGCTCAGTCGCGAAAATGGCAGCGAAAGCTCATCGAGATCCACTTACAAACATGACTGCTGGATTGTATCGTCAAATAGAGAGATGTAGGAGAAATTCGTGAGAAAGTGGACCGTTTGGCGTTGTTTCCGAAGTTGTGCAAAGCAAAGGTCCAGGACACGCGCAGAATCAATTTGGAGACGCGTTTTCAAGGTGGCGACCAGCAACCACAAAGGCAATCAGGCAAGGAATGCAGAGTACCATAACATTGTATGATTGATGAGTTGCAGCGATCACTGTATGCATTGCTCTGCAAGTGCGTCTTCTAAGGCCCCTGGCCAGAAGGGAAAAAAGTAAACTAGTAAAACAACAGGAAGAAAGTATGAAGGGCCTGTCTAGCAGGGAGTAATACTATCGTGTGTCTAATCGTAAACGGTACTGTCATCGTCATCTATCGCCTTGCGGGATGGAAGAGATCGTCTAACTGCTAACGAACCCGCGTACGAGCTGGTTGACTTTGCGTTTGTTGTGTTGGCGGAGTCGCTTAGCGAATCGCTGTGCTGCAGTAGGTGCCGCTGGCATGTCTAGTGCGGGAGCACTGCTCCTCTTCTGTTTCTTGTTGTTACCGGCTGCCAAAGATCGCTTGGACCAGTTGATGGCACCGGTGTCATTGCCATCTCCAAGAACACCCCAACTATCTTCGTTTGTCCAGACTTCAAAGTCGTTAGAACCTTGACCAGGCTTGGTAATTTCCCAGTATAACCAGGGAATGCTGTACTGCTGAAGGGCTTGGGCGAACTGCTTGATGATGGCTGCTTTGTTGGCTCCCAAAGCACCCCATTCTTCGAACAGGAGGGTCTTTCCTTGGTCCCAAGCTTTCTGTTGACCAGCAGCGAGGGCAGCGGCAGTCGTCCAGGCATTGGTGCCATAGTCGTGAACAGAAATGATGTCGAAGTTGTCGCACGACCAAGCCCAGTCATCGAGGGATGTGTCAATGGTGATGCCGCCTCCGGTGGAGATAAGTATGCCAGATCCAGCTGGCAGATTCTGCTTGATGCGTCCAGCACGGTCGCAGCTCCAAGACGAAGAGGCGAAAGCCATGTGGCCCATGGGTTCATTTTGTGCTTCCATGGCATAGATGACGCTATCAAGCTCAGCCCAAGTCTTGCCGCCCATGTATTCGTTCTTGTGCTGCATAATGTCTGCAAGAAGATATCTATTAGCCAAGAGTCTCTCTTGTATGTCGACGTGCAAGCTTACGATCGATTCGCTTGTCATAGAAAGTCATGGCGCCATTGTCGGTATAGAAGACTGAAGCATCGGAGATTCGCTGATCTCCAGAGGAGCCCCACTCTGCGATGCCGTAGGTTTGCGCGTAGATATCTGTGTCCCAGTATCCAAGAGCGTATCGATCTCCACAAGCAATGATGAGCTTGATGTTTCGCTGGGAAGCTTCATACATGAGGATGTCGATTCTCTTCAAGATGGTATCATCGTACTGGCCCAACTGATAGGGCTCGAGATCCATGAGCTCTGCATTTCCGCTATTTTTGTTGTTTTCGTAGACGTGGCCGATGAAGATTCGAAGGACAGACATGCCCGCACTCTTCATAGCGTCGAGAACAGCGATACGATCAGATCTCTCGAGTGCATGCAGGAAGTACGAGTTGGCGCCGAAATAGAAACCGTCGAGCTCGTTCGTTGGCGCGGGCGATGCGGACGAGGAAGTCGAAGATGGTGATGATGAAGAGGTTGTCTGGCGGGCTTTCGTAGAGCTTGGTGCAGAAGACGTCGTTCTGGCACTAGAGGAGGTGCGTGAAGAAGAACTTGCACGACTGCTTGAAGTAGATGTCGCAGCAACAGTCACTGAAGCGTGTTGTCTGTATATAATGTTGTGTGGGGTCGCCTTTGAAGTCGAGGTGGCTTGCGTCGAGCAGTCGCAGGAGACTGTGCCCTTTGCGATGGTGACACACGATGTACTGGCTGTTGAGCTAACTGCAGCTTTGATCTGAGCAGTGGGTCTGCTCGAGCTCGAGAAGGAAGTGCTGGAACTTGAAGGCGAAGATGGAGCTGCGGCGGTAAGAGCTACGGCTGTTGCCAGAACAGTTGCGAAGTAGTTGAAGGATCGCATGTTGTTGAGAAGACTTGGTTGAAATGGGAGGATGACTTGCAGACTGGCTGCCTTGAGTGTTTGATGGTCTTCGCGGTTGATAGCTGTTCAGCAGGGATAAAGGCTGATGTTGAAGTTGATGCAGGAGAAGGTAGGAAGGAAAGAGCAGAGACTGATGTGAAGCTGAAATCATCCTTCATCTCGCAATTAGTGCCGCCTCAGCCAGCCATGACAGCCCGCCAGCTCCGACGCAGCTTTTGCGCAGTCCCACGAGCCAGTCTGTGTATAAGCCATCTCAACAAGGTTTCAACAGCTGGCCATCTTGTCTTTCTTGCGTTATCATCAGATGAAGCTGTTCAGAATGTCCTGTTCAGGCAACAATTCGGAGGTGGCTTGCTTCAGTTTCCCGCCAGCCGAGAGAGCTCAAGGAAGTATAATGAAGCTTGTCTTTGTAGCGAGATGGCATCTTCTGCTGGTGAAGTTTGATAACGTAGTGCTGCGCATCTTTGGCTGGCTTGCTTCGCGTCTTGGCTCCCGTCAGTTGGAGAAGAAGGATGGTGCCGGATTCCATGCATGCAAGACTGCAAGACTCGACAGCGTAATGAACACATTGCATGTAGTAAGAATGTAGTCGGTTCTGTCGACAACTCAACGGGATGTCTACGAGAAACCGAGCATGTCGATGCTTTCGCAAACCTTTTTCCACCAGTCTTTCGCCAGGTCCAGCTTCTCATTACGAGGACATACTTCGACTATGCATCTCATATAATTGGTCGCATCCCAGACAGCCTCCTGCTGTGGATGCTTCCACTCCATTGCTTCGAGATACTGCTTTCCTCCTGGCTTCTGGCGCATCTGCTCCTTCCAAATGCCGTGCAGGCGCTCCTTTTCTGTCTTTGAGCTGCTATCGTAGCTACAGTTCCAAAGAAAAGGTCCACTCGGTTTGTCACCTAGAGGCGCAGGATAGACGCCTGCAAACTCCCAATCGATAACCGGTGATCTTGCAGGACTCGGGATTGATAAGGATGTTTCCGAAATGGAGATCGCGGTGTGCCAAACGTAGCGGGATGTCGCTAATCAGGGAAGAGCCCTTTGCAGACTCCAGAAAGGCGATCGCTTTACCCAAAACTCGACTTCTTTCTTCTCCCAACTAAGCCAAAGAAGGATGCGCCTTAATGCTGTGCAAATGAATTTTGAAACGGTCTATCAGGTATTCGGACCATGTGGAATAGCCAGGCTGGCTGATGTTCAAAGTCTCGAAGGACTCGCTGGACGGCCAGAATTTGGCGACATCTGGACTATGCCAGAAATGCTCTTCTACTGGTGGCCCAGGCCGAATTTCTCCTTGCTCATCGCCTGCTACGCCTCCATATAGACCTCCGACGTGATGGAAGGGCTTGCTGGCTATCTCGAGCAAATAGTCCGATATTTGACCAATGATATACTCCATCTGCTGATCAGACAGATCCCGGTATACTTCAGCAAGTGTCTTGCCGGGCAGTCGCTCCTGCAGTATGTACTCTTGATCCAGAACATTGTTGGTGGAAGAATCGAAACGAACAACACGAGGAATAGGAAGTGAAGTGTTCTTGCTTAACCACGCAATGATACCAGCTTCGTTCACCGTCTTGATACGAGGTATATGATTCCCAGCAACGCGCAGAACCAGCTCTTTGTTCACAACCTCGCCGTGGTCGCGACCAATAGCGGTTGCGTAGATTCTATGGTACTCTGCAGACACAGAAAGTTGCCTAATGCTGCTTGAGGCATGGAGGCCGATTGACTGGAGAAGGGCATTGATGGAAGTGTCGTCATGCAGAGGTGGAAGATACAGAGTTGGTGTCCCCATGCTAGATCTACGGTAGTAAGTTGGTATGAGAAGAAAGGAAAGAATCAGAGGAATCAGATTTTGCCTTTGACGGTAAGAGGGCGCGTGCGACCTGCAGACCATAGTGAGCGGCTCGCTTCCGAGGGATGACTCTGCGGGCAAAACTTGTTACAACGACATCTTTATGACTCCACTACAGATCAACGTACTGACCGAGTATCGACTAGGAAACTCATATGCTGACTGTCTGTGCTACCGCCCTATCCTGCTCATCCGCATTTCTGTCATCATAAGGACAGCCTTCCGCGCATCTTCTTTCATATTTCGCTTGATGAAGAATCTGACGACCATCCTAAACAAAGGCCGAAGCTCTGTGGTCCAGTCCCGCTTATCCGCATCTTCTAACCCTGCTCCGAGTGCAGCCCAAACTGCATCTGCGCTCATCTCTCCCCATTTTAGATTGGCTCTAAGTAGAATATTTGCTGTAACGCCATTTATTGGCATGTCGTTCTCTTCGGTCATCTGCCTCAGGGCTTTGACGACTCGGTTATGCTGAGCGACGGGGCCAATCGATCGCCAGTCAGCTCGAGGCTTCGGCGCTGCCATGAGGAAGTGATTCAGTATGGTCGATGTATGCGCGCTTGCAGCTTTTCGCAGACGCTCGTAGACATCGTAAGCATGGCGGAGTCTGCCAGCCTTAATGAGCACACCGAAAAGGATGTTGTCGGTGTCCGTAGTTGGCTCGACGCCAAGGACGTTGATGGCATCTGCATGATCTAGCAGAATACGTCTGGAGGATACGCCCGTCTTCTCCGGCTGATTGGCATAGTGCAGCAAGCGTGCATTGAGCAGGCGAACGTCTAGCTGCTTCTTCTTGCCGTCTTCGAAGAGCTGCTCCCATACAAGATCTGAAAGGCCTTTCCATGGCGATGACAGGAGAGCCGCCCGGTGGTAGTCTGTTACGTCGAGAGGCGGAATCTTGTTGTAAATGGCCAATGCCAATACGCCCTGTCGATGGAACGATAGCTTGCGCAGGAATTCCGATAGAACTGCCTCGCCGATGTGTGCTGGGTTCTGCAGGGCCACAACCAACGCTCCAGCTTCTTCGTGGTGCAAATGGTACGAAAGGAGCTCGATGAAGGGTACCAACAGCTGCACCCTTTCCCGCTCAATATAAGTCCGAACATTGCGCGCAAGGCCTTCTGCAAATTTGGCGCAAATAGCGATCAGGCGCTTGCGCTCGGGAACCGGTATATCGCTCTCGGGGCCAAGGTAGCAAGCGAGCTCGTTGAGAACACTGATAGCATGCCGAGAGATGAGTCGAGCATCGTGGAGACGGTCCAAAGCGATGTCAATCCGGTCCACTCGGAGACTGGTAATGGCCAGAGCACGAAGTAGATCAGATATGACACTTGAGCTTGACGAGTTTGCCAGGACGGCGGATTTAGATTGAGGCCTTGTTCTCGCAGTTCTCGCAGGAAACGCTCTGGTCTTCGATGATCTTGCCGTTTCGAAATTTGAGGTATCCGTAGCTAAACCAAGTACGGCGGTAGCCATGTCCATCGTCTCCAACTTCCATGCCGACAGAGGTTCTACTTGACGAATGCCGCGCTGAGGGACTGTCCGCAGAAAACCAACTAGCAGTACGAGATCTTGGGGCTCGTGCCTGTGAACCAATTGCCGCGCTGACCACTGTCGCCATGCTTCTGATAAGATGTCTGAATTGTGCAATGTTGAGCGAACGGTTGCGTCTCCCATGTGATAAAGATGAAGTATGGCAGCAATGACTTGTCTGTCCATTAGGAGTCCAAGCTCCAACATAGTCTGAATCTGACCAAGACACATGGCTGATATCTGATGCACATTCTCCACTTTCGACTGTTCGCATTTGGACAGCGCCAAGACGCTCTTCGAGAATAGAAATTTCAGAGCGTGATACAGCGTGCTCTCGGTTTCGGCGAGCTGATGCCCCTCTGCTGACCCTTTGTCGAGCGAGTCAGGAGTATACAGATGCAATACTTGGTGCAGTGTCCAGACTTTGGTGACTCGAGATAGTGCCTTGTGTCGATGCGTATGTCGCAGGATGTCGGGCATACTCTCTCCCAATTGTACAAAACGACTGCAGATACGTTGTGGCTCTTGTATAAGAAAGCCCCAGATGTGAAGCAGTGATGGTGCGTCTAGATTATACCAGTTCCTCGTTGACAAATTCCGTAGTGTCGCCAGAAGTGAATTGAAATCCCACAAATGGACGACACTACACCCATGGGAGTGTATACTCGTGAGCGAGCTCGTCTGTATAGCCTCCTTAATCTCTGCTTCGAAAGTGCGCAGATTCTGCAGCTCCTTCGGTATAACGTAATCGTGCTGCATTGTGGAGAGATGCAGCAGGGCGAGGGCTGTCTGCCAAGCGCAGGCCAGCTGATCCGTCCGCATATTCTTGATGTTTGGTAGTATATCGTCGCGAAGGTACGTGCTGAACTGTATAGATCCGGCTCTCAAGTATTCCAAGGCGTGGGACGGCAGCTTCCCCGTTTGTTCATTGGCCAGTAGTCGAGCTTGCAGTTTGCGCAGATGAGGATAGACTAGCATTAAGCCCTGTGCTGGTGTAAGATGTGCCGCCGGCAGCGTCTCTATGATATCGGTGACCGCTCTAAGCTGCCTCAAGAGCCGTCTGTGAGGTCTGGACAAGTTGTGAACATTCGTGATGGGCGCTGTCTCGACAAGTTTCGAGGTAGATGCTTGCGATTGAGCTTCGATGGTCACAGGCGTAAGAGCCACGCGCTGTCGCTTCGTCCTCGGCGGCGTTGTGATGGCTGTGAGAATGAGTCAGCTCATGCAACTTCGTAAAAGAACTGATGCGTATCACATTGACTGAAGAAGCCATCGACGCCGTCCGGCTTTGACACCGGCGCAGCTTGGTAAGAGACGGCATTTGCAAGAGCTGTAACTGTCCTAGATAAGATGAGAGCTGCTTGTTCTTGAAGAAGAGGCCTGGCGGATGTACATAGGGTTCAGGCGGGCATCTCGAAGGCATAGATTCGGCGGCAGACAGACCTCTTTATTCTTGAGGCATGGTAGGCAGCTTGGAGCATCAACGTATCATCTGCAGACGCTTGTACGGCTTGTTGATGTTGCAGGAGATCTGAGTTGTCAGAATGGAGAGAGGCCTCTTTCTTCAGAACCGAACGAGATAGAAACCATGGAACAGCGAGCTGGTCAAACAAGGCCGCAAAGCCAACCTGGAAGTGGAATACAAGGCATTACGCAAGTCTCAGTGATGGGCCAGCTGCCAGCAGAAATACTAGACCAAGTTCTCCGACGTCTTCGAGGTCACGCCGAGCATGAATGCCAGTTTGAGATGCACGACGATGTCTTGACAAGAGGTTGACCATGTCTGAACTGATGTTACGCATGCCAAGCTGAATCCATCTAAAGGAACGTATGAACCTGGTGCTCCTATGCGCGATGAAGATACTCTGCGAGTCCGTGGTCTGACATTGGAAGGCAAGACAGAGTGGTGAGAATTAAGCGGATGAAGCGCCGCCTTACACTCACATCCGAAGCAGGTCTCTCAATGCGCTCTCCAAACCTTTACCTATCCGCGAGAATGACCAAGTCCTCATACGAGGCATATCGCATACGCCTGTCATTGAAGGCAACGCGGGCGCATTCTCGGTAGCTTTGGGCTACTCTGAGTGAGCTCAGCCTCAACAATGACCGGTTGTGCATGGCTGATCCGGTATAAACAGGCGCAAGTTCGCTTTTAAGCGAAAAGGCTACTTATTTACTTCCACTGGAGGTCTCACACAAATACAGGTCTACCAGCTATATGCCGTGCGCATCCCGAAAGCCGACCATGGGCGATTTACGCTGACAGGCTATTGTCGCAGGCGAACGAGGCGAAGGAATGCCTGGATGCGTCGCACTACATCCTTGAGGTTATTTCATCTACTGCGCTCAAGCCAGTACATTCTTCAGGCGCTCCGGCTATGCAAAGCTTGAGGGAACAAGCGATTCAACGGACATTAGAAGTCAAGAAACTGCTGAGAGGCCTTGTAGACCTTGCGCGTGTAGAATAGACTCTGCAATAAGACAAGGATATATTTCTACGTCCAACGTACGCGCCTTTGCACTTCGCCCAACTCGTTCAATGCGAACATGGACAAACGCGTTCATATGGCTTGCTCATTTGGCTTCGATAGTATACACTGCATACAAAGTCAACAGCATCGTTCCTGAGCCGTATATGGTGCTTCGCCCTTCTTCCTGATCGCGTCCACGACCCAGTTTCTGACGTTGGACTGTATTTACAGGACGAGATCTTTCACATTACCCAAGCGCGAACATACTGTCAAGGTCGCTGGACAGAATGGGACCCAAAGTTGACTACACCTCCAGGCTTGTAAGCCGGCAATCACACTCGGCATCGAAAAGTACTCATAAAGCTGGATCGTTCTGCAAGATACCTACCTTCTGCTATTCTATCATACTATCTGAAGCTTCCGATATGTTCTGTTCTCTTCCTCCGAGGCGTCAATGCTCTTCTGGGCGTGTCTTTACCGTTCCTGTTCAATGACCTATTGGCGACTATACGCTTTGGCCCAGCGCGGCCCAGCTGGACATCACGACAGACATTCAGAGAAGCGCTTGTGGTATCGGCCTTTCCGCTTTTTTTCTTCTTCAATTTCCTCTATTATACCGATGTCGCCTCTTTGGTATTTGTCCTGCTATGCTATCAGCAAGCTTTCAAGGGTAAACACATTTCTTCTGCATTTGTGAGTCCACACTCTTACGATGTGGCTGAATCTGCCGCTCACCCTGTCCCAGCTTGGGCTACTGTCCTTATCTTTCAGGCAGACAAACATCCTCTGGGTTGCTTTCGTCGCGTTTATATCAATAGACTCCTCTTTGAAGCAAAGCTCTCCAGCTAGTGAGCTTGCGAAGCAAGAAGATCTGGAGCACGCGAGACCAGGTAACCCCAATGATTCCGCCGATCGGCAGCTCATCCGACTGAGTCCCTCCTCATAGTTGATGTGCCAATATCGCTGTACAAACTGCTTGCCGCAGCGATATCGAAACCTGCGTTGTGTCTACGCGTTGGCGGGCCTTACCTTCCCGTAGCTGCTGCGTTTTTGGCATTTCTGAAGTGGAATGGAGGCATCGTCCTAGGTAGCAAACACTACTCAAGAGCTTTCGTGTACTGATGTGTGGTGCTAGGCGACAAAACTATGCACATAGCAGTCCTGCACATCCCGCAGATCTATTACTTTCTGGCGTTCTCAGCAGCATTCCTGTTACCATGTGTAGTCTCTCCCTCTACACTCAAGATGACATTTTCGTCCACATTCGGTAGCCTTCGGTGCGTCTCTCCTCCAAGTTCAGTCTGCCTGCATGCTCACGAGTTTTCCACAGCCGAGTTATAACTTTCTGCGCAGCCTGTGTAGCTATAGCATGGACGGTCAAGCACTTCACGTATGTGGCTCCCTGCTTGTCGTCTCCTTGACTGACTCCGCGGCGAATATAGGGTCCAGCATCCCTTCATCGTCGCAGACAATCGACATTATCCATTCTATGTCTGGCGCAAGATCTTGAATAGGCATCCTCTAGCTCGATATGCAGTCATTCCTGTATATCCGATGGCAGCCTGCTTGCTTTGGGCTGCTATAGGTAGGCTAGTCTCAACAGAAGCCGGGTGCACTACTGATCGTATCCTACGTAGTACGAGCGAGAGTATGGAGCCTGTTACCCTTGATAGCGTTTGCAGCCGTTGCAGCGATGACACTTGTCCCGTCTCCCTTGCTGGAGTTTCGCTACTTCATCGTACCGTACATCATCCTCAGACTACATCTGCGACCGAGTACACGACTTCAGATCGTAGCAGAATATGTCCTCTACGCTAGCATAAATGCTCTTACGCTATACCTATTCTTATATAGACCTTTTAGATGGCCATCTGAGGACGGCTGGCAGAGGTTTATGTGGTAGATTATCCTAAAGCGAGGCGGATGCATAACAGAAAGGACACTTGTAGACATTGGAAATATTGGCTTGCCGAGCCAGGCACAATTCGCATGACCGCTTCTCTGATGCGTGCCTACCCGTTCATTATGTCTGTCAAGAAGCTACGCGTCGGCTATGTGCCAGAAGTCAGTGCACAACATGCCCAAACACAAGTCTTATAGCTAAGTCGAAGCTCGCAAACAGCACTTCTCGTCGCCTATCCTCTGGCTCGGCGAGAAAGATTCCGGCATTGAGCTGGTCAGCTGTCCCAGTATGCAGTCGGATCTCTCAAACCGTATCCAAAGCTTTGAATGAACCCGCTTTATGGCTTTTAGGCGGTACTGGCCAAATGATTCAAGCTTTGAAGGAAGACAAGATCGACATTGTCCGTCTGGTGTCTAATGCTTCCCAGAAACCTACTGCTGATGTATCGTACAGTCTGTGGCACTGACAGAGTCTCTTATTGCTGGTATTGTGCGCGGAGCTGCCGACTACAAGATAGTTGGGCAGTATGTGTCATCACCCCTGAACTGGTATTTTGGCCTTATTTTCCAGCTTTACTATTCTTCAGCTGATATGATACATACGCAAGGGCCGTGATCACAGGCAAAGACACGAAATACAACTCGATTGCTGATCTGAGGGGACAGAAGATTGGCGTGTCTCGAATGGGCTCTGGGTCCCAAATCTTTGCTTCCTACATGGCTTTACAACATAAATGGTTCTCGGATGAGAAGAAGCAGGTCGTCGAGCCTTTGGACTTCGAAGGTCGGTGCGCTTACAATCGATGCTAGAACTGGCTAACACAGGAGCGCAGTCCTCGACACGTTCAAGGTATGTTAAAACATGCGGCGTAAGTATTGAGGCTTATCTAGCTTCTAGAACCTACGCGATGGTGTCAATGACGGTCGGGCAGCCGCTTTCCTCTGGGAATGGTGAGTTATCGCTTAGTATACGATTTCTGATTTGTGGCTGACAGCCGTAATAGGTTCACGACAAAACCATGTAAGACCTGATGTGTTGTTCAAGTTCGTGTCACAAAGCGCTGATGTGTCCCGTCCACAGATGTTGATTCCGGAGGTACATATTTGGCCCAGAGCTAGCACAGCTAAATAGTGACTGTTTTACGTCGCAGAATGCCGCTTCATTGGCAACGTTTTGGTAAGTGGCCTTTGGTTCTTAATGGGCACAGGCTGAGTTGAGCTGGCGGGAAAGACACCCTGGCCGAGCTGGGCTATCGTAGCTACGCCTCAAACATCAAAGGAGAGCATCAAAGGCTTCCTTGAACGACTCAATGTCGAAGTGCAGGACTTCAACTCGAAGGACTCGCGCGAAAACGGGAAGAATGTCGAGTTCATCAAGAAGACGCTGAACTACGAGGAGGCGGATATCAAGGAGTGTGAGTATAACTGACTCGAAAAGGTACGAGAGCCAGCTGAGTTCTGCACCTTTTTCAGGGCTCAAAACGGTCGATTATCCTTCGGATATCAGCGAGGTGCAAGAGTCGGTCGTTCTGGACACGCTCAAGATCTTGACGACATCTGGAGTGGTACAAGAACCAGCAGGAGGGTGGAAGGTCGATACATTTGTAGATACTGCCGTTGCCAAAGTTGTGTAGACAGAGTCATTTTGCATTGGCAGCGTTCGAGCAGTACTTCTGTAGCAGGTCAAGGTTCGACAACAAAGCACAAGTTCTTGCTTTGCGTTGCGCTTTCATGCATCGTTTCTGCGTTGTTCTCGCTTCTGACTTCTCCTTTTTTCCCTCGCGATCGGGTTCTCCCATTTTCGCCCCCTTTCTGCCTTCCGAATTTTGCACGAGAGAGAGAAGCGGCCTAGAGGGTGAGAGCTGAGACGACACCACATACACACAACATGGTGAGTATAGAATGAGTCTACGTACAACATACAAAGGCATATGCTGATAGTCTAATGCGATGTTTGTAGGCTCCCAAGAAAGGTCAGCATTCAAGTCCCGATACATTACCAGCTCGAGAAGGATGAAGCAGAAAGAAGGGAGAACATGATATTGATGGATACTTTGATGCTGTTCAACAGGTGCAAAGGCTCCCGTAGCCCAAGAGAACGTATCTCTCGGCCCTCAGCTGCGAGAGGGAGAGCTCGTCTTTGGTCGGTCTCAGCTACATCAAGCTCGATACGCAGCAGGGTTCTAATGCATTATGATTTTCGTATACAGGCGTGGCTCACATCTTCGCTTCCTTCAATGACACCTTCGTTCACGTACGCCGACCCTTTCGATACTCGACCAGTCGACAATTATTTCTGGTCTGACACTGCGACATTGTCTTTTCTAGGTCACCGATTTGTCTGGAAAGGAAACCATCTCAAGAGTAACTGGAGGAATGAAGGTCAAGGCCGACAGAGACGAGTCGTCGTACGTTTGGACCCGACAAGATCTCGGGGTGCAGGAATTGCAGGCTAAAAGGAGGATATGTTTCGCAGCCCATACGCCGCTATGTTGGCAGCCCAAGACGTTGCTGCTCGATGCAAGGAAATCGGCATCTCAGCATTACACATCAAGCTTCGAGCAACCGGTGGTACCGGCACGAAAACACCTGGACCAGGCGCACAATCAGCTCTCCGAGCACTCGCCCGTGCTGGTATGAGAATTGGAAGAATCGAGGTGGGCTAGAACAACTCCATTCGCTGGAGCTTCAGCTGGACTGACGAGTGACGGATTTCTCCAGGACGTTACACCCACACCTTCAGATACCACTCGCAGAAAGGGAGGTCGTCGTGGTAGACGTCTATAGACGAAGTCGGGTTTTGGCATATTTCTTCTCTGTCCCCTCCTTTTTCAGTGTATGCAGGGATGGTCATTCTCCCTCTAGGGTCTGTTTAGACCTTTCAGCCGCACAGGAAATACAAACCTTCTCGTTCTAAACGTATCGCAAGGCAACTGAGTCTAGCTAATCATCACCATGCACAATCGTTTGAAGTCCTCACGTGCGGAGACCAAACCGACTTTGTTCTCTACAGCTTTAACGTAACCACCCACTAACGATGTAGATCTCTACATGTCCATACGTTTGTCTGTTCGCTTGAATGGCGATGTCTTCTGCAACTCGGCATTTGTTCTCTATGACTCGCTTGTGTACCTTGCCTTTGTTTCACTTGCAAACATGGCCGCATCTACTTCAGGGCCGTCCACAATCAATCCAGACGCGATACGAGCAGTTCTAGCAACGCCAGATGGGAAAATGTGAAGCTCAAACAAACCCGTCAAGAAAATGGTCGCGAAGTATGGGCTGATGTTGGGATGGTCTGTTACTTGCTTTGAATAGCCTGCCCAAGAAGGGAGAAAAGAATGTCCTCATCACATCTGCACTTCCCTAGTTGGTCTCATATACTCTGTTTCTGGTCAAGGCGTAACCCTTTCATGCTGATTTAGTTGACGACTTTGTAGCGTCAACAATGCTCCTCACTTGGGCAACCTTATTGGGTCTACCATGTCTGCAGATGTCTTTGCGAGGTATAACAGGACAAGGAACAGAAGAACCCTATACATCTGCGGGACGGACGAGTATGGCACAACGACTGAGAATAGGGCATTGAAAGATGGAGTTACGCCAAGAGAGCGTGAGTAGGACGATCATCAATGATACACTCAAGTTAACTTAGCTCCTTCGCGAATGACAGTCTGCGACAAGTATCACAAGATCCATAAAGACGCATATGACTGGTTTGAGATTGGCTTTGATTACTTTGGCCGTACAAGTACACCTCAACAGACAGAGTGAGCCATATCTATATGAAGTGAGAGCTCCGCTGAAGGGATGCCTTCAGAATCTGCCAAAACATCTTCCTGAAACTATACAAGAATGGACATTTGCAAGAAGACGTAGTGACGCAGTTGTACTGTGAGAAAGATCAAAGGTAGGAGGACTGCTCGTAAACCCGGATGATCTGTCTCTGACCCATTCCTCAGATTCCTAGCAGACCGATACGTCGAGGGCACATGCCCCAAGTGCGGCTACAACGATGCTCGAGGCGATCAATGTGACGTATGTACGAATCCTCTCAACCCTATCGAGCTCATCAAGCCCCGCTGCGTACTATGCAATACGGCCCCTATCACGAAAGAAACGTCACACCAGTCTATCCGCTTAGACGAATTACAACCTACTATTCAAGCATGGTCAGAGGAGAGCATCAAGAGTGGGAAGTGGAGTAGTAATGCTATTGCCATGACGAAGGGATGGCTCAAAGAAGGTCTTTTACCGAGAAATATCACGAGAGACCTGTCTTGGGGAGTGCCTGTCCCTCTGAAAGGATGGGAGAACAAGGTTATGTATGTGTGGGTGAGTGATAATCAGGCTATATGAACAAAGCATAAGCTGATACTTAGCCAGTTTGACGCTCCTATCGGGTACCCAAGCATAACGGCCTGCTATACAGACAAGTGGGAGCATTGGTGGAAGGATCCCGAGAATGTGCATCTCTATCAATTCATGGGCAAAGATAATGTACCTTTCCACACCCTCTTCTTCCCCGGCTATCTGCTCGGTACACACGAAGACTGGACAAAGCTAAATAGCATCAGTACAACCGAATACTTGCAATACGAAGGCACGAAGTTCTCGAAATCAAGAGGAGTCGGAGTCTTTGGCGAGAATGCTCGAGATACGGGAATTCCAGCTTCTGTCTGGCGATATTTCCTGATTTCAAACAGACCTGAGACGGGTGATACGCAATTTACATGGAAAGCATTCATCGCTGGCAATAATGCAGAACTACTCAATAACCTCGGTAACTTTGTCAATCGAGTCGTAAAGTTCGTGAATGCCAAATACGATGGAGTGCTACCTCAAGGAGGTAGCGCAGAAGCCGACGGAGAGAGCGAAAAGGAGCTCAAGAAGGATGTAGACAAGAGATTGGCGGAATACGATGCGAGTATGGAAGACATGAAGCTCCGCTCTGGACTGGAAATCGTCATGCACATTTCAGCAAAGGGAAACCAATATCTCCAATCTTCGGACCTCTCCAATGCTCTGTTCAACGACAAACCTGAAAAATGCGCAAATGTCGTCCTCCTCGCTGTCAACCTTATCTACCTTCTCTCGGTTCTCGTTCATCCATTCATGCCAAGCACTGAAGAGTCGATACTGCGGCAGCTCAATGCACCGCCGAGAAGTTTACCTGATGCGTTCAATTCAAACGATATCTTACCTGGTCACAAGTTGGGCAAAGCCGAATACCTCTTCACCAAGATCGACGCAAAGATGGAAGATGTCTGGAGGAAACAGTTCGGCGACAAGACTTCCATTCCACCAGAAGAGAGTGCAGCAGATAGCAAGAAGGGAAAGAAGAAGGGCAAAGGTGCAGCTGCTGCAAAGGCGGAAGAGAGACCTGCCTACACGGGTCCACGAACACAAGAATTGGACGATAAAGAGAAGGAAGTAGCGGAACAAGGCGCTAAAGTCAGAGATATCAAAGCCAAGAAGGTGGAAGGAGACGCTGCTGCAGAAGTTGCGAAACTCATTGCGCTGAAGAAGGAGTTGGGTGATCTGGTCGAGAGACTGGAATCAATCCAAGTCACGACTGCACTCGAGTAGCTGTGTAATGCCAATCTCACGTCGTAGTAGCAATCGCAATCAAGCACCATCATCGTTATTTCATGTCATTGCTCTCTTGCCTTTATACCTTCTTGGACCTAACTATCTCGACATATGGACGGCCCGTTGGCTGAAGAATGCCTTCGTCGTCTCATCTGTACAGTCCTGCGACGCTCAGGCTTCGATGCCAGCAGCCCGGACGCTCTCGCTGAGCTCGAAGACAAGGTCCTAATGCGTAGGCCGAAGTTGACCTGAAAACATCAGAGATCCATCGAGCTTACAGCCTTACGATGCTGTATATACAGTCGTTGGAGGTCTCCTGCATATGGCCCATGAATACGCAGACCTGGCAAGACGGACGAAGCCAATCGCTTTCGACATGCTTCAGGCTTGCGAGACTGGTGGAATCAGCATGCGTAGCCTAGTAGATACGCTCAGAATCAATGCATATACAGAGAAGCAAGGTGTGCAACCTTACCTGGGATGAGCGACTGGCGAAACTGACTGAGGCGGTCGTCACAGATATCGATACTGTCCGGTTTACAGCTGCACAAGAGGAGAGCCCGACAGCGATAGTCATGAAGAATTCGACACACAGATTCCTTACAGACAGCGAAGACGATGTCGTCAAGCGAGCGAGCTATGCTCCAGACCATCTGCCTTTCTTGCCTCCCTCACATTCCTATAAGCGTACACCTGTTTATCCATCGATAGCTACACCACAACAAGCACTTGCTGCTGGAATACCGTTCATCGACCCCAGCAGCGCAAATCCAACGGTATCTGCGGCCGGACAAGACTGTACATCAGCCGACAAGCGAATGTCTCTGCTAGACGAGAGAATCAGGACTACAAGACTAGTAGAAGCAAGTTTACAGAACCTCATCAGAGCAACTAGCAAAGCAGGTGCACCTGATCCTTCTGGACATGCAGGAGAAGCGCAAGCTGGAGATGGTGTAAATCATGATGGAACAAGTGTGAAGAAGGACGAACAGATCATCACATTATTGAAGAAATATGAGAAAGATGCTGCGATCTGCAATTTCGAGGTGGAGTGGTATGGCGGAGCACGTTCGGGTGGAGCTGTCGCAGTCAGCGAGAAGGAACAAGGTGCAGGCACCGGACAGCAAGCGGCTCAGCGAAAGCGTGGACGGTGGAAGTACTAGAGCGCTTAACCTGTCTCCCCTTGTTGGGTTTCCCTTTCTTACTGGGTTTGTTGTTAAGCTGAAAGATCAAGGCTCTCAAGGCTGGCAATGCTGAGTGCTGTCATCCGCGTTACGACAACATCAGGATGACGTATCATCTAATTACGGCCTTCCGGTCACATGTCCGTATCTTCCTTTCTCTGTCTTGGGACATCGCCATCATCAACGGATCTGCTACGATTCATGCCGCATCCTTTTACCGTCCTTTCTATCTGACAGCAAAGGGAGTACCCTCCAAGTCTTTATCCAAGCCTTTATGATAGAAAGGCTCCCTTACCTTGGTCCTCTGCACATGACTAGGTACCTATCCTGCTGCCAGCATCTCCACGCAGCGAAGGTCGCCTCTTGCCTCTCTATCAACAACAAACACACTCACTGCTACTTCACAATACACGCTTGACGCGTACCACTCTCACTCCCGCACTTCCAGTACACAATCTTTACCAATCATCCACACACACATTACTCACTTACAGCGATGCACAATTTCTATACTACCTTCGGCATGGTGGCTTTGGCGGTGAGTTCCGCTCTGACAGCCAGTGCATCCTCTTCAAACGACCAGATGCGACGGGTCGTTCGCAAGAGAGGCGACTCGCCCTACCCGAGTCCGAAACGAGGAATCTGCTACAAGAATGGCGATAGAGGCAACCAATTCCTAAACTCTGGCAAGATAGGATGGGGCCAAGGCTGGGCTCAGGAGTCAGGAGGCTTCACTGGCAAGTGGTATCCGATGCTGTAAGTCGAGCATGTCCATATTTAGGATTGAATCAATATTGACAATAGACTTTATATATTAGCTGGGGAACAAAAGAGAACTTCGAGCAGACATGGCCTGGTAACGTCGATGCATCCAATTCGCAGATCCTATTTGGGGTAAGGCTGCAGTTATGTCGCTTATTCGTAGTTCTGGCGCTAACCATCCAACGCAGTTTAATGAGCCAGAGAGGGGTGACCAGGCGAATCTGTCCATAGAGTTAGTCAGCTCTTACTGCATATCGATCTCAGCTGCTGACGGGCAGCTTCTGTATGACAGCAAAGCCGTTGAGGTTTCAAAGGCAAGTGTCGCACCATACAAAGCCAAAGGCAAGATACTCGTCGCTCCAGCTGTCAGCTGGGGCAAAGTCGACAAAGTCGGAGACGGTCCAAACTGGCTCAAGAGCTTTTTGGACGCCTGCCCAGATTCCGAATGCCACGTTGATGAGATTGCTCTGCACTGGTATGGCGATGCGTCTTGGACTCAGGTCTTCAAGGATTACATTGCGGACTCCCACACCCAGTTCGGCAACAGGAATATCTGGATCACTGAAATGCGCGTCGACTCGGGCGATGCCAATGCATTCTTCAAGGACGTTCTTCCATGGCTTGATGGTCTGGACTACGTCAAAGGTAAGTCGAGTGTTACCACCGTTCGCTGAGCTCCGTTGAAATCGATCAAAAGGCTACGCCTACTACAAGGCAGATGATCTCTCGCCCTCAAACGGTCCCGGTCAGGCATATCTCAATGCATGAGATGGGTTATTGTTATGTAAGCGGACCGTGGAAGCCGTGCAGCTGGACTGCCGATAGTTACCATGTATAGATGGGCTTCGAGGTAGCTGTTCCTTGTATACGATATGGGAGTTAATGAGATCGCGTGGTGCACCTCCATCACTTTTGAATTTGGCCGTTGCGGTGTTCTGATGCTGCACTCTTTGACTCTTAGCGATTGGAAGTAAAGGATAAGCATGCTTATGGGCAGCGCTGACGAGGTATATGACACGAATCATGCAGATTGTTCCATTTCCTCGATACTCTCCCTCATAATTGACAGAACTTTCTAAACGGCACGATACCCTTCAATCGACACGAGACCTGAACCTGATGAAGGTGTTGTCGATGGCTAAAGTTACTTGGTCTAAGACAACGTCAAAACCCTCCTTACGATTTAGAAAAGATTCTCTATCATAGTGAAAAAACAGTCATTCCGGGATTCCGAGGGACCCCACTTGGCCCTCTAAGATGATGCAAACATCCAAACCACACCAGGCCTAGCTTCCTTCTGTCTCACTTCGTATACACCACTGGAGACCGTAGATATCCTTTATCGCTCGACCTTGGAACCCTTTCCTCGCTAGACATTGGAACCCGATATGTCCGCCGAAGCATTTGCACAACTTGAGGCACGCGTTATTGCAGCCGAGAAGAAGGCTCAGCGGGTGCGACTCACTTTAAGCCCTGAATACAATGGATAATTGAGCGAATGCTGCCAGGCCTTCGATCGAGGAGCCGTTGAAAACGTCTTCAGCAAGTATATGCACCTGCACAACGTGTATGAAGATGAGAACATCAAGCCGCTTTGGGTCAAGAGAGGTACACCCGGGATTAAAGCTCAATACACGAATGTGGGCGTGTACACAGATTATGATAGCGTGATGGCCTACCACTCTGGAAGACCTCGCCCGATTGGCAAGCTTATTCTCCACTACCTTACTACCCCCTTGATAGAAGTGGCAGAGGACCGCGAGACCGCTCAAGGCTACTGGCTTATGGCTGGTCTCGAGTCTGGAATGACAGCCCAGGAGAACATGGGAATGATGCCAGAAACAATGTAGTTAGTCGCATCGCACTCCGTTATCGGCAGCATCGCTGAAGCAGCGAACGTGTACCGATCAGCGAGGCTCCAGAGTTAAGTGTAAATGGCAAAAGAGTATGGGCCCACTGGGTATGGTGTCACTATGCTGTCGACTTCCTGAAGCAGGATGGAGAGTGGAAGATATGGCATTTCAGATGTTTGGTGCGTCAAATCTAGCTTTTGCTTACGTGAAAGCAGACATTTATGCTGGAATGCAGGAGGTCACAAGAGCCCCTTACAGCGAGAATTGGATATCCTTTGCTAGCAAGAACAAGGTTATGTTCGAAAGGGTGGGACAGTCTGCGGTTGAACCAGCCGTACGCTGACAGAGTTTTCAGGATCTCGCCTACTTGGGCAAGAATGGCAAAGCCGTCTTTATGCCAACACCCGATGAGCCCGCTACAAACGTAAGTCATTGATCTGAATCTGCAATCGCTGAGCTGATGCGGCCCCTCGATACCGTTACAGCTGGCGGAAATATATTCACCAGACAAGGCTCGCAAGCTTGATGTTCCTCTTCCCACACCATACAAGACTTTCTCGGATCTACCCTCGAGTCTCTAGTACCATTTGCTGCAGTTTTCGGTGTTATTTGCTGCATATGACAGTCAGTCTTTGGTGGTTGGGTGTCATCGTTCGGGTAGAGTTGCGCTAGAAGTTGCGAAATATCATTTAATACTCAAGTGTTGGGCGCTCGATGCAGTGAAACACCGCGATATCAAGTCTCGGACCTAAAAGCTGAACATTTATGTCAACTATGCCCTCTTTGCCATAACATGGGCTTTTGTGTTGCGTGCAGTGTTAATACAAGTCTAACTAAGACTGATAACGTTAACGGTCTGCGCTGTAGGTAGACAGGCTATTCAAATGCCGCCAGCCTTAGGACGAAGCTTCGTGGTCTTGGAAGATTTGGTATCGCTCGATTCGCTTTCAGGCGTTTTCCAGCGTCCCCAAACTTTGTTCAGTAGATGACCTTCTCTGACTAATGATGGTTGTTGTTCCCATCCGAGTTGGCCACTGAACGTTCTGATCGCCCTGTATTGCTCGTTTGTATGTTGCGGAGGCAGTATGAGAAAGGTAGTAATGATCTTCTTTATCTGCACCTCACGAATGCATTTGGGTATAAGTTCGTTATTGGGTCCAATCGCCCTGTTCAGTCTCCGTAGTGAGGTAGATTGCTTGAGGTGCCCCGTTCTTGACTGGCTTTGTAGCCGGCTCCGAATGGGCTCCTCGAGCACACTTGCAGCAATGACCTGCGACGGACCAGCGGTTCTTGACTCGATAGCTCTCTATGCAATTCATGTTCTCAGTAGTGATGGTAGCGGGCTCTTTGCGGCTAAGGATCGCAGTGCCTGGTGGCTTTGATGGGTGAGAGCTTAAGGCGTAGAGTATCTCAGCACGTCTGCTCCGCTCAGCAGATCAAGATGGACGGTGCATTGAAGGGGAAGAAGCCCTTTTCATAAGGACATGAGATCAGTTTGGCTTGGAGAGTGAGGGCATAAATGGCATTTGAGAGAGAGGTGTACTTCTGTAGCTGGCGTACAGCAATTATCGTATTCCCTAGATGCTACGGGCAAGCTGGGTTTTCTTCTTCTTCTCGATACTTCTGCCGCCTCGATGAGACGGAGAACAAACTAGGCGTAATCTTGAGCCGTACATCTAAAGGGCTTGGACAGTTGTCATGCTCGACGTCCATGGGCTACGAAGCTGCCGATGACAGAACGACAACGTTCTTCGAACGCGATATCTTGCGAGCAGAGCTGATCTCTTCCAACATGGAGGATCAGCATGGACAGCGCATCCATTCTTGCATCCGCCAGGAAGATTCGTCAATCCGCGGAACTGCATCGATATCCACCTTCAGAACTTGGATCTGAGCGAAGCGATGCTCGCGTTCTCCCATGAACAGCTAATGGACCATGCTTGATCAGACCACAAGGGTGATGACTGTAGAAGACGGTTCTCAGGATCCTTGGCACCTCGTCTCAGCGACAATCAAGGCCAACAGCCGAAATCGATACTCCGATACAAAGGTTCTGAACCGCACCCAGTGTAGCGTGCTTACGCTTCTGCTACTTCAGCAGAGTATCGACAGTGTACGCACCATAGCCAGAAGATCATACGACGCTCCTTACACTCGCACATTCGCTGTCTAACATCTCAGTTCTTACCATCAAGAAATGCTCCTCAGTCCTCTAGCTCTCTCATTCACGCTCGCAGCACTGAGTTCAGGCGTATTGGCCAGTCCTACACAACCTCGCATTCGCTCTCCTAAACACCATCTCCGACGACATGGCCAGCTCTCAAAGCGGATTGCGAGTCCCGGTCCTGGAAGCTTTCCGAATGGTCATGATCACATGCATGCTGCGAGAGATGATAGAGTCCATAGCGCACTTGGAGCTCTGGGAGGTACAGGCTGCCTGGCCGACTCTGGCCCTGCGTCTACCACGATTGTGTATGAGACGGTCTATGCGACCGTAACAGAGACTGTGAATGCGCCAAACTCGGGTCCAACCGGTGGAAGTACATCGTCTCCACCTTCTGCCGATTTCCCTACATCCACCTCTACAGGTACGGATACAGCCAATCAACCTATTGAGAGTAAGCCGCAAGCACCAAGTAGTCAGCCCAATGGAAACGGGAAGAGTAGTCAAGGTGCAAACAACGCTTCCAAGACATCAACGGGGAGTGTTCCCGTAGCACCATCGCAGCCCACGGGAAGTACGACTGATCCATCCTCTGAGACTACCAACACTGGCGGCCAATCTTCCGGCACTAAGACATCAGCAGCGGCCCCTTCAGCTTCTTCTGCTGCGCCATCAGTTCCTCCATCGAATGGCGGAGGTGGTGACTATCCGTCTCCTAAGCGAGGCATCTGCTACAACTCTGCTTCTGCCGTTCAGCAGTTCACTAGCACAGGGAAGCTAGGCTTTGGACTAAACTGGGCACAAGATGCAGCTGGTCTTCAGGGACTCAAGCATTACCCCCAACTGTGGGGAAAGAAGGCCGGGATGCAAGAAAGCTGGAAAGCATACGTCGAGAAGTCTGGCTCAAACATCCTGTTCGGGGTGCGTGTTACCCTTTTCCGCGTATTTCCTTCGCTGATTGGCTTGGATTCATCAAGATGAATGAACCAGAGCCATCGCAATGTGCGCATGGACAATCCTGCATCTCAGTCCCGTGCGTCTGAGAAGCCCCGATCTCTTGCCATAAAGCACAGGCTGACTGGTCTTCTCTAGAGACGCGGTCACAATGTGGAAGAATCATATCGCGCCGTTCCATGACCAAGGCAAAGTCCTAGTATCTCCAGGAATCTCATGGGGTTCATCGGACGTTGCTGGCGACGGCCCGAACTGGCTTGATCAATTCATGAAGGCCTGCCCGGATGCCGAATGTCACGTCGACGAGATTGCCCTCCACTGGTACGGAGATGCTTCGTATACAGACGTCTTTGAGAAGTATGTGACCGACATGCATACCCGGTATGGAAACAAGAATGTATGGATCACAGAGATGCGCGTCGATTCGGGAGATGCTTCGGCATTCTTCTCGAAGGTACTTCCGTGGATGGACTCGCAGAGCTGGATCAAAGGTAAGAGAAGGCCTCCTAATAGGGCAGACGCCAGCTGACTCGGTGAACCAGGCTATGCTTACTTCCGGGCAGACGATATGAGCGCTTCCGACGGTGCAGGTCAGCAATACATTGCGCAGTAAAGCTAGATCGCAGGATATAGTGCATATTTCGGGATTTCTCAATATCCGTACCAATATAACTCCACAAACAGCATGCCAGCCGGTCTGTGTTTCGCTGTAAACATATAAGCAACCGTTACGCGTCCACACAGTACTTCGTCTTCCATGAGTATGTTGAGTCGGTTGCATCGAAATGCTAGCTGGATTAGTGATTAGCAACTTGCATGCGCGTGAAGTAGGGTATTTGAGTTAGAACACGCGGTCCGCATCTGCTAAGAGAGTGCAGAGGTACACAAACCAGCATTGCCGCATTGGAAGCTGTATTCATGAAGCCGTCAATCTAACAAACCGACTGGTCTCTGTGCATGGTGTCCAGGCTCGAACGATAGAATCGTAACCCCACATCCTTGAAGAAAGGCACCTTTCGTACGAGTTCGCCCTGAAGCTGTGAATCCCAAGTCGTTGCTGCCAAAAGCCGTCGCCCTTTCGTCACTTAGAACACTAGGCTTTCGACGTTTGAAGCTGCAGCACCGAATCTTGATGCAAAACCACTACGGAGGAGTCATATCGCAGCCTGGACAAGAGCAGCGCGACTCCAATGGGACTAAGAAGAGGCCAGCGGCTGCCGCCTGCAATCTATGCCGACAATGCAAGGCGAAATGCGTCGTAATGGATAGCCAATCTGGACGATGTGAACGCTGCAAGGTGACTGGCTGCGAGTGCGTATTCGAGCCGCACAAGCGGGGCCGGAAGAGGTGAAGCCAAGAAACGCGACAAGGCCTCGTCGGACAACAATATTGACCAGTCTCGAATGCCAACAGAGTCCGTGGAATGGATCTTCCGAGACACAAAAGCACATCTGGCCCAGCAGAGCTTCCTGGACTTTCAGGAAGATCGGTCCTGGCTGAGCCGGTAATGGACACATCTACCGACATGCCTACAGTCAGCCCTTCTACAGCCTTTGCGAGTCTAGACCAGAACGATGACAATGACAGTGATGAGGAAGAGATCGTAGAGCCGGCAATGAGCGACAGGTCTGCACACCCTCTACCGTTCATATCTGGCTCTTCGAGATCTTTCTCTCTGCGCAACCTTCTCAATCCTAGTCATAATAACGGACATCATAGGCATACGCGCCATGCAAGAGGCACACACCGGCAAGAGACCAAGGATGTGGTCTCCCTCGGCCTGATCTCGCAGGCTATGGCTCAGCAGTTATACGATTTGTAGGTTCTGTACAGCGACGAGCCTGAAAGGAGCTGAGCCACTGAACCATAGCTTCTTTGCGCATCTGAATCCAATAATCATGCTTTTCGATCCCAATCTTCACTCTTTTGGGTATATTCGCGAGCGGAGCACATTCCTGCAAGTACTGTCAATGAGGAGCAGAACAGAACCTTCATTTTTCTCATCCATCTTTGCGCAGCTTCACTGCTGTGCTATCGTCTGCGGCTAAATTCATAGCCCCTTCAATCGCTAACTTTCTGGCTCAAATCGCTACCGAACGGTCGGTAGAGGCCATATTGAGCAGCCGTCGGACAGTAGAGACCGTTCAGGCATGGATGCTTGTAGGTCAAGGCACTTTCTTTCGAGACACTCGCTGATTGCTGCTTTTCCAGATATACTTTTGGAAAGCCCCGCGCGACAATCGTGCATGGATGTATGTTGGTCTAGTGAGTGGAGTACATCAGTATTCTCGAAGTCCGCCCTCTGACAGCTAGTCTTCAGTTATGTCGTACCGCTATCGAGATTGGACTGGATTGCACGCCTGTTCACGATGGTCTCGGCGCAACTGAGCTGCAGCAACGGGAGCGTCGAAACCTTGTCCGCACCTGGATGCTGTGAGGCGCTTACTGTAGGTCTGATGACCGTGCTACTACTAAATCGGCACTCTTCCAGCGCTTTCATGATGGACCGGGCTATGTCGTCCGCTACTGGTCGAGGTACGCCAATGCTTCTGTTATCATCACTTGTCATGGCTGACAGCCTTGTAGATTGGAGTTTGCGAGGGCAGGATCCAATCATACGAAAACCTCGACACTTTTCAGACCACCCCCTCCGCGTTCACGGTGATGCGGTCATAGCAGGCTTCACAGAGCTGAGAGTCATTGCTGTGGGTGCTCCGATTATCAATGCTTCATGGCTCAAGTGCTGATGAAGGACTTTAGTCCGAAGCACTCGATACCCTCTCGCCTCGATACAAGCGTGACCAATCAATAGATACGCACAGAGAGCTTCTGGGTACGTAGGCTGAAGAAGCACTGCAGTATGCGCAATAACATTGCTATAGGCATCAATTACGATTTACGTCGATGGCGGTCTTTCTGGAAGGCCGAAACTGACAGACATCAGCAGCCTCCAATATATTGGGCCTTGTTGTGCTTCTTTGAGCAACATGTACGGTCGTATCTGCCTTTGATTCTATTCTAGCTGACACTTGTTACGCAGGTCCGTCTTACATTGAACAGTTTCACCTGGACAGCATCCGAGCTCTCTTTACCGATTAAGAGCCAAGACCAGTGTTACGAGATTGCTATCGACAATCTTGCACAGCTGCATACCATCGCCTCCATGGACCAGAACATACTGCGCTATGCACAAGACAGTATGTCTGTTATGATCGCATGTAAGTTGAAATCTGATGTTGATGAAGGGCATACTGCGCTACGGTGGCTGAATGGCTTTCTCTCTACAGACGCAGCTGCGTTCCTCCACAAGGTAAGACGCAATGCATACGCATAAGCAGTGCTAGCTGAAAGTAAATCCCAGCTCATCAACAAGGCCGCATTTGACGAAGAAAGAAAGTCCAAAGCGATCGCGCTCATCGCCCAGACATCCCAAATCTTCAAGAACCTCAATAAGAATCCGGACACTACTGCAGCACTGCAGGCAGAGTTTCTACAGAGCTTGACAGCACACTCCAATATGCCAAGGCCTGCGACTACACAAGCCGAAAATCACGCGGATGACTTCAATCGCTGGCTCAGTAGCTTCGCACAAGGTCTGGCGACCAATGAAGAATCCCCTAGCTCCGCAATAGGGACGAATGTCGGATTTGCTGCGATAGTTCCGCAGAATGCAAGCGGATATGAGCTGGATAATCTCGAGAACTTTGATTTCGAAAGGGTATGTCTGAAGGATTTCGTCACATATGCTAGGCTAATCCTTATGCTGCCAGCTGCTCAATGACTGGTCTAGTGAAAGCCAGTATGGCTTTCAACAAGCATCCTTCTAGCGAGTGGCCGCAGTTCCAATGCCAGTCCGTAGCTGTCTCTTTGAGAAACACCACGGCCCCATGCTCCATCAGTCTGTACAGCATGTTGCCTCTCCACAATCATCTTGGATTTGGCAGCTCTTCGAGTTCCAACTCAGACCTCCAGGATTGCCCGGCCTCTGAATGCTCGTGCTTTGGGCCGCCGCCTGATCACGGTCAAGCAGAGTGGATGCGCTTGCAATAGTGTTCCTGCCAATGTCTGCCAACTCTGGCTGGCAGGTGACACCACCATGCAGACCCCAAGCGTGTAAACACTGCGAATATAGGTAGTGAGCGGCCTGCACGATCGATATCCACTGCCGTACGTACTTCCCGAATATTCTTCGCTGTCGAGACAAACTCCTGAATAGTTGTTTCAGGCGCTACCGTAACATGTAGACTTGCAATATGAATCGTTTGAGCTATACATGCCAAAATCAACACCGCAAGAACAACGTCTGTGGACTAACTTACTAAGAGAGTAGGCATGGAGTTCATGCACGTCTTCCACCCCTTTCAAGCTCTTTATGTCTTTCTCTACGCCCACTAAGTCCAAGCCTTGTGGAGCTATCTCCAGCAGCAATCTCCCTGATCGCTTGAGTAACGGTATCGCAGTCGCTATAATCATAAGCGAAACGATGACTGAAGCAACACCATCTGCTCGCTGCCAGTGTGCCTGCCAGATCATAACCGCAGAGATCATGACTGCCACACTATTCAGAGCATCTCCGACCAGATGAATCATAGCACCTAGCAGACCGAGATCGTAACCGGATTTGTGCTGAAGCACTCGTGTTGTGTGAACGTGGTCTGCATGCGCATCTGGAATGCTCTGCAAGGCGACAGAAGCCGAGACTTGCTGTTCCTCTCTTGCGCCTGTAGTGTGGTCATCGTGCTTTTTATGCGAGTGACCATTGCCGTCATGCTGGTTATGGGAATGGCCATGGTCTCCGTGATCGTGTACTACCAAAGCTGAGAGAATGTTCAAGGCAAGACCGACCCCGCCTACCTGGTTATAAGCGAGTATTAGCAGTCTGTCAGCAGCTTTTCAGATGTGACAATACACTCACTATCAAGACTAGCTTTGGGTCATCCACTTCTTCGGGAGTAATCAGACGCTCTATGCTTTGTAGCAGGATAGCGAAGCCTAATCCCGTGAGGAAGCAACCGTTGAAGAAGGCTCCGACAGTTGGCGCGCGCTGAAGCCCGTAAGAGAAGGTTGCTGAAACCAAGATATACTTAGCAAAGCTTCCGATAGACAGGAACTAAAGCTTGCTTACATGGATAGCCAGTTCGCCGATCTGCAAGACGGACAGCAACGAGCGCGATCACGAAGCCGATGATATCTGCGGGATATATACGTTCAGCCCAATAAAGCAGCATTAGACCAAGCCTAGGTAGTTCGCACTGACCGCTCGCTATGTGGAAAGCATCTGCAACGAGAGCAAGACTACCTTGCCTGATTCCAATGACCAACTCCACGAAGAAGAAGCTGAGAGATATAGCGATAGCGACGGAAAGCTTGGTCGCTTTCTTCATGATGCGACAGGGTAGAGAGATCAGTGATGAAATGGGAGATCCAATGGGAGGTAGCAGAAGAGAGAAGAGAACGAGCACAGAGGCAGAAGGTTAGGAGAGGAATTCGATTTGGTCTTGACGAGGTGTATTTCTGCGGTTGTCCCGTCAGACTGGTATGCGCGTCACCCTTCGCTCGTTTCCTGCGCTTCGCAGTCAGCTTGCACACCCTCGACTTGACTGATGGCTGGACGAGATGCACAGAAAAGTACGTAGGAGTGACCAGGCAGACAGCGCAGAGTATGCGAACTTTTGGCTGGAGTTGACGCTGGAGTTTCGCAGAAAGTGCTCTCGAAGCCTTGAAAGGCCTTTCGACGGTGCTAAATGCTACCTTGACCTCGCTATCGAGTAATACTTTGAGCAACAGCGATGCGAACGGCGAAAACGAAGCTGCCTCGACGTCGACTATCCTATCCGACCTCACTGGTCTTTTCACCTTGATTTCGAAAGAAACAACAGCGCTGTCGCTGGCTTTCGCACCGCCTAAAGAGACTTGGGATGCCGTACAAGGTGTAGCGAAGAAGCTGCAAGATTTCGTTGGCAAAATCGCATTTGCATTGGAACTCCTGCAACAGCGTCAAGGACGCGATAGCCTGCTAGCCAAAGAATGGTTTATGGGCAGCGAGAACGCGCTGGTAACTCTCAAAGAGCTCATCGATACATCACATACGATATATACATCCCAGCTACCAGCATCAGGGAAGATCAAGCCTGAACAGAGGAAACAAATCCTGACGGGCACGAGCTTGGTCTGGAAATCAGTAGAAAAGCTAGAAAAAATCTCAAAGGATGAGCTATCCGCTTTCGTCAGAGGGTGGACGGCCTTGCTGGCGGTTATGCAGGACGCTTTGTCCGAAGTAGAGGAGCTCACGCAACGTACAGACAAAGGCAAAGGGAAAGCTGAAGATGAGGATGAAGAAGAAGAAGAAGACGAGGAAGAAGACGACTTTGGAGATGAGTTCGGAGATGACTTCGACTATGACGATGGAGAACCTTTATCGCCGGAAGAGCATGAAGTAGCTCTATCTGCCATTCAGCTCATGAAGTTTGTCAAAGCACTCTTCAAGAAGCTATCCACATCCTCCTTCACGTCTACTCTTCCACAATCTCCTTCGCTGTCCGCGTTGCTCATCCGGATACACCAAGCTGGGCAAGCGATACAATGTCAGCAGGACGAGCTCGCCTCAACACTATATCATCCTCAATCGTTACAAGATATAGCAAAGAATACCCGCGAGTACCAATCTCTGTCCGTAAAGCTGCTCGATCTGGCGCAGCTGCAAAAAGAGCCTGAAGATCTTGCACAAGCGGTATCCGGCTTGGCTTTGTCGGACGATAGTAGTGCAGAAGCGAAGGCAGACGCAGAGCAACAGCAGAACCAGGAGGCGCTGGACAAGTGGTGCGCAGCATGCAGGACGCAGATAGAGCGGACGGCAACAGAATTGCTAGCGAAATGTGAATCTGCTAATCGGTAGCTAGATGCCATTATATGTTGATATCACAGCACGCCTCTTTGTTGTCAAGGAATCACCGGCGTCACCACCAACCGCTCTAATTTGCAATAGGAGGCCTAGTTGACAAGCCAAGCTGGCAGAATATCGCATAACAACAGAAGAGAGACGCGCAACTTCGGAGACCCTGCTGACCGTCTTACAGGAGAATCTCTTCGTCCACCTCCATATTCTCCTCTAGCAATTCGTCCCTACTCGTAGAATTGACGATTTCCCTCCTGATTTCAGGCGTGATTTGCGGGTGGCTCTTGAACCTGAGAACCTCCAAGAGAGCTTCCTTCTGCTCAGGTGTCAAGTCTGACTTGTATCTCTGGACGAAGACCAAGAAGCTCTGATGCCATAGAACAGGCAAGACCCTTGAGTCCTTCTTGAACCGAAGGAAATGAAAGACTAGCGCATCGACTACCTTGTAAGGTAGCGCGTACTTCTTGTCTAGCAGAACACGTATGAACAGGGAGTTTGGCCCGGAGTAATCCATTTCGGCTAGTTTGAGAAGGGCTGCACCAGAGTGTAAGACTGGAATCGAGATCTTCTGAATGATAGAGCCTATGATAACCGCTTCGCGGAGTGTGCAGGTACCGGACTGCGCACGTATTAGGTCAAAATTAGCTGACGAACGAGCTCTCTAGCGAAGCTCATCTACCTCGCATAAGGGAAACAAAAGGCCCTTAAAGAACGCTGCAGGCTTATATAAAGCCTTCTTGAGCGCGAAATAGCTTTGAACGCTCAGCTTCTTGTTCATGAAGATCTCTTCTCTGATCCTATCGCTCAAAATATCTCGATAGAATTTCTGTGATTGTTTAGGGTCGAGATTGGATGCGAATATCTTCGTTGCGGCCAGTAGAGCATGAGGCGTCCAGCTACCTGGGTTGGTAATGGAAAGAAGTACAGGCCACTGCGAAAGGGTAGGAAGGATCTTGAAAGCTTTCGGCAGAGGACCAGATTTGTAGCGGGACAGCAAGAGACCGACTCTATGAGATCAATAAAGTCAGAGCATGGATAAGCTCACAGGAAACTAGGACAGCCTACCGTGTATACACTTCAATCACTTTCGGGTCCAAGCCTGTACTCTGAGCGATTGCAGGCGCCTTATCCATTCCGGCTTTCTCATTCTCTTCTCTCTCTTGTATCTTTGCCATAATGAGATCTGCCAAATTGCGAGTTTGCCCAATGCCTGGTCCTGCTCCCGGAACGAAAGAGTCCAGTACAGCTTGATCATTCTCGTCGATTTGCTGTCGATGCGGTTAGCGAGGATTATCTTAAGCCTGTGATCATTGATCTACCAGCTCTTCGTATTCTTCGTCGCCAAAATCGTGGTCATCGTCAAATTCCTCATCCTCTTCATCTTCGGGTTCTGATACCTCTCTAGGCTGGGTAAGCTTTGATGGACCAGCAGATGTAGAAGCTGTCAATCCATTCTTAGCCGTAGCTGTCCCTTCATTGTCTAGATCCAGCTCCTCCTGCTGCTGCTCCTTCGCGAGCCGCAAGATCCGTGCAGATGTCTTCGCATCGATACAGTCCTGTTATACCACGTTAGAATTGAACTCGCAATCAGTCCTTCGCAGAATATTGACCTCTTCTGCCGCTATTGTATGCCTATTCTTCTTCTCCCTTCTTCCCGGCTGGCTTAACAGCCCGCTGGTATCGGTTCTTAGCTGCACGCCCAGTGGATCATGACGCTGCTCAGACGACGTTGATGCTTTCGGTGCTCTGCCCATGTTGAGGTATACGCAAGAAGAAAAGCCTGTCAAGCACGTGAGCAGCTATGTACTATGTAGATGGAAACGAATTACAGTAACGACAATATAGCGATACACGGAGACAGCTAGCAAGGAGGTGTGATCTACTCCAAAAAATCTCCCTTCGTCTCCTTGACGAGCAGGTCATACTCTGGCTGGAACTGCATGGAACCAAGGAAAAGACAGTTCGGTCAGCAACGTAGTGGGAGAGACATCTGTGTACTTACGTTATTGTAGACGGTCTCCCAATACCCGTTAGATTCCGCTGTATAAGCGGCATCTTCGGGATCGATAACGTGCTTGGGGATACCGTTCGCAGCAGCAGCCTCGACAAGCAGCTGCATATGGCATTGCTTATCAAGTAGTCCGAAGAGATAGACGCATTCATCAATGGTTCTACCAACTGTATACGATATAAATCAATCCTTAAGTCTGATTCGGTATGGGTCTCGGAAAGGCACCCACGAGTAAGCAGGCCATGGTTTTTCATGATACAGCACATGTTCTTCGGACCTAGTGCTTCTCCAATGTTTGCGCCTTCTTGATCGCTAAGCACGATGCCGCCATAGCTTGAATAGACAGATAAGTTATCGTGAAAAAGACAGGCATCTTGCTGCATGATATCGATAGGCTTTCCGAAGGCCGACCAAGCCTTACCGTGCAAGCTGTGACAGTGTGCTGCAGCTACGACATCGGGTCGCATCTTGTGTAACGTATGATGTATCACATAGCCGGCTTCGTTGATGGGCAATTGTGCACCATGCTCGGTCACATATCCATCAGGCCCAACAAGGACAAGGTCAGATTTCTGCAGAAACACTTCAATTTTGCTCTGCTGCATCGTAGCAATCGAAGCTCACTCGAATGAGCGAGAAGTGCATGCCGAAAGGGTTCATCCTGTGGTACGATGGTTTAGATACAGTTTGACACTGTCATTGCAGGTCACTCACCAGTAATGATCTGTTAGAACGGGATCTCGAACCGTGATATGCCCCGCTGTGCCCTCTCCAAAACCTAACTTGCCCCAGTAGCGGAAGGCAGCAGCCATGTGAGCCTAGCTTCAGTGTCAGCCTTCAGTATTATTGTTTGAAACGACCTTCATCACTTTGATCCATTCGCGTTCCTCATACTTGTCTTCGAATTTGGGTACACCTGGCATTCGGATTGTTCCGGCGCGGTTCCCTCTCCATACTCGCTCGAAGGGGTTTGAAGATAGATCTTGCTTGTGTGTATATCCGTGGGTGCTGCCCTGCGTCCTTGTACTGTCGTTCTCGCCGACAGTAGAACTTCGAAGTTTGAGGGTAGGTGTAGCACTATCGGCCTGTATTTGGGCGGTTAAAGTGGTGGTAGACATGCTTGCAGAATCTTGACGAGATTGGGGACAGAATAACGAGGACTCCTCAGTCAGGTAGATTGGTTAGCAGACTGGAAGTCGGCACTAGCTCTTCGGATGACCTTCAGCCCGGCAGATTCAAGATGGCCACATGATGACTAGTGTTTCACAGTTCGTATACGCCGACTAAGCGGTGTCCCACTTTACTGCCGTCTGTGCCAGAGCCCGCTCAAGTCGCCGGCGTACCGGAAACTCTTCCAAGACGGCCAGCCTGTGGAGGCAAAGGCAGCAAGCGGATCCCCTCTTTCTGTGTCATATACTATTGCCAGTCAGTCTCTTCTTCTAATCCCCCAACGCTCGAGAGAAGATAAAGTATGTCTTCGGCCGCACCAATCGCGGTTATCAATCAGTACGATTCCGTCGTAGGAGCTTTGGCTGCGCAAGACAAGACTCCATGGTACCGCAAGAAGAATCTCCGATCTCTGTATCTTCTATTCATCGTCTCGGTTTTATGCATCGAGGTTGGTTGGCAGACAGATTAGAGCAAACATCCTTGCCTGCAATTTCCCCACGACACTTCTGCCTCCTCAATTAATGATCACACACTCATACTGACACTCTCCACTGTCCTTTCCCCGTACCTTCAGACTACTTCCGGGTATGATGCTAGGTAAGAATTCATTTTGAAGCCCCTCAAGCAAAGTTGAGCGGACATTTCCACAGTGTCACGAATGGTTTGCAGGCTGTACCGCGGTGGCAGGCATACTTCGACCGCCCGGCGGGAGTCGATCTGGGTCTTATAGGCTGCATGTACGCTTTGGGTGTAAGTTCGGGTTGAGATGCTTTGTGCGATAGCCGTTGCTGAACCCGATCCACCAGGCTATCCTCTCCGTTCCTTTCGTACCCTATGTTGCAGATAGTTTTGGACGAAGGCGCTCTGTACAGCTTGGAGCCATTGTTATGGTCATCGGAGCCGCCATTCGTGAGTTGCATGCGCTCGTCGCAACAGTTTATGGCTCATAATAATATACCTCAGAAACCGCATCAATGAATCGAGGTAACCTCTAAGGAAAGGCTTCCAGTTGAACGCAGGCTGACATCACGACACAACAGCCATGTTCATGGTTAGCAGGGCGATCATTGGCTTTGGTATCACATTTTCCATTGTAGGAGCAAGCAGCCTAATCAGCGGTATGCTATACTTCCCGAAATCTGGTTCGAAGACCGACTAATTAGTTATCGCTTTGCAGAGCTGGCACATCCAAAGGAAAGGGCAAGGCTAGGGAGCTTGTTCAACGCTTTCTTCTTCACTGGATCAATTCTAGCGGCAGCCATCACCCTAGGAACCTTTAGATGGAATAGCGAGTGGTCATGGAGATTTCCAAGTCTATTCCAGGTCGTACCCCCGCTCATATCTGGTATCTGCATCAATCTCATACGTGAGTCTATCACAAAGGTCATTCAATGTTCTGGCTGACGTTGCCACCTGTAGCTGAAAGTCCTAGATGGCTGGTATCCAAAGGCCGAGAACAACAAGCGCTAGACATCTTGATCAAGTAAGGAAACTGAGTGTCGTGCGCACAACTACTAACTCAAGCTGTATCGATGCAGATATCACGCGGAAGGAGATGCAGATTCGGAATTTGCCAAGATGGAATTCGCTCAAATTCAGCAAACACTAGCTCTAGAGAAGGAGCTAGCAGTCAAAAGCTGGCGTACACTGCTTGCTACTCGTGGCAACCGACGTCGTACAGTAATCGCAGCTTTCCTTGGGTTGGCTACCGTAGGTGGAGCATCTCGCGCAGTAGATCGCTCAGCGTTAATATCGTGCTTTTATACCAGCAATGGTCGGGAAATGGCTGTAAGTTGACGCAAAATACGCTCTCCGACGATTCCGGGCTGATTGGGCGCTTTAGTGATCAGCTATTACCTTTCTCCAATCCTTACCAACGTCGGCATCACAGACACGCTTACGAAGCAAGTCATCAACCTGAGTGTCACATTGTGGGCTGCACTCACGGCCTTCACGATCGCCTTCTTTGCTACCCGCTTTCCTCGACGCAAAGTCTACATTGTAAGTCATAAGGCAGTAATTCTTCAATACGTCAAGTGATCTAATACATCGTTCCTCCAAGATCTGCGTTATATCGCTACTTGCCGTATTTACAGCCTGGACGATCGCCAGCGCCCGCTTTGCAGCTACAGGCAACACGGCATCATCAGCCCTGGTCGTTACACTCATCTTCCTCTATCAGCCATGCTACAATATGGCATTCAACGCCTTGTCCTACGCCTATCTTCCCGAAGTCTTCCCCTTCGCGATCCGAACTAAAGGAGGATCAGTTTTCCAGTGGTTTTCGAGAGCTGCTTTATTCCTGAATACATTCGTGAATCCGTAAGTTGCATGAGTTAATCTTCTTCGATTGAGACGCTCATATGGTCTCGTCCGTCCTTCAGCATTGGTATTCAGAAAGCCGGATGGAAATTTCTGACGAGTTACTGCGTCTTCTTGGCTTTCGAGCTGGCATTTGTCTACTTCTTGTTCCCTGAGACCTATGGAAAGAGCATCGAGGAGTTGGCCTTCCTGTACGAGAATGATGCTCGCGCTGAGCAGCAAAAGCGTGTCGAGATGAACCGCGACGCCCCCGATGCACTCGCTGAAGAGTATAGTGGAGACAAGGAGGTGGAGACTGGTACCAAGCAAGAACATGTCTGAAGCAGGTATCCTATCGCCTTAGGTTTCAGTATCGGAACTCGTTTGTTATGTATAGCAGTTTAGTTGTCCCAAAGCGAAAGATAAAGCTCTTCATTTGCATCGCAATTGCTATGGATACTCTTTAATCCTTTCGCACCGCCTTTCTATGATAGACCTGTTCAACGGGCAGCAGGGTATACGAGAGTGCAGCGTATTGATGAGAATCACAGTTGATTTGACATTGTTACTTGCAAGTCAAGTCAGTCAGAAGCCGGCAAGCTTTCTTGCAGGTGATGGCCGATCATCCTTGGTCTTGGCCGCAGAGGCGCAACTTCTCTCTCTCCTTCTCACAACTTTCTGCAAAAAGGCTTCTTCAACAGGAGGTCAATATAGATTTTAATACTTGCTTCAACACTCTTGAACACACCTCAATCCGCCCAACATTTCGTACTCACATCAAAGAAAGCAGGGCGAGAACGGCATGGCCGGGGCGCTTGGAAAAGTCAACGACTTCAAGCAGCAGCATCCACGCCGGTTTATCGGTGTTCTCGTAGCATGCGTCGTCATCCCGTTACTTCTTTTGGGCGGGTCTCGCAACCCAGATGGGTTGAGAAGCTACGCCTATCCTGCCTCGACGGATCCAAGCGCGAGTCCGAGCTACTCACAGCTCGCAATAGCGCCCGCGAGCATAAAAGCTGCTACAGAACGTAGTGAGCAACTATGGCAGCACAACTTGGAGAAGCGACGCGATTTCATCAAGGAAAAAGGCGGCATCGATTCAATAAAGATGTTCACGCCGAAAGAGCAAGGCGGCTGGGGACAGCTATACACTGTTTGGGTGCGTTACATGTTTCAAGACTGTCTATAGCATTGACTAAGGAAGCATTGCAGGATATGTACGTGCCGGCCTTCCCATGCTTCTGGGAGCTCGAGCGCGTGGGTCGTATGGTCGATGGAGGCAAGGTAAGGCTGGGGCACTGAAGCTTATATGAGATGCGATTCTGAATATCGGTTTCCGCGCTCCAGTATATGTGCGGGCTGCCGCGAATCCAACAGACACGGGCGGAGAAGTGCGTCGTATATAGTTTCGGAGTAGCGCAGGAGAGCAGTTGGGAAGCAGAGCTGCTTCAGAGAACTGACTGTGAGATCTACATGTACGATTTCTCGGTCACGACAGTATGTACCGTCCTCCCGAAGGATCACCTAGGATTTCGCTAAGCAGTACTTCCTCACAGTACGGACCGCAAATCCACGAGCTGCCCGAAGAGTTGCGTGCACGAGCACACTTCTTCTCATATGGTATTGGTTCCAAAGATGAGGAGACGGATGGAGTCAAGTTCTACACCTTGAAGACGCTTATGCGAATGAACGGCCATGACTGGATCGACATTCGTAGGTCACTTCTACTTTGAATATACGAGCGATACTAAAGCGATTCAATATGATAGTCAAAATCGATGTCGAAGGTGCCGAGTTCTGGTGAGTCTCCCGATGTACGTGCCGCTGATGCTCTGGCTGAGATAAGTTTGCAGGATCCTGCCCGAGGTCGTCAAGCAGTTTGGCAACAACAAGCTGCCTTGTAAGTATTATATTCGCCGTAGGTTCTTGGTCATGCTGACATCGCTTTTAGTCGAGCAATTGCTCCTCGAGATCCACGTTGTACGTAAACTCGGTCTCTTGCTTCGGCACCCAAGATACCCAGAAACTGATCCATTCTCTCGTTATAGGACCAAATTCAGCCAAGCGGCTATGATGCCAAGGTCTTCGATGCCTGGTGGAACACCCTCGAGGCTGGCGGCCTTCGAGCTTTCGCTGCTGAGCTCAACTACCCTGCTCTACACTTCACTCGATATGCGCAAGCCATGTGAGCCTGCCTGGAGCATCAACGCACTAGGCCACGGAATCTTACATCCATCTTTTACAGTGAGATCGGCTACCTGAACTACGGCAACAGAAGAAACTCCAAGAGCAAGCTCTTGCGAGACTAATAGATCCAGCAAGTAGTCCTCCGTACCGTGGTCATTCTATCTTACGAAGCAAAAGCGCCCTCAACGGCATCGGCATAAGTGAAGTTGCAAATAGTAGTTTGCTGTTAGTCCGGATCTCCGAAGGTACAACCTCTTATTACTAATCTGCTTGTTCGGGGAGTATACGTCCATGGCAGCTCGTGCCCTTGGGAAGAAACAGAATTCCGCCGTGTCTTTCTTATCTGTTACTATAGCATCCTCCTCCTGTCACCAACTAGTCGTTCATCAATCTGAAACGGTAATAGCGTATCAACGATCTCGAGCCGTCCATTTGCAACTTAGGAACTCAGCACATCCGTGAATATTATGGCAAAGGGACCCCCAAGACAGTCTATTCACGCTCTGACCAGGTAATTGTCCACATTGCAAAAGCCTGCACGACTGTTCGCGGCTGGGCGCATCCGTTCTCGGGGGGCAGATCGATAATCTCGTCAAAGGAGAGCGGATCTTTCCGCATGAGAAGCAGAGGTGATTATCCAGCCGAAACACAACCGTATTATTTGCTAAGCTACCCTCGCGCAGAGTATATGCGCAGGCAGAAGGGAGAGATGCGCCCATCGAGCAAGACGATATTATCGAAGCGATCAACAGGAAAGGCCGTAGGAAAGGTTTCTTCGGCTGGGCCAAGCTTTAAGCACGTTGAGTGTCGTATGCGCTTGTTGTTGTTTCTACACCTCCCTCGTTCTGCAATTCATCTTGTTCTTTCCTCTGTTTTTGACCAGACGACAACCCAAGCACCTGCAAGTTTGCAAATGGACGCGTTTGCGATCAAGCAAGACAAAGGCAAAGGCAAGCAACGAGCAAGTGACAGCAACGATGGTGCGAACCAGCATATCTGGCTCGAAAGGCTCAACGACGCGCAAAGAGAGGCCGTGACATGGAAGAGCTCGGGCGGCCTACAGATCCTAGCTGGGCCTGGGAGCGGTTCGCACACCTTGTATATGACTGTACGAATGCTGCAAGATCTCATGGATGGCTGTGGAAATAGGCAAAACGAGAGTACTCACATCGCGAGTGGCCCATCTTATCCGAGAATATGGCATCAGGCCTGAAGATCTGGTTGTTGTTACATTCACAAACAAGGTGCGACTCGTATACAGCAAGGGTGTCTAGGTAGCCCTAATATTGTCGAGTCCAGGCTGCGAACGAAATGAAGCACAGACTGCAAAAGCTGCTAGGCGACAAGGAGGTCAACAAGATCACAATGTTGGGTACTTTCCACTCGGTTGCCGTTAAATGTAGGCGCTACATCTCTAGATGGAAATGCAGACAGTTAACAGATAATATACGCGTGGCGTGTACGCAGACCTTCGAAAGTATGGCAAGACAATCGACCTTCAGAACAACTTTGTCATTGCAGATCAACATGATTGGTTGGTCCCATTCTACAAGTTATCTTCCCTGCTCCAGCTGACTGACTATACGCGCAGCCAATCCATCATCAAGCCGATTCTGGAGCAGCACAACGGGCGATTGAAAAGCAAGAACAAGGACAGTGGCTCTAGCTCTTCGCAGGAAGAGATCAAGGTCAAAGTCGCTCTAGATGCCATCTCGAAAAGCAAAGCCAAGGGAATAAGCCCAGAGATGTACATTGCACAGGCGGAGGCTGAAGAGTATCAAAATCCCTGGAAGATCACTATGGGCGAGATCTACAGGTGCTGCCCACTCCTCCATCGAGCTAAAGGTGCCATGGCTGATCTCGATCTCGCGACTTCAGCGATTACGAACAGGCTCTACGGTCCTCAAACACCCTTGACTTCGACGACTTGCTGGTGTTCTGGTATGTATACCATCAAGTATATCTGGTTCCTTGCTGACGATGTATGCAGTAAGAGATTATTCGAGAAGAACCCAAACTGCATCCGCAGTATTTCGCATGTCCTGGTCGACGAGTTTCAAGATACAAACACCATCCAATATGAGATAGTGAAGCATATGGCACGCCAAAGTGGCGCATTGACGATTGTCGGAGATCCAGACCAATCCATCTATGCATGGCGGAGTGCTGAAGTCGAGAATCTGAGCTTTATGCTGAATGGTAAGGAACTCACCTCTATCTCAAAACGTGAGTGCTGATATGTGTGATCAGACTTCAAGCCTACTCACCAAGTTTTCCTCGAGGAGAACTATCGGTCAACTTCGTCTATACTCGCAGCTGCTTTGGCGGTAGTCCAACAAGGTGCGCTTCGCGGTTATAAATGAATACCGCCCTTTCTGACAGCCCCGCGCAGACAAAGAACGCATACAAAAGTCGCTACATACAAGTCACCCGACTGGTCCTCCTGTCGTCCTCCGCAAATTCAGCACTCCGCAAGACGAAGCTGCATACATCGCTTACGAAATCAAGCGAACTATCGCTCAATCTGGTAATCAACTATGTTTCGACGATTTTGCGATCTTGTTGCGGTACAACGCTCTTTCACGAAGCATCGAGGCTGCGCTACAAGGGGCAGGCATTGCAAGTAGGATGATTGGGTAAGGCTCTATGACTGTTCTAGAAGTCCGCACTTTGGCTGACTCTTCAAAAAGCGGTCACAAATTCTTCGAGCGAGCCGAAGTCAAGGATGTTATAGCTTACCTACAGCTGGCCGAGAATCCGTCCTATATTCGTGCGTAACCCAGTCCACGCCTAGACGCGTAGCTAAGATTCTTGATAGCCGCATTTACTCGAATCGTCAACGTCCCGAAGCGCGGCATTGGCGATAAAAGTATTAAAGATATTGTCACAGCGGCCAAAGAGAAGAAGATCAGCTGCTATGAGGTGGTTACAAGAGCCCTGAAAGGCTCACCTATCGGTAATATCAAACCTGGTCAGAAGCAAAGCCTGAAAGGCTTTGTGAAAGTGTAAGGCCTTCACTCCCGCAAGCCTTGCTTTATGTTGCTGACAGCCAACTTCCAGAATCAACAAGGTTCGCGAACTGGCGGTCAAAGGTACTTCTGTTGCGGACCTCATCGATATCGTAGTAGAAGGTGCAGAGTATAAGGGTCATCTAGAAAGAACATATGGACTTGAGTATGTAAACAGGGTCGAGAATATCAATGAACTGAAGTAAGCCATGCTTTACCCTGTAACGCGCGAATGATGCTTATGGACTTCTGCAGAACGTTCGCCGACCAAGTCGCAACCACAGCTGCGTATGCAATGGAGGAAGAGGCAATGCCGCTATCATCTCAGACCTCGCAAATCAGCAACAAGGAGCAGGAGATTATAAATCTACTCGAAGATAGCGATGCCGACGAAGAAAATGCAGGTGATTCGATGGTTGAGCTGGATGAAGATAATCCTCTCCGCAACTTCCTTTCTTCGTCGATGCTTGCTACCGACACTCAGTCCTCCGAAGCGAAAGATGAAAAGGCTACGCCGAAAGTGACTATCTCTACATGTCATGCTGCCAAAGGACTGGAATG
Source organism: Erythrobasidium hasegawianum (assembly GCA_001972285.1). NCBI lineage: Eukaryota > Fungi > Basidiomycota > Cystobasidiomycetes > Erythrobasidiales > Erythrobasidiaceae > Erythrobasidium > Erythrobasidium hasegawianum. The sequence continues at coordinate 63,527 of BCII01000031.1, forward strand.
GCCTGTAGTCTTCGTGCCAGCAGGTCAGTACCCGGTGCTCATTATTAGTACCGCAGCAAAGAAACTGACGTATTACGTTTGTTAGCCGAGACTGGCGTATATCCTGCCTTCCAGAAATCAGATCCGGTAGAAGTTGCAGAGGAACGGTAAGTCTTCGTGCCATCCTCTCTAGCGTATGAGTTGACATGTTTATTACAGGCGCCTCCTGTACGTAGCTATGACCAGAGCTCAGGCGATTCTTCACCTTACGCATGTCGATCGGCGCATGGAGCGAGGTAAGACAGCCACTGCTAGCCACTGCCATCGTATGCTCAGAGGTCGTCCGATGCAACAGGAAACACTGAAGACAAAGACCTTACCGAGTTTCTCAGACCTATAGTCAAAGATGCTAAGATCCAGCTCTCAAGCGAGTCTATTGCCTTCTCGGCTGCAATTCGGACTTGCTTGAGCGCAGTGACAGGCAAGACAGCAGTTGTGGAAGCATCAATTCCAGCAATTGTTGAGGAGTTGTATGTCTTGCTGCCGTTGCGATTTTAAAGCCTTTACTTACTCTAATCTCTCTTAGCCATTCATCCACTCCGGCGCCGAACTATTCTCAGCCTGAAGACCGATTTACATCTCGTCTGCCTAATTCTCATCCGCAAATCTCCGGCTACGGAAAGCCTGTCTACCCTGGGCAACAATGGAGAATCAACTCATATGCTGGTGACGACGTCAGGCGTTATGCATCCAATATGCCCAATAAAGGCGTCAACCCATATGCCGGGGCCTTCTCGACTACTCAAGCACCAGGTTTCAAGTCTGCAATGAGCGCTTATGCTGCACCGACTGCTCGTAGCAGTGCACCAGCAAGCATGGCACAAGCACCTGGCTTCTCATCGGCTCTTCAGGTTGCGAAACCCGATCCTGTGCCCAATCCAAGTGCCTCTTTCCAGACTGTCCGCAATGCTTTCTCGACGACGGCTCCTACATCTCGGCCATCTTTCAGGACTGGCCTGAACAAGCCTTTCAAGCCCCCAAGTATGGCAAAACCTTCGACTGTCGGTCACTCGCATGTAGCGACGGTCGAGACCCGTCTCACCTACCAAAATAACGCTGTTATCCTCAACCCGATTGCTCCCAATGTGCCTAGAAGCGTGGGCTACACTCTACCCGTCAAGGACGATTCTTTCGCGTTTCTTCGTAATCTGGCGAACGAAGAGATGGACGACATCGCACCCGCAGCTGCAAGATCGTCCAAAGCACCAAGCCAATCGAAGAAGCGTGGCATTAGTCAGCCTGCGGTCCCTCACCTGAAGAGGACGAAATCATAAGCCGACTGCGTAAAGGCAGTCGCCGCACGATTCGATTACGTATCAGTGCTCTTGTTGTTGCTTTATCCACATGCTAAGCTTCTATTGCACTGGAATCGATGTACAGCAGGACTCCGCTCTCCTCAGCTCTGCTTACAGCGACACGACAGCTGAGGCGTTGTTGACCTTATAGCTCACAGCACTATCGGAAAGCTAAGTTTACCCTACAATCCCTCACCGACACTCCGCTACAAGATTAGGCCCGGTCCCCGTCAACACAAACTCGCGCAAATTCTGCAGAGCCACCGTCTCCATTTTCCGTCTAGCGTCCTGGTTCTCCGTTCCCACGTGTGGCAGGAGTACGCACTGCGGCATATCAAGAAGGCGTTGATCGATCGTGGGCTCCGTAGCGAAGACATCCAGACCGACAGATGCTATCTAGAGTATTTGTCGCAGGAAGACGGATCAACAAACGGCCGAATGCTTGTGCTGCTCACAAGAAGCATAGCTCACCTGGCCATCTTGGAGAGCTTTTATTAGAGCCTCTTCGTCAAGGACTTTACCTCGAGCGGTATTAATGATGATGCTACCTCTCTTCATGCTTCTGAGTTCTGTCTCTCCAACAAAGCCTACTGTCTTTGCACTGAGGGGCATGTGAACGCTCAGGACATCGACCTTCCCAAGCATATCGGTCAAAGATGGGCAGTATGTCGCGCTCGCAGGTGCTTGTGGGGACGGCCGCCGGTTGTGGTAGTATACTGACATGCCGAGAGGCTGAAGCATCTCGACGAAGCGGAGTCCGATGCCTCCTAAACCAAGGATACCTATGCTGAGGCCAGACAAGTCATGGGATGCGGCCTCGATAGCTGGGATGGGCGAAAAGGCTCCTTGACGAAGATGTCTCTCAGCCCAGTTGAAGTTTCGTACCGTCGCCAGAAGCAGGTACAAGGCTGTCGTGGCTGTAGCTTCGTCGACTGCGCCAGGCGTGTTTGATACTCCGATACCTGCAATCGACTCATCAAATCGATCTTCTCTAAGTCGAATGGCGGCTGAAAACGTACCTCTTGCTTTGCAAGCTTCCACTGCCACAGCATCATATCCTGCTCCTTTGTGAGCAAACCATTTGCAAGTATCCGGTAAAGCAGCAATCATTTCCGCATCCGGGATCCCGACAATCTCTTGTGACAAGTGTTCATGATACACTCCGACAATGTTGTTGTATCGTCCACCTTCCTTAAAATCATCGAAAAGCTCGGCGCGCGATTGGGATTGCATGTACTGAACGCGTCGTTTCAGCAGAGTACGAAAGCAAGTCCAAAGCCTATGAACATAGCCTTACGACGACCTCCGCTATATCCCCCAGAAGCGACTTGCATTGCTCTTGCGCCCAGTAGATCTGGCCCATCACCAGGATTTTGGGCTCCATCTTGACGCTGTGTATGTGACGTGTTGCCCTCTGCAGCTCTGAAGCCTGTCGCGTACAGATACTGTCGTACTGTCATGCATTGCCGGACTCCAAGCAAATGAGTATAACGCCGCAAGTATCCGACCGCCGGCCTGAGCGGGGTCTTGAAGGGTCTTCAAGCAATCGGCCGTGTCCCCGGTTTCTCTGCTACACAAATACAAATGGGACAAGTTGCTTATGAAATGACAGCGTTTCTAACCTTTCTGTTTCTTGGGTTTACAACAAGGTCCACCTCTCATACTGCCATACGATCTGAACTGCACACACAATGTCGACCTCCAACATGATCCAGCTGAAGCAGGAAATCGCCAGCAGTTATCCAAACTTTGAAGCAAATGCGACTCGTGCCTGGAAAGAGATTATCGACGAACTTGCTACCGTGACGGACGAGATTGTTGCTACCGGCCCAAACTATCTCCCTTCCGTGGAATATAAAGACCTCGATAATCTAGGACAAGACAAGTTGGCCGAAATCAGACGTAAAGGAACTGTCGTTATTCGAAATGTCGTCCCACGCGAAGAGGCCGAGCAGTACAAGCAAAGCCTTAAGGAGTTTGTAGATGCAAATCCCAATGTCGAAGGCACGCCAGCCAACAACCCCCAATATTTCCAAATCTTCTACACTAAGGCTCAAGTTGCCGCCCGTTCTCATCCCAACTTCCTCTCCACCACTACCTGGCTCAACAAGCTCTATTCTGGCCATGTCGAAGGCGAGGAGGTGAATCTCGAGGCCCCTCTGACTTATGTCGACAGATTTCGTATGAGACAGCCTGGTGTAGCTTGGGGAGCCCATCCTCCTCATATCGATGGTGGCTCCATCGAGCGCTGGCAAGATAGTACCTTCCGCACATGCTTTGAGGCTATCTTCAAGGGCGACTGGCAATCTCACAATCCATATTCATTGAAGGGACGTCTAGGCGCCAAGACGTCCGCAAAGGGTTTGGCCAATCAAGCTAGTATATTCCGAACATTCCAAGGCTGGCTTGCAGTCAGGCGAGTCTAACGCATGCCGTACTACCAGCGATTCATGCTAATACCTTGATACAGCCGTGCTGGACCGCAAGAAGGTACATTGAAAGTATTCCCAGACATTACTCTCAGTACGGCATACATTATGCTCCGGCCCTTCTTTACCTGCACTGCTGCGCCTAGCGATCCAAATATGCTTGATGCTAAGAACTGGAAGTTCGGTGAGCGATACGGGATAATCTGTCATACGAATCATCCACTCATTAAGCCTTCCAGACATGTCCAGCGATGTCTTCCATGGAGTTAGCAACGACAAGAGTGCAGGCTCTGCCGGCGGAGTCCGCCCTTTCGAGTTCTCAGAAGCTACACATCCACACATGCGCTTGGAGCAATGCATGCTGTCTGTACCGACCGTCTACCCAGGCGATACAGTCTTCTGGCAAGCGGATGTCTGCCATGCGGTGGAGAAGGAGCACAACGGCACAAATGATGCTTCAGTAATGTATATCCCTGCAGTCCCAAGCTGTCGTCAAAACCTGGAATATGTCAGAGCGCAAGCAGACAATTTTGCAAAGGGATGCCCACCGCCTGATTTCCCTCAAGGCCGTACGGAGCATGATTACAAGCTCTATGCAACGCAGAAGGACATCCATCCTGCCGGACTAGCCGCCATGGGCTTACCTATCAAAGCATAGTGATCCCAGGAGATTTCGGCAGCTTAGTCTGTCTCCTTGTCTGTCCAAAGTCGTGAGAATAATGATAGCAAGGAGTCTGTCACCAAATTGTAACATAGTGCGTGCAATAGTAAGGTTGGCTTTCGTCCTCCAGAACTCTTGCCCTGCAAAGTCCGCATACATGAAAAGGCGTAGAAGCTTGCCAGGTTCACGCGTAATACCTTCTTCAGCATTGCAGAGACGGCAGAAGGTGTCCTCTACGGTAAGCTGATTCACATGTCATGTGACTGGACCGATATCACCGTCCGGAGGGCCTTTCCCGTTGTCTACAAAGGAAAATGACAGATGGAAAGGTAAGGAACAAAGTCATAGAATGACAAAGGCTACTTCAGATGGTCAGCAGGCAACTCAGGCCGGTGGGAAAGCAAGTTCAAGCGGACAGAATTGTGTCCATGCTTGAACACTGATCTATCATTTCACATATTCTCAAGAGACAATCATGAACTGGCCAGAGTATACGCAAAGTCCTGTTGATTGGGACCCTGCATGGAATGAATGGGTGGGACTGCCAGGGACACCTCGCTCTGCTAAGACTATTAAGCCAGCCGACCATAGCAAGACAGAAGCCAAAGAGGATGAAGAGCTGCTACCAGACGCACTTGAGTACCAGCAGCTGGTCCTGTCCAAAGTCGGAGAGATGGAGCGCTACCGACCGCCGGTACAGAAGCGAAATCGTCAGCAGAGACCAGCGATTAACAGTCGAGACTCAGAACAGCACATTGAGGTGCACAAGCCAGCTGCAAAGCCAGGCAAAAGGAGCACTGTCATGCAGCAAGTCCGCAAAGCTGCATTGATGAACAGCCGTCCTATCGCGTTGCAGAGCCCTTCGCAGAGGCATGCTGAGAGGACAGGCAAGGGTGGGAGACATCGAAGTAAGGCCAAAGTATACGGAGGAAGTGCAGCAGCGTCCTTGCCAGAGAGGAGTATGGATCAAGCATAATGGACAATGGGGGCTGAGTGCGGATGCACGGATGTGAACGACAATGTTGTGTCAGTAATGGAAATGCAGCGATGTAATGCTATCGATGTTCCGGCCAATCCCAGCTTGCTCAGGTAGTCTCGCGAGCGCCCGTCTGTCGCGTCCCCAGGGAGACGGGCCTCAATTAGGTCATCGTGAATGCAGCTCTTGTGATAGCATCGTACCATGCCTGCCTGCTATTGCCTGCTGTTCCAAGCCTGGAAGAGTACGCAACCCCTATACTCGAATTTCTTCCGCGAAAAAGGCTCGGAGTTCGGGTTGCCCAAAGTCGAAGGCTGGATCAGCACGACCACACGACACTGCAGAGGCTCCCTTAAAGCATCCTTTAGCACAAGCGACTGGGTGGGACCTCATTAGACAGGCTATCTACCATCACTACAAAAAAGACTTAGAAAAAATCAGCAAAAATGGGAAAGACAAAGTCAGTGGGCAGCGAAGCGATGAAGACGAGGGTTATAGCTGATGATGATACTGCAGGGATGTCAAGCAGGCCTACTTTGACAAGCTCCTCGCGCTCATGCAGGACTACCCCTCCATCTTCCTGGTCGAGGTCACAAACGTAGGATCAAACCAGCTCCACCAGATCAGACAGGCTCTCCGAGGAAAGGCCGTCGTATTGATGGGCAAGAACACTATGGTTAGACGTGCCCTCCGTGGTGCTTTGGCCGACAACCCTCAGTTCGAGAAGCTCCTTCCCCATGTCAAGGGAAACGTCGGTTTCGTATTCACCAAGGGTGACTTGAAGGAGATCAGAGATCTTGTCCTCGCCAACAAGGTCGCTGCACCTGCCAGAGCTGGTGCCTTCTCCCCCAACGACGTCTTCATCCCAGCTGGAAACACTGGTATGGAGCCTGGTAAAACATCCTTCTTCCAGGCTCTTGGTATCCCTACCAAGATTGCAAGAGGTACTATCGAAATCGTCACCCAGCACCAAGTCCTGTCTGCTGGAAGCCGTGTCGGTACATCCGAGGCTACCTTGCTCAACATGCTTAACATCTCGCCCTTGTGAGTTACCTATGAAGCATTCTACACATAGACGTACGTAAACTGACTTGATACTCTCCTCTCAGCACGTACGGTATGACCGTTGTCCAAATCTTCGATGCCGGCAACGTCTTCACCCCAGATGTGCTCGACATTGACGAGAAGGTGCTCATTGACCGATTCATGTCTGGTATCACCACCATCGCATCCATCTCGTTGGCCCTCAACTACCCAACTCTCGTATCAGTCATGCACTCGCTTGTCAACTCGTACAAGAACCTCCTTGCCGTGTCCATCGCTACAGACTACACCTTCGAGGCTGCTCAGAAGGTCAAGGACTACCTCGAGAACCCAGAGGCTTTCGCTGCTGCTGCCCCTGCTGCCTCCGCTGCTACCGAAAGCGCTGCTGCACCAGCTGCCGCCGAGGAGAAGGAGGAGGAGAAGGAGGTGAGCCGCCTCACTCTCATACACATTCATGGAGCGTGCACTGACTCGTCTTGGTATGTTCGTAGGAGTCCGACGACGATATGGGATTCGGTCTTTTCGATTAAGCAATTCTCGTCAAGGGCAAGATGCCGTAGCTAAGAGCTTGTCAAAAGTAGGAAGCTACTGTGTTGTTCGGTGCATCGATGTTGTCAGCTCTCTGCTGCGACCTTCGGCGTGTCAGCAATACAGCCTTCTTTCTTTCCTAAATCTTTTCACTCTAATCACTGCTACTAATTGTCCACTAGTGCTCTGTGGCGCAACATTAAAGGCCAACTAATGTTCTTCTTTACTAACTCTCCCTGGTCGTTATAGTCCGTAACTGAGGGCCTAAACCGGTAAACTTCGCGAAAGCCATACCGCTTGTATAGCGGTTCCCCTTGCGGCGAGCTCGTCAAGCCTATCTTGGCAGTGCTACCGTCTTGTTGCTCGATATATGCTAGACCGTGGTCAATGAGCTTCGTGCCTACTCCCCTGCGCTGGTAATTTGGATTTATGAAGAGCTGGTGCAGGAACCTGGAGGAAGCTCGAATCAGCAACGCATTCATCTTGCTTTTGCGTGTTGAGTGAATACCAGGATTCCCGACCGCAGTATTCTAGCTTGACTCGCACGGTTTCTTTCTCTATTCGCCTTGCCAAATCCATATCGCATTCCGACTCTATCTCCTTGAGACATTGCGACTTTGTTGATGGTCTACTCTGGTGCTCTGATGTTTCATTGGTAGCTTGCAACCTCCGAGCGACGTGATCTGGCATCTGCCATATCGAGTAGCCGACGACTCTTTCGCTCTCCTGCCTTTCGATGCTGCCTGGTACTACAGCGACATGGAAGACCTTGTTGTGACTGTCCAGTTCTGCCCTCAAGCTCTCGACATTGGCTTGTAAGCGCTCTTCAAGCGTAATATCGGAGCGCCGTAATTTCTTCGGATAGATGGCTGTATAGGTGATCTGACGCTCTCCATAGCATATGGCACATTCTTCAAGATCCTTCTCTTCTGCTCGACGTATGGCAAGTCTATGTGATGGCCCGGAATCTTCTACTAGTTGGTTCGCCATGAAGTCACACACAGAGGCGAGAGTAGATACCTCTTTCCCAACATGCTTCGCTTTACGAGACAGAAAGGTGTTTCTTACAAAGAGACTCCTGGCGCTGGCGTTCTTGACTCGACAACCCGGAATAAGGCCGCAGCTGACTTAGCTATCGATGCGTGAACCGTTCTGGTAACACGACAGTGACCATTTGCCAGTCTCTTCTCTCAGCACCTATCGCCCAGCTCGAGCCCAACAAATAGATACGAGCAATTCCATGGCTGGGCTACAGTATGCGCCCTTTGCAGAACTGATATATACAGACAATATCATTTATCGAGGCGCATAATCAGTCTTTATTCGATATATAATACAGGGAATGCGGCCTTCAGCTTGTCTGAACGGCCTAGTGCTCTGTCTCTCCCGCTACATCAAGGCTATCCTGCTCATTTTCTGAGAAATGCGGCCACCTTACCCTAACAAGAAGCATGGCTATGAATGCTGCTCCAAACAAGCCCGCCGCTACCACGAAAATCGCTTCAGGGAACGTATCCACCGTGCTCAGAAAGACATAGTTGAAAAGGACCGGCGCTAGAAGCTGCGAGATGATGGTCGTCAAGACGTTCATTGCTCCCATGAGCCTTCCCATCTCTTCAGGTGAAGCGAACATGAGTCGCAGGCTTGACAGGGCGGGACTCGCGCCCGAACCCAGCGATTGAATGACGAGGGAGATAATGAAGTCTGCCGGAGATTTGGTGAAGACTAGAGCAGTGAAAGCAGCAACCTCGACGAGAATCGACAGGCGACTGAGCGCCAGATCGAATTCTGGCAAAGTTGGTCAGGACCGCCGGAGTTATATCACATAGGATTGCAGATTTGACTTACTGTGATCTTGCACTAGTCGAGTTTCATGCTCTAAGCGCTCTCTTGCGGCGATTGAGCCCTTTCTGTCGAGAGCAGCTGAGGACATGGGAGGGTAGCTAGGCACTGTAGCTGCAGTGATCCTACGCAGGATATTGCTAATAAGCGGTATGGCAATCAGAAGGGCTAGAATGCGGCCAACACCGATAAAAGACAGAAGATTGCCAAGCTCGACAGCGCTCCAGCCAAACTCCAACTGGGCATACTGCAGCTTAACAGGGTAAAGAGCGATTCCCATAGCGTATATAGCACTGGCCGTGGCTACTAGAGGTAAAGACCAGTCGAGTCGAGTTTTATTGCTGTCTGGAATAGCCACTCTCCGCGGTGCTAAGAGGCCCATTGGCGATATCAACCCCCGAAAGAAATCAACTATCCACAGACGTTGTCGTTTCCGGGCGGCCTGTCGCTTGTTCTTCTGTTCATGCGCATGTTGCGCTTGCAGTTTACGCTGAGGCGACAAGGACTCCGGGAGGAATATGAGAAAGAATAGCGCCTGGGCTAAATGTAAGGCCAGAGAAGCGTAGAATGGGGCGAAGATCGTTCTGCTGTATGTGATGAGCAGAGAACCAATGGCTGGTCCAGCAGCTATCCCGCCGAATAATATAGCAGTGAGTATAGAGAAGATTCCTGCTCGTGATCCAGCCGGTGTACAATCGCCGAGATAGGCTGCAGAGATCGACTGGTTTCCTGGATGGCCGCCAAACAATCCCTCAAAGAAAGGACTGAGGACGACGAGATAGTAGGGAAAGCGGGAAGCGTTCTGAAGGACCACGATGAAGATCACGTCTCCTAGGACGAAGGACAGCATGTTCAGTAGTAAAGCACCGCGCCGTCCATAACGATCCGAAATGCCACCCCAGAAGGCCGTGGTCGAGATGCAGAGAGTGCCCGTGACGAGGGAGAGGAGTGTGTTGAGCTGGGCGAGCTGCTTTTGCACTGTCGTTGACTGGCGACATTCTTCTGCTCCAGGATTATGCCCGATCTCGATATGTTGGCATATCACCTGGGTGAACAGCTCCATCTTGGGTGCTGACACCAGTCCGATACCCAGGGAGAAGCAGACCATATTAAGCATGATATACCACGTTGCAGGTCGTCTATGCCAGGGCTGGAAATTCGACATAAGGCGAAAGGTGAGTGGGCGCGCTTGGTGATAGAAAGAATGGATTGTTTCAGCATACCTGACTTTCAATCCAATCTAGACGCGTCGCCTCGTCTTCATCGCAGTCCAGAGTCTCGTCTATCCGCACGGCAGCTTGATCGTCAAGCAGGGGTCTGTCTTCGTCTCTTTCGTTATCGCTAGCATCCGGCCAATCAGCTGCAGCTGCAAGTGACGACACTGTTGTCCCACAACTCCGTGGTTTCCTGCTGGGCCCAGACTGGTGAAAAGGCGAAGTGTCGAGATCTTCCAACGGGGTGTGTACAGAAGGGATAGGAAGACTTGGTACGCCATCATCTTCTACGATGAATCCATAGATTCTTCCACTCCTTGCACTGGTGTGTGACATCCATGAAGGTACGGTATTCAGGTGAGGACGGTCAGATGTGACCATCTTGTCGGTCCTCGAGATTGTAGTCCTATTCTCTTCACCGACAGAACATTACATCCGTACGACCCTACAGAGAAGGTCTCACCAGATGCTTCATCTATCCCCCTCCCATCCTCAGAAATTTCGATGAAGATTCCATGTCCTTTTCCGTCCTTTCCGTTGGATCTTTGGGAGATTTAGGGGAAATGAAAAATCGATGTGGGGATCTTCCTGTCAATATCATTTATCCTGACATCGTATTGAACCGGAACTAATAGATCCACCTGTTGAGGTTTTCTCAGGATGATCAAGATGAGGGATCAGCTCCTGATATCCCCAAAGGAATATTCTGTCGTATGATCCGAAGACAAGACATCTTGCACTCAAAGACTACACTCGCAGGTACCTGGAAGTTTTTAACTTCCTCTAGATTTCCAGAAGAGGTAACCAGCCCTGTGCTTCGATGAAAGGCTGCATGTGCAGCTCGAAGAGATCCGGTCCATAGACGATACCATGCAACCTTCTAGCTTCGTCTATCCACGCTCTAGATGGTATGACTTAGACGCAAACATAGCGGCTCGTTCTGCAGATGTGACTTACCGCGCTGCAATGGGGAAGCCAGCTTTCAAGCTATCATTGGCGATTTTCATGTAGGAAATAATCGCATTCTCCAGTCCGAGTGATGGAATGCTCGTCGAAGACAAGTCCATCTGGTCGGAGACTTTGGCGGGTCGAGGGAGCGTGAAACAGACGCCCAGAGCTTCCAGAGCTTTCAACTCCGCCTCCAGCACGTCATCTCGATCCGTATGAGCAGTAGCCAGGGCCCTGTAGCAAGTATACAGGTCGGGCCGCGGACCGCTTGGCGAAGACTGATAGGTCTCGCGTATTTCCTGAATAATTTCATTCAAAGTTTGAGGAGATGCAGACTTTCGTTGCGACGAGAGCTGATCCAACAAGAACCGGCGACGTGTTATGGCATCCTCGCCATCGGCTCGATCTGCCCCGCAAAGGCTGCATCTGCAAGTGAAACCATATCGACTAAGGTGCTCCATGCGTTGGGTAAGGGGATCCATGGCATTACAGTAGCTGGACATGCAAGAAGTTAGCCCGTATATACAGGAGTTAAGACATGATTAGCTCACGAATCTAATATTTCCTCGCCTTTTTCAATACGCTTAATCGCACGAAGCACGAATATGTCACCGAAGAAGCTATAGCAAGCATTCCCAATACAAGCATGGTTCATGAAAGACGGCATGTGATATAAGGCTGATGCCGAATGCAGGTGATCGCTATGGTCATTCGGCAGAGAGACCCCTGATTTTGGCACATCTTGATACATATGGGTGATACAGACTGGCCGGAACGAGTTGTATGTACAGACACCTTCCGTTCGACCAGTGTCCAGCCAACTATTCGCCGGAAAGAGGGTTACGAGCGATTTCTTCTCTTCTTCAGGTCCGGAATACAGCTCGTAAAGTTTTCGTGGTAGTGTTTCGTCATAAAGACTCTTGTAGGCTAACAAACCAGGTATGGAGACCTGCGTATAGGTATCTAGAGAGTTTGACGCCAGATTCAACCCCAGTACCACGTCCGTTTTGCTATACTCGGGTTTGGCAGATGCGAGCGGCTTGGACACGAGTAGCAGCTGCCCAGGCTCGATGGATTGCGTCGCGAAAAGGCCTTTCCCCTTGCCTGCAGAAAAGCCAATACAAACCGGTCCAATGTATTCTGCGATATCGATGTCACTGCGACCTGCTTGTAAAGAGCGATATATGTTAGGCCAATCGTAGACACCATTTGTTTGCTCTTCTATTCTCTGCCTAGCCTCGTGAAGAAGATGGTTAAGTTCCTCTGTCTTCTCCCATCCGCAGACCGATACGGCCGTAGCATATCTTTCACTCTGGTACAGCGCCAGAGCCCTCCTATAGAATGCTTTGGTTCGCTGTACGGTTGTGAGATGCGACAGATTCATTGCATCCAATTGTCGCAGAGCCAAGCCAGGAAGATTCACTTTAACAGCTGCAGCTGCAGCATTCAGATTGAGAAGAGCCAGCTCCGCCTGCTCTGATTTAGACTGCCACCAATGATATATGCCTGCTTGATAAGCGTCGAGGGCCTGAGCAAAGCGTCCTTCTGCGAAGTGGTGGCTGCCAGCTCGCCTGTATTCGACAGCAGTACGATGGGACTTGAAGTTCTCAGGATGAGAGAGCGCTATAGGCCATCTGTAGATGTCTGTGGGTGTTTCGACTCGAATAATATAGCCGTCTCTGGACGGCTTAATCCAAGGCTCCTTGATGACTGTATTCGCATCGGAATATCAGGAGTCGCAGCTTGTAGTAAGGGTGGAGCAGCGTACTGAAGACTGTCTCAGGTTGGAGGAGACGCTCGTACTGGTGTGACGCGTTTTGGATGAGAACAGAGACCAACCACCCCTGCGAGTCTTCGGCTAGGATATACAGGCCAGTAGTACGATACGACTTTGCTGTCTTGTGTCTCCGCAGTACTAAAGCCTTGCACTTGGTGAAGCCTGTTTCTCTCGCGTTATTGATTCCAAGTCTGCACTTCTCCAAAGTTACAATCTCGAGTCTGTTCATGAGACTAGCAGAATGGTGCTTTGTGCCAGCAGCGACGACGGTCTTTCTAGCTCTTGGATACATGTTGGCCTTCTCAGCTCGACAGCGTTCAGCGTGGCCTTGCAGCAAAAGTTGCGATGGGATCCGATAGCATTGTTGATGCACTTTGGAGAACTGACGAGTCTCTTGAACATCCTGAAGAAACGCTTCACGAGCTACTTGCAGCTGCGCTGTCAAGTCTTCGTCAGCCATTGAGCATGTCGACTGAAGAACAAGAAAGGCTCTGTCGCGAAAGCTGATGACACGTCTGGTGTGATCACCTATTACCGTGCTAATCTATGTGTGTTAGGCAATACATAGTATGACACGGACGTGTGAAGATGTCAGGTCCGGTACAAGACTATGGGAAATCCTCCTTTCGAGATCCAGGTCCTCGATAGCTTGCTATGTAACAGGAAGAATACTTCATCCTACTCCTACTCAACCCTACGAATCCCTACTTCAGGTTTCGTTGACAGTTTCTAAATTCTCCCAACCGGTTGACGGAAAGTCGTCGGAATGTCCGTTAACATTCCCTCTCAAAGATTCGAGAGTGTGGAAATCTAGAATACCTACACGAATGTAAAGATCCTGCGTACTGTATTCACCTTTTCCTCTCTTCATCAATCTACCATATCACCATCTTCAAGTTTCTATCATGTCACGCCCTCATAAGCCAAAGAGCGGTCGCGAAAGCTCTCACCATGAGAATCATGAGACCACTCCGCTGCTCACCAGGCCAGAAGACAAGCCTTTACCAATGGGACAGATGTACCTACTGTGCTTTGCGCGCATGGTCGAACCATGTAAGTCTGGGACGCGACTCTCCGCAACAGATTCTCATCCCCGGCTTTGTGGGACTCCACAGGGGCTTTCTTCAGTATCTTTCCATTTATCTCGCAGATGGTTTTCGAAACAGGCATCCCTCAAAGCCAAACCGGTTTCTACACTGGATTGATCGAAAGCTGCTTTTGCCTGGTCCAGTTCTGCGTCATGCCCTTCTGGGGGAGAATGAGTGATAGTGTACGTATTGAGTTCTTCACCTTAATCATCTTGAGCTGATTACTTACTTCTAAACCCGGCACAGCGCGGCAGAAAACCCTTGCTCATTTACAGCTTGTTCGGCCTGGTCATTACGTCCGTCCTGTTCGGATTCGCAAAGAACGTATATTGGATGATCTTCTTCAGATGCCTGAGCGGCATCTTCTCGGGCAGTGCAGTGTGAGTAGGACATCAGCCTCAGTGACGCCAGTCTCTCAGAACTGATAGCCCTTTAGATCCATTCGCACCATGATATCCGAGATATCCACACCAAAGACGCAAGCAAAAGCATTCTCCCTGTTCGCTTTTTCGGGAACCGTCTCGATATTCTTCGCACCTCTAGCTGGAGGCCTTCTCGTCAAGCCGGCCGAGAACTTTCGTCTCTTCCGCAACTTCCAGCTCTTCATCACCTATCCTTATTTGCTTCCCTGTCTTCTTACGGGACTCATCTCGCTTGCTGCTGCCTTGACCAATCTCTTTTTCCTGGAAGAGACCCTCAAGAAGGTGGATAAGCTGGGCGAGCCAACAGATTCAGCGCCGGCCCCGACAGTGACGGAGATTTTCAAGGCTCCTGGCGTGCTGATCGTGTGCATCATCTACGCCTGGACTTTCATACTCGGCTTCGCAAACATGGCGAGTATGTGGCAGAGTGACCTGGACGAATACAAGCTGCGCTCCTTGCTGACATCTGCATGTCTGTTCTCGTTTTGCAGTCCTGCCAGTATTCCAGTTTACGCCCATACACCTCGGCGGATTCGGCTTCTCTCCCAAGCAAATCTCCATCTATCTTTCGATTGCAGGCGTCAGTCAAGCTTTCTGGAATCTTTTCGTCTATACTTCGCTGCATCGGAAGATCGGAAGCAAGGGCATTTTGCGGTGGTCCGCAAGAGCCTGGCTCATTGCCATCGCTTCTTTCGTCGCTTTGCAATACGGTCTTCGTCACCAGCTCTCTCAGAAGGTGTTTTGGGTAGCCAACATGGCTCTGGCCTTCTTCACAGCGGCCATCTCGCTCAACTACAATGCAGCGACTTTGGCGCTGAATGACATCTCGCCCGAACCAGCTGCACTCGGCACGATCACAGGAGTCAGTCTGTCCATCGGCGCAGCGATCAAAGCTTTGATACCAGCTGTATCGACCAGCGTCTTCGCAACTGGTTTCGACAAGCAAATCCTGTGGGGTCAATTTGGCTGGCTAGTCATGTTCATCCTCGCCATCGGATTCATGATCATTATCGAGTTTTTGCCGCGCAAGTCGTGGGGTCTCGAAAGTGAGCAGACGCAAGAGCGCCTAGACGAGGAGATCATGGCAGGTGTCAGTTCCATCAGCGTCGTGGCCTGATGAAGGCTCCTGGGGTCAATGTAGCTTATGCGTCTTTCCTTGTAAATAAGTTAGTTCGCAATGCATATCCGTTTAGTGCATAGCATTACTTTTCGTTAGCATATTGCTTATACAGAGCCTATGGCTCCTCGCGAGCATACGCGTCGAGTGCCATATATGGTCAGCCAATGAGCTTGGGAGAACACGATAAGATGGAAACATGACTTATGTACAAATAGTTCGTACACGTAAAACAGATCAGAGAGACTGACTAGCTGAAGGAGACGAAGAAGGAAGGAATAAGGAAAGGTAAGATGCTGACCAAGGTGATTACTGTCGTATCGTATCGAGATGTACGGTACTAGGCAGGGAAGAGGGAAGAATGTCCGTCTGTTTGATCGTAGTCGGCGAGAGCTGACTACGTAGAGATGAGATATGAGAGTAATTTTAGAGGCGTAGCAGAGAGATACCGAATGTAAAGGCGAGATGAGGGGGAATATCCATATACGCTTGTACGGTTTCTGTTTCCCATTCATATACCATTCTGCCAGATCTATTGCTCTCCAAAAAAGAAATGTATTCTGATGTCTTCGTGATTACGTAATGCGGTAAAAAAATGTCGTCTAAAGGTCGCGTCCGCCAAGTCTTCTTGCTGCTTCGCCAGAATGAAAAGCAAGATAGGTAGGAGTATCGTGTTCATGCCATAGTCGCCCAGAAGAGCATACCAGCTGCTCCTAAGACTGCCGAGACGAGTGTCGTATGTGAAAAGCTCATTGATGCTAGTGCACCACCGCCGTGAGCTGTTTTATACTCCTTGTAGGCTTCCGTAGTCCATAGTTGCTGGGCTGTGAGAGTGGCAACAATGCGTTAGTGCCTCATCTCTGAGTAGTAAGGACATAAGAAATGCCTACTTGGCAGCATTGTAGGCGGCCTGTAGAAGAGGTACATCCTTGGCATGAACGATCCATCGAATTTGACTAATTGCAGCATGTATCGATTATGGTTGATATCGTTTGTGATAGAAAAGCCAGAGTAGAATGCAGGCTCGTCGTAGTATGTGATGACGTTTGTCTCTTCTGCACACGGGTCCTGCACTTGAATGCGCCCGTCTGAAGCTATCGGTTCCAGAGTGATGGATTGATTCGGCCACACTGTGTAGTTTCCATGTTGCCAGATGACGATGGCTTGCACGCAGTGTGGTTCTGTACCATTCGCATTGAAACGGTACTGTGCTTCTTCGAAGTATCCTGGGGGAAAGTTGCGATGCGTCAAGTCAGCCCATCCGCGAAGAATGCCAACAAGACACCAAAATAGCCCTCACCATCGTCCGTGAAAGAGAAGGAGATACCCGTCGTGTTGGGGTAGGTGAAGGTGAAGTTTGTAGGTTGAGCGAAGCCCTGTAGCAATCACAACATTCTCCCAAGTCAGTGCGATCCCATCGACAACCGCGCGCTGCCTCGAAAAAGAGCGGTGAAAAAGGGAGCGTATGGGGACAATACTTACAGGACCTGTAAAGACAGAACCTTGTCCACTACTCCATGTTCCAGTGAGCGAAGTGATGTTGTCTGCTTTTGCGGGCTGGGCCAGCAGAGAAGCGCTGCAAGCTGCGAGCGCTATTGACGCTGCTGCCCTCTGCCAGCGACGCGGGCTGCTCGACGACGACGAGCTCGAGCTTGATGCGAACATCGTGGTGATGTTGATGACTTTGCTGTGATCCCCTCTACTACGTTGTCCTCCTAGCGATCCTCCCGCTCGAAATCCCTCGCTGTTTGGGCTGAGCCGCTCGCTATCTGGGCGCTGTTTGCTGGCTGAACGAGTGTGTTGAAGCAACTATACGTATGTCTTGCTGCGCTGTACTCTTGTCGTAAACTTGTGCTCTTCAAAATCTGTGCAAAATCGCCAGTTGGTGGTCACAAGCGCAACAAGCCAAAGGTGGCCTCAGCTTGGTCTGGGCTGGCGTGATATGAGAAAACAAGGAATGTTTACAGGCAAAAGCTGCAGTAGTACAAGGCAGTAATGTCAATGTTCTTGAGTAATCAGCTCAGCCTTTGCGCTGTTGCAATGCCAAACAAAGCGACGCGTCGACTTGAGCTGCGCGGAGATTGTGTATCGAGGATGCCCAAAGATGGTCCTTCACGCTCGATAATATCACAACAACGCTTATGCATACTCATCCAGACAACAATATAATGCATATCAGCTCGCCAATGACTGTTCAAGCGATTCCCATACCCTCGCAACTCTGGCAGATTGCGCAGAACCATCACTCGTCCAATTCGCCAAGTGTACTTTGAGCAGTGCATTCCATCTCCAAGCCCATCTGATCTCCTGCGCCAGTATATATCTCAAGTACGCTCTTCTATCCAGAAGTCTGGCGATAGAACCTTGGTCTTTTTCGATACTATCTAGCAGTTTCCGACTTTCCTCTGGTGCATTGGCTCGATTGGATGAGTTAGTATTTGACTGTAGTGCAGAATGCTTAGATTGAGTGGCCTCGATCCGTTTCTTGAGCTTGTCGATATTATCATGTTTTAGGCGGGTCTCGTATCGCTCGAGGAGAGATGCAAGTGACCTCCACGCTTCCCTCTGTGTCTTCAAGTTCTCCAATGTCCCATCTTCGAAGTTTGTACTATCTCCGTCCTGCAATTCCGACAGAGAAGATAAACCTTCAGAAAGCTTGCCTAGATCCCGATTCAGTATGATACACTCCTCATCCAGCTCCCGAGGTCGAAGAGCGACTTGTGTATTACTACTTGTAGCTTGGAAGATCTCGCCAAACGAGTCCATGCTCATGCGGACACGCAGGAGATCCGCTGCATTCGCACTCCGCCGAGCCGATATGCGCTCCAAAAGGCCACATATCCGTGTCTCGCTCTCGATCATGGAAGGTAACGCTTCGCGGAGTTTGGTAAGTGATGCTTCGAGGTTTTGAGGAACTGAAGATTCTTGAGCTGGTGTGAGCGAGATGGAAAAGGTCTCGTCTTGCTCTCCGCTAGGCGTCACGAAGTCTGCATGCATCTTGCGCCAAACAGACAGATCCTACGATCGAAGAAAGCGATCTAAGCGTTTCTATCATGGGTGCATGCCCATCTCGAAGCATGACTTACCATGTCTTCCTCGAGAAAGACGCGGACTGCCTTGTCATTCTTTAGGATGTGGTGGTTCGCAGCAAAGTTCAGGTATCTTGCCAATGACCTTCTTCTGCGATCTAGAAACGCTTCATCCGTTTGGCCTAAATTGATATAGTGTGCCGAGACTGTAGAGTCAGGTCAGTCTCGCCTGCTTCCCAAATCCATATGTTATTGAACAGACGTACTGCCCACCCGCTTCGGCGGTAATTGCAGTATGAGCCTTGCGGGGTATTTCTTGCAGATATGTTCGTTCAACCATAACCAATCGCTATATCTCCTCGTCACCGTCTTGCGACTTCTATCTGAAGAGACCAAATATACAGTATGTCTAGTCAAGAAAGACCCCTGTAGCTCGCTCTGCTGATATACTGATATGCGATCCATAGACCGATGGAAACTGTCGCAGCCCTGATATGAAGGCAGCCCTTGCGAGACGTTTGCTGATGAGTACCCAGTAGCTGTATTGGTTGAGAGCGTGCTAGCGACCCTACTGGGCGAAAAGCTTTCTGGATCATCTGGAAAAGCTGGAAAGCTGGAGTAAGGATCTCCATCTGTCTCGTGTGACCTAGGCGGGAACATAGGCTGCCGCGGTAATGTCGAGCCAGAGGCATATCCATTTGCACTGGTGTTGGTAGTGTTCCAGGGATCGTTTGACGAGCCAGACGATGTCTTGGTTTGTCGAGTATGTAGAGGCGATTCGGGGCTGGTAGAAGTAGCGAAGCCCGATGTTGCAGGAAAGTTGGGGACACTCTGTAAAGAGCTGAGATCGAGCTTTGGAACCGGAGGGTCAGCGCGGCGTGTCGAGAGCGCTTCAATCGATATGGCTGCGAACCGTCGTATAAGCTTCTTGCCAAGTTATGATTATGGAATACTCACGCTGCTTCTGCTGTGCGAAAGCTGCTAGTCCTAAAGCTACGTAGAACTCCTGCCTGCTTATTCTGGAAGACATCTTGGACGGTGTCGCGGATGTCGAAGCTTGACCGGGCGCAGGTGAAGCAGTTTGAGAGATGATATTGACAATCTGCAAGAGCGTGCTGTCAAGAAGGGTAGAGGTGTCCAACATCAATGAAACACACCTTCTCAGTCTCACTCGGTTGCAAGCCAGCTGCCGAGCTGAGCACTTTGTGCAAGCTTGCGAATGTAATAGAGGTATTGTTGCTTGCATTATAACCATAGTTTGCGAATGTCGAACCGGCATTCGACCCAGCATACGATAAGACGGCCTTCCAAGCCTGGCTGTAGATGGGAGGCAGCGACGTCTCGTCAAGTAATCCACCAGCATTAGCATCGTTCCCTTCGGTATTCGCGCCATTTGTATCGTTCGAAGGAGGTGTTGACCACGGGTCGCTGTTTGCTGAGCCGGCATCGTCATAGAAGGACAGCGTGTTGATATCTGCGAATGGGTTGGTCGACGCTACTCGCGGTGGATTGAACGACGTCTGCATGATGACCAGAACTTGGCCAGCTGGATCCAGACTTGCAAGGTTACTTCGACGGTCCAACTTGTGCGATTTGGGCGGAACTTGAGCTGTCTTGTACCGATTTGAAGGGAAATCAAGAGCTAAGATAATGCAGCGAGTGGTGCCTACGACGATTGCGACAGCAAGCAGACAGCTAGCGAAGCAAGCCTGTACCTGCGGGATCCGGCAGTCCAGGCGCAACCTATCGACTATCAATCAGGACGAGATATCCCACTTCGCATCGCTCGCTGCGACCTGGTGGGACGAAGCAGGCGACTTCAATGTCCTTCAACGAATGAACAAAGTCAGAGTACAGTTCCTAAGAGACAGGCTGTCGGAAGAGGGCATGATAGACTTCGAAGATCCCGTACACTTTCTGAAAGGCAAGAAGATCTTGGACGTCGGATGCGGTGGTGGCCTGTTTACAGAGGTATACCATGCTCACCGTTCTTCGTGAATGACCCGCTAATACTTCAAGATCGCAGCGCCTGGCGAGGTTAGGAGCCGATACTCTAGCCATCGATGCTTCGGAAGAGAATGTGCAAACAGCAACACTACATGCATCTCAAGACCCCCGTCTCTTAGCTATGCTTGAAGCGGGTCAACTAGAATATCGGGCATCGGCTGTAGAGCATCTACCTGGAGCGAGAGCGGATGCGCAAGCACAAGATCAATTTGATGTAGTCTGTGCGATGGAGGTCTTGGAACATGTCGAGGACCCTCCTGGCTTCCTACGCTCGCTGGCGAATCTGACCAAGGTATGTTGTCGCTATATTCTCTCTTAGCCAACTACGTATGCTGAAAGTAGTGTGAAACAAGCCTGGAGGTCATTTCATCCTTTCCACGATAGCAAGAACGCCTTTAGCCCGTCTGCTGGCTATCGATTTCGCCGAATCTCCTCTCGTCCGCCTTGCGCCCGCAGGCTCGCATACGTATCACAAATTCATTCTTCCGTCAGAACTCGAGACCTTCTTTCAAAATGAGCTAGAATGGACGAAGCCATCTTCTTCGTCAGTCCCGCAAGGTCACCTCACGCCAGATCAGATCAGTAGTAGACATCAGCTGGAAGCGAGAGGGACGACATACCTGCCTTGGAAAGGCGAATGGACTTTATTGCAGAAAGATCATGGTGGTCTCGGTGCCAAGCTCAGCAAGAGCGTCAACTTCTTCTTTGGCGCAAGGAAGCCTTTGTCAGCTTCGAATGTCTAGATCCCAATGTTATCCTACAGACATGCAAAGCACAATGTGCCAGGGCAGTCACAGATTACTGGACGCAGACTGATGGCGAGTACAAGGCCTGATGCAAAACGCTTCCGAGCTGGCTATCAGACCAGCTTGATCCCGATGAGATCCCCACAAAGATACACTTACAGCGATTGCCACATGGTTGTGTGAGCTGATAACAAAGGACCAAAAATTTTGCTGGTCCCTTTCACGATCTCGTGGTAACGCAGTGCTCTGCTCGCTGCAGGCTTGCTCTTCAACCTTCACAAGCACATACCTGAACTGGAGGAGCCGCAATGAGCAGCCAGTCCTATACCAAACCAGGCAACATGCACCCGCACAAGCACTTGTAAGTACCTCCGCCAGCGCAGACGGGATTTCACTGGAGCAAGTGAGCTCGCCTCTTCTTAATCTGTACAGCTGCAGCGTCTGGTGAGCGGATCGCTACCGGTGGATGAAGGCTCAGCTGACCTCGAATACACATGACAGCGGCAAAGGCTTTCAGCGCAGTAACAGAAGGAACGACCATGAAAGGACGCATCAACCCAAGGAGAATAGGGACTATCGTCACCGGTCAGTGCTTGTGACCATACGCGACCATGGAGAGAACATCTAAAACCCGACTACCCCGCTATATCTCTGATACAGGTGTCCTCATTGGTAAGAAGCGTCGGCTTTTGCTCAGCATGACGGCTTCGAGTACTGATACGTCGTCTACCAAGTAATAAGGGCTTCAACCAGAAAGAGGACGTCGCGCGGCACGTCCGTAGTAAGCATGAAAATGCCAAATTTAAGTACGCTACGGGGTGTTCCTGCAGTCGTTTTGTCAAGCTGACTAGATGTGTACAGATGTAAAGGATGGTAAGGTGCCAGCATGCGAGCCACACCGGTCGACATGGGCTGATATTTGTCTTAGCTTAAAGGAGATACAGTCACGTAAAGATGCATGGATCCGTCACCTTCGTACCGAAAATGCGCAACGCTATGGCTGCGCAGCCCAGGGTTATGTGTAAGTGCCCCACGTCATTTCGCAAGTGATTCGTTGGCCAACTGGAATCAATGTCTGTTTGCAGCAAGGTCGATTCGGGAAGCAATACGATTTCAGGTGTGGAAGGTATCCAGGCTGAGCAGACCGGCCTTCATACGCGCCATCAGCCTACTCCCAATTACATGCCTCCGCATGCTAGTGCTCAAATGGTTCCTGGCAACTTTTATGGTGATCCTTATGGCCTAATGCCAGCGCCTATGCCGCCGGCCTATTCGCAATATCCGGTCTACTCAGGTGGTGTTGGGGATTACGATCCATACGCGCCTCCCATGAACTTGGGTATGCCAGCTTACCCGCCTGGTAATCTGTATCAGCCTCTGTCTCAAAATCAATACTACCAGCCTCCTGTAAACCAGGCTGCTCAAAGGTGTGTTCGTTGCCTTTCACAGCAGGTCCTGAGCCACGCTGAAGCTCGCGTCAGGTCGTCCATGCATGCACAGGGCAATACGGCTAATCTGGAAAGACGGCCTGAGCCCGGACAACGCAGGTTAGTAGTAAGGTAAATGGAGAGTGCAATGCCGCTAATCATTCTGCCTTGAAGCCGACACAAAAATGATGACTATCGAAGATCAGCTACTCCCGGCCGCTCGAGCGCCCCTGAGCCACCAAGAGACCGTAGTATCAGATCTAAGTCTAGAAGTCGAACCGCCAAGTCTCGAACACGTAGTCGAAGTGCCGGTGGCAGACGCAACAGAAGATCCCCCAGCTTCGAAGACAGCTATGCTCCGCAACCCTCTTTCTTCGATGACGCCATGGCTTACTACTAGATACGACCGTCGGGGTTGTTCATCTGACATATTGTCCGCCAAGTTGAGCAAGAAGTCAGATCTGTCAGCTTCGAGCGCGTAGCCGCCCTTGTTTATATACTTCAGACTGGCGTCCCGGCCACGCTACAAGTCAATGGTCTCATCAGCTATCGCAAGCTGATTGGCTTATGTGACTGACGGTCAAAGTGCTGACAGGACAATAAAAGGTATCAATGCAGCGGGCCCGACCATTTTGAGGTTGTCCAAGAATCATAGCATACATGCACAAACCTAGCGAGACTAGAACAAAGGGCGAAGATTCACCGCCCCGACCCTTGACAACGTTTTCACAAAGCTTTTGCTCTCTCGACCTGTCTGCTCTTGACAACGCGGTCAGAAGTAACTCAATAAAATACGCCACAAGAAACAAGATGACTCGCAAGAATGGTCTTGAAGAATTACAGTACGTCGACGAAGCAGACAGATGTATGCCTGGTCACTAAAGCGACCTCCATGGGTCCGTTTTTGCGTACAGATGCAGGTTCCCTGGATGGTATGCACGCTTTCAAAAGTCAATGAGGTGTGGCTGAGTTGATACGCTGACCAGTGGCAAGCTTCTTTCACGCAAGACCCACAGAGACAATCACGAAAAGACCCATAAAGACGGACGAGATCAACGACATGTGTAAGCTTCGTGCATACGCTATAGGGGCTCTGTAACTCGCTTAGGCTGAATTCATCGACGCTTCCGTTCCCGCAGCTGCTCAGAGTGGTATGCGGCCCCGACCCTTCCATAGCGACATGTGCTGACATTAACGTACATCTACACAAGTGGTATGAGCTACACTCAGGTCTACGAGCTTCGACGGCACATTGATAAGAAGCACAACCAGGTCAGATTCAGGTAGGTCGTAGGCTAGATTATGCGGTATCTGCCTTACTTACTGATTCTTGTACATAGATGCTTACGGTGGTTAGACCTGACAGGGCTATTGTGTCTCCCTAAGCTGAGGCCGATCTTGTAAGTTCTCGCGAATTCAATCCCTCATCCGACAGCTGGCACAAACATAAAGCCAGCCAATATGGCCAACAGCAAGGATGTGGTGGCTCATACGGATATGTGTAAGTTGTTTCGTTCACAGCAAGAGATCGGCGATGAGGCTTAAAAGCGAATCCAAACTTTTCAGTGAGGTGCGTGGTGATCAGGTCGTCTCACAGCCGCAAGCTTTAGAGGCTGGTCGGACCATGCCGCCTCAGACCACGCCTACGACCGGCTTCGGCGATCCTTACGCCAATCGCTCTGGCTTGACGCACCCGTTTATGCCAGGAGGCTATCCACAGAACCCGGCATATCCAAGCAACGACGGCTTTAACAGCTATCTTACATATCCTACGTACTCAGGAATGCCAGGCTATGCGCCTGCAAATCCGTATCCGCCATCAACGTACCAGCAGCCGCAAGCTTCCCAGCAGTGTGTTTGCTGCGCCTTGAATGCAGAGTATGGCAAAAGTGCTGAATTCCCTTGATACAGGTCACGCAGGTATGTCCAAGATGATACTGCTTATCTGGGCGCAAGGCCAGAGCCTAGACCCCGCACGTTAGTGGTCTGGCGAATCAAAACGGTAATGCGGCTGATCATCTTGGTTTGAAGTAGATACGGGCCCGGCGATTATCGAAGATCACCCACTCCTGGCCGGTCGAACGCTCCTGATGCACCAAGAGACCGCAGCTCCAGGGCCAAGTCTCGAAGCCGTACGAGCAAGTCTCAAACACGTAGTCGAAGTGCCGGTGGCAGGCGAAACATGAACTCTCTACGCCCCGAGGAAAGCGATGTTGCTGACTCGGAATATTCGGCGTTCTTCCAGGATGTTATTCGTGACGACTACTAGCTTGAGCCGAGTTCCTGTCTGGAGGATGCCATCACCGATAGGATAGTGCTATGTATCAGGTAAACAGGTACCCAATAGGCGTACTGCATTCGCATTTAGGCATGCGACCACTTGTATGTATCACTGCTGATCTATTGATATAGTTGCAGACAAGGTGTTGGCGCAGATGGCTTTTCGACTACAGTACCTCCTTGGATGGCGATGTAACTCGAATGCAGCTAGCCGATGGACGTCGCGGGTCTGCCTCACACACAGAACGACCAGCACGGACAACCTCCAGCAGTGACGTGGGAAGCACGTCTACTGTCAATCGCTTTCTGGGACCGGAAGGATATCTCGAGTGAGCGTCTATGCATTGACCCTTTCATAGCTTGATGTAGCACAAGAGGCGGTGCTTGGTATTGGGTTTTACGGCGGCAGCAGCATGCAGCAGCAGCTTGGTCTTACACCTAATCGTAATCGAGACTCATGGCAAACAGAGCACAGGACGATGGACCTACGTATAGGTACGTAACCATCATAAGAGCTTGTTGGAGAGATCTTTGTTGACCGTGCGGGTGTCAAACCCTTATGAAACGCAGGTGCAAGTACTGGTGCAGACTTTCCTGTTCTCGTGACATCAATCAATAGCTAACGTGCGCTCAATCAAAGCGGCTTGGGCCACGACAGAAGCAACAACCTACGCCGGCATGAAAGGGAACACGAGGTAGAATACAAGCATGTTGCCTTGCCAAACTCAGTCTATTTCTCCGGCTAATCAGTGTTCTGCTTAGGTGCAATACATGGTGAAGCAGCTTATTTATTTTCGGAACGCAGACGAGGCTAAGGCCATAAGGATTCTCAGTGCTATCAGAACGAAGCCTCGGACTGACAGATGGTCTGAACATCTCAAGAGTGCACGGGCTAAACAGTACGGCTGTTCCAAGCAAGCTGGCTACACGTCAGTCTGCCCGTCAATTCATTACTGTCAGACCTCTGCTAATATTCGAAAGTTCGTGCCAGCGAGATCGCCCTAGATGCATCAGTAAACCGGGCAAGTGGGTCGACTTCTTCTAATCGGCAGAATGGCCCCAGCAGAGCCAAAAATTATCGGTGAGGAGAGGGCCTTTTCGTCAGGCGAGCATGGGTCTGCGCTGATAAGGGGTCACACTGACCAGATGCATCGAGTGGTGCGCCTATCAACTTATAGCAAGGATAGCATACTGAGTCGGCTCGTCACGAAGCAACAAACCCTTCGCTGACAACAAAGACTTACAAAGACACTTTGATCGTGCGCATTCGGGAGATATCAAATGGCGGTATGTTACAGCACGTACCCGTAACCTGGAGTCCACACAGCTTACATGGTCTATCCTAGCTGCAATACTTGGTGAACTTATCCGATCGATGCAATGAGCATAGCCTACTAACTTGATCATTCAGCCAAGTACACATCAAGCCCAATAAAGACAATTGGAAGGCTCACATTCGCACATCGCAAGCTAAGCGGAAGGGTTGCGGACAGGGGGGCTACACGTACGTGTCGACCGTATACAATGCATGCCATGATCTTACGATATGCAATGACACAGGATCGTACGTGAGCAAGCAGCAGGGTCTTCGTCCACTGGCGGTACGCGTTCCAAGACAAAATCGCCAAGCCCGGATTACTATTCAATGGCAGGCATTGGCGATGAGGAATGGTAAGGACAGTAGCGATTCAGAGGTAAGGTAAGAGATTGTGTGTGGTGACTGCAGTATCACGGTTGCCTGTACTTCCGTGATGCATAGCAACTTCAATAGTTGAGTGGCAACTCCTAGGCTTCACTCTTCGTTGGAGATACCTAGCTCGGGGGTTTGTCACTGGTAAGAGAGTGTTCTGATATGATTCTCTTCCCTTGTCTTGTTTTTCGGGTGACTGCACAGCACAGGAATGGAACGGTGCTCCTGAAAGAGTTTGTAATGAGAGCACAAATAGAGTCTAGTGCATTTCAACATGCTCCTCTTGAGGCTGTGATTTCATGCTCAGAGGGTGACATTTGCTGGTGAAGAAGACCGGCCCGGTAAGCGGCGGTTCCTGCTTTAGAGGTTCCCATCGAGAACTTGAAATCAGTGCTTCACAAGCGTGTCACAACAACGTCGTGCATCTTCTGCAATACTAGCACGCGATCTCGACAGCTTGCAAAGGTGGAGTATCCCAGAAACGTGGTCAGCGACTGTTTGGACACCAACGGCAAGCCTCGTGAAACAGCAGACGAGAGATGGCAGCACCACTTGTGAGTAGAACGACTTGACTTGATCTGCCTGACCAGCACTGCAAGGCGCAGAGGCAGAGGTCGCAATCGCCGGCGATAGGAGAGGCATCTTTGGCTGACCATGGACCTGTGGCATGCACCAAAGTACTCGACAGAGAGCGGGAGACTGTACGTCCATTGAATACTTTCGTGAGGAAACTGCTGACGGAAAAGCTGCAGGTATCATGCTGGCCAGATCTTGGTGCGCTGAGATGAAAGAAGCAAGAAAGAGAGGCCTCACTGATAGGCATACTCGCAGGTCTCATGCGTCGGGCTACCCGCAAGAGGCAAGACACACATTGCAAGATCTGTTCTGCGGTACTTACGATGGCTGGGTGTCAAGAGCGAGGGTTCGTCCGTACCCTAGGGATCTGATGCTGGCCCTTCTGACGGGCATTGAGCATCTGCAGTCTTCTCACTTGGAGACTACAGACGACAACGACTAGGAAACCAGTCCAAGCTGCCGAAAGACTACTTCTTGCCTGGTGAACGGTCTGCCGAATCTGACACCCTCCGCAACCAGATGAAGCATGAAATGCAAGCTCTCATCATCAAATACTTTGAGGAAGGCGGTCAGGTCGCTATATACGATGCCAACAATACGACTGTTGCCGAAAGAAACGGGATCCGCGAGTTTTGCAGCGCGCACAACGTGTAAGTCGCACAGCTTTAGAGAGATATGCAAGGAAGAAGCTGAGAATCTACTCTAGCAACGTCATGTTCATCGAGACCATCTGCACTGACGCGATAGTAGAGCGCAATATACGCGCCGTCAAGCTGTCCAGCCCGGATGTGAGTGCCACCGACACCTTCCTTAAAGGAGATGTACTGAAGCTTTGAACAACAGTACAAGGGCTGGGATCCTGAGCGGGCTGTTGCCGACTACTGGAATCGGATCCAAACTCAGGCGCAATGCTACGAAACTATCGAGAACCCTTCCTTTCCGTAGGTTGTCATTGCTCACAAGAGGGTATGATGCTGAGGCTTCGTCACTCGTAGCTACGTGAAAGTCATCGATATTGGCGAACGGATCATCGTGAATAACATTCAAGGCTATCTCCAATCTCGAATAGTGTTCTTCCTCATGAATGTACGTCGAGCCTGCTCTTGCCAGTCGCACGTTACTGAAGGTACACTTATTACGCAGATTCACAACCGCTATCGTAGAATTTACATGGCTCGCTCAGGCGCATCCTATGCAGAGCACAGCTACAAAGCCGATGCTGGCCTTTCAGACATCGGCGACTCCTACTCTTATGCACTCCGAGACTTCCTACTAGCCAAGCGACTTCGCGACCGAGACAACCCTGAAGAGCGCGAGAGGCAACGACGCTTGGTCGTATGGACTTCTTCGCGTCGAAGATGCTTAGGCACAGCCAAGCCATTTCTAGAGCTAGGTTACAAAGTCATCGAGCGAGGTCAAATGGCGGAAATCAACCCTGGAATCGTTGACGGCCTGTCTAAGCGGGAAGTCAAGCAATTATACCCAGAAGAATACGAGAAGAGCATCAAAGATCCGTACAGCCATCGATTCCCGAGAGCAGAAAGCTATCATGACCTCAGTGTCAGACTCGAGCCTGCTATCTTTGAGCTTGAGCGAGATAGATCGGACCTACTTATCATAGGTGAGGCGCGGCTCGTTGCTTGATATTCTGACTTCTCCGGCTGAGCCTGGTTTCACCAGGTCATGGAAGTGTACTTCGATGCTTGTTTGCGTACCTGAAAGGCTTGGCTCCCAAGGATATCCCGAAAGTCATGATCGAGCGCGGAGATCTGATTGAGATTCTTCCGGTAAGGTATATTGATTCCATTTACTTCTTTCACACTGAAAGTGATGTTGCCTGTTGCAGTCCGCCTACGGCATCACTTCCAAGACTTACAGTTTCTGGCGAGGACCGGCAGGACACGAAGATATCGCTATGGAGCCAGGCACAGAGCCCGGGACCTACGGATCACCTGTACACCCACCTGCAGGCTTCATGTCTCTCACAAGCCCACCTCGACAAGCTCACCATCGACAAAGTCCAGGAAGCAACAACGATGCTACACCGCGCATGCAGAGCCTCACGCTGGAAGACTTACAAGGCTCAGCGCCGGATCGTACAACTTCCGGCTCGTCTATCGCTTCTTCAAGCAGAGGCACAGTTGTTCCTGCTTCAAATACAGAGAAACGCATTGCGCTAGAGGACCTGCAGGAGCAAGGCGAAGATGACGATCCTGAAGGCAACGCAGACAACTCCTGTGATTGGGAGAAAGCTAGACCCGCAATGCTCTCCAAACTCAGCGAGAGAAGATGGGATGTCGAGGAGGCTCAGAAAACGGCAAGACTGTAGTAAAATTAGGCAGATTTCAACAATGTTGTACTTCGGGAGACGATTACTAGGGATACATTGTAGCTTTTCATGGATGAGGAAACAATATCTACTCGACCATGCAGCCTTCGACTGAGATTCGCGTGACTTGCTGGACCGGGTGTGGATGGGCGGTGAAGTTAGCCTTTCCAGCCCAATCTCCTGCTACCCACGGCCCCATGCGAATGTGGAGCGGCTCTGAAGGCCATGTCTTGCTACCATCCGCTTTGTGTACATTGAGCAGAGGCTTTCCGTCCGTCTTCCAGTCTAGGATAGTTGTGTTCCAATTGACCTGTAATTTGACAGTCAGTGTTGACTCAATCACGCATTAGTTTTGACGCACAGTGTACTCGTGAACAGCCTTGAAGGGCACAGCTGCTGGATTTGTGTATTGCCAGGAACTGCGGTTTGCGATTCCCTCTGCTAGCTGACCAGTCACATCTCGTCCAAACTCTGCGAGAACAAAGAATTTAGCCGTCAGATCTCGACTTCGTACCTATATAAACCTCACCTAAACGCTTTCCATCTTTCCAGAGAGGTAGATCAATGCCAGATTGGATAAGTTCAAGATCAATCTCGTCACTCGCGTTTGCATTCTTGAAGATAGCACAGTGAATTACACCAGGTGCATCCGTAGTCTTCATCGATACGGACATGGTGACGGGTGCTATCCATTGCTTGAGAGATTGGAAGACGATGTTTTGCTGTAGGCAACACATTTTAGCTAGTGCAAGATTGAGGTAAGATAGTGAACATACCTCCTCCTTACTCAAGATCATCTTCAATCCGTCTTTACCGAAGACAGAGGAGTTGGCCCCTCCAGCTTCGCGCGTCCATTTGGATGCATCAAACTTGGCCTGGGTAGCAGGTTAGTCATAACATTCGATGCAAATAAGAGCTACTCACAAAGTCATCTTGGAATGTAGCGTATTTGCTTCCGGCAGGGCATTTGTACGAGCTATGCGAAGTCACAGCAGTCTCGTTTTTCTTGGTCGTAGAAACATTGTTCTGAGCAGCTATAGCAGGGGTAGCGGCAGGTATCGATGATGGTGCCATTGTCACTGTAATATACTCGTCCACCGTGGTTTCGAGGATAGTGGTTGAAGCGACAGCAAAGAGAGGCAGGGTCGTAGCAGCAGCCTGATCGTCAATGATTGTAGAAGCTGTAGTAGGGGTTGTGACGTTCTCGCTGTCTTTGCAGTGTCGCACTCTTCGTTCGAAGCGCTTCTTGTGAGATTGTAAGTATGCATCGTAAGGCGATGTAAGGAGGCCAGCTCCTCTGGTCGCTCTTGAGAAAGCAGAAACAGTTGAAGGGATGAGTGAAGCAGCTGCCAGAGCGCTTGTCAAGGTGATGTTTGAGATGCGAACCATTTTTCAGACGTGTAAGAGAAAAGGGAGGAGGGATGTGGACAGCGAGGTAGAGGTAGAGAAGAGAAGGAAGAAGGCATGCGAGAACTTGCTTCGCACAAAAGCATGTTTGGCCAAACTCGCTTGGACAGGGCCCGTCACCAAAACAAAGAACAAAACGAAGGGACCGCGCGAAAGAATAGACAGGCCATAGACAGCTTGCAGTTTGGCATTGTCTTCACGATTTGGCTTTTGTGGACGTTTGTCTTGCTTTGACAGCTTTGACACCAGCTCGACTCCTCGTCGATATTCGAAGTTCGAACTCCCAGGGACTGCTGCTTGCTGGTTGGGACAAGCGACGACGAGCTCCGGGAGCACACATTCCTAATTGTCATGCTGGCCATCCAGTTCTTATGCACTTTCTCGACAATCAGAAGCAAGCAGACCTTTGCGAGCGCCTCACTTTTAGGATACATCGGCGTCGATAGCAGTTCCTGAGGCTTCTCGCGCAGTCAGAGCTTCAATACATAACTCAAAGACAGCAGACAACGTGGCCCTGGGCCTAGGTATCTTTTTCAAACACCGGAAATCTCTTTACCGAGGATCCTTTTAGCGTGCAGGCGAACTTTCTTCATGGTCACATCGGTGGATGTGCAATCATCCTATCGTAAAGCCGATCGAGTGCGGTACATGGGTATCGAGCGTGCATCTGACGGGAGAGCGAGAGCGAATGTCAACTTTGTTATTTGCGGCAGCCTCTGCAAGAACTTACAGTATGGAAGCTGATCACCAGCAAGTTCGCCAACCTAACCACATCAGACTGGAGCGGTGTCAATCCAGTTTTCGGTACTTTGGAGTGAGCGGCTGGACCTTTGATGCCAGTCTCGAAATCGATAATGGTAGGTCTGAGCGTCTCTCTATCAATCAATATATTCAGAGGTGAGATATCTCCATGACTGATTTCGTGATCGTGAAGGAAAGCGACGGCCTGTTTGGTGATAAGTCAGAGAAAAGCACCCGCCAATGGGAGTGGTGAACGATCGCTGCGCACTTCAATGATACTCAGAACGAAGGCTCTCCATTGTTCAGCTGTGGTCCACCAGATTTCCTGACATGACATGATCCCGCTGTGCTTCAGCACCATGACATCGGAAGATCGGCCGTTGTGACTGATCTGAAGTATTTCCCACATGACTGCATTTGTAGGGTAGTCAGCAAAATTCTTTGATATTCAGCGTGTCTGAGCTTGTCGGACTCACCGACGCTGTAGTTGTGCTTACATGCACAAACGTGCGGCGAGTTGAGGTATCTCATTATCTCGATCTCCTGCTCGCCAGCTCTTCTCGATACCTTACGGAGTACTACTAATTGCCTATCCTTCACCTATAAGCCTTTCTGACAGCATCCCAATTTTCATTGGGGAATTTCGCGGATAGCTTGGTCTCTGCGTACGTCGTACCCGGCCTGCTTCAGTGCTTCAGTACTACTATCCCAGAATTTGGCTGGCTGTTGTGCACGCAGGGAAGGATGGAGCACCGGCGTGCGGCTACGATGAGGTGAAGCTGAGCTGGCGGCAGGTGAGGCGGATTGACGGGACGCGATACTTCCGTGTGATGATCGGCTAGCAAGGCTGCTTCTGCGGCTTGAAAGTGTCGTGCTCATGTCGTTTGAAGACTGGCGGGATGCAGCTATAAATCGTGTGAGGGAGTTTGCTGCTGACTGAGGGAATCGAAAATTGGAGATGGACGCAGTACAAGTTAACAACAGTCAAGGCGGTGCTGCAAGAGGAGAGCTTCTAAGCGTCGAGCAGTAAGGACATGCACACAGACAGGAGATGGCACACTGCTTGTCGGGCTTTGACCGCAGCAGTCTAGTTTGCATCTTCAGAGGCCAGGTCCTTGGATTGTTGAGCGGAGGAGATCTCAGAACTGTCGGTCCCCGGGCTTCTCCGTCATATTGCTGTTTCTAGGACCTCCTCAGCAGCTTCAACAGCTCAAGATGAGCATTCGTCATCTGTAATTTATGCCTTTGACGATCGACCTCGCCCGTCCAACGTATATCGTGCATAGTGCGCAGAAGGCGTGCGAGAGGAGGTAGAGGGTAGCGCTTGAGCGTCTGCATAAGAAGGACAGTAAACAGAAGCGTGCATCAGCATCACCTACTTCTTGCTCGCTCTTGTGAATGCAGAACGTCGGGACACATACCGATTGAAAGCCCTCCAGGAACATCTCTCCAATCTTTCTCATATCATCCTCAAGCAGTGTTCTTCCAGCCCTTTCCTTGCTGAAATCTCGTACGTAAATAGCTTGTCCACGCTTGCTAGCTTCAAAGTCTATGAGCGTGATCTTGAGCGTCTGAGGATGGATGAGGATATTGCGCGCTGCGATGTCCACATGGGCTATTTCGTTTGAATGTAGGAAGGCATAGACCTGATTTGAAAAGTCAAAGGTGATGACCAGCCTATTGTTCAGCATGGTATGCGAGAAGGAGAAGAGAAATGCACCTCAAAGACAGCTACGATGAAATCCAGCCATGAATCGGGTGTTTTCCAGAAATTCTGAGAAGCGAAGAGCGCAGCCATGATACCGCTTGGCTCCATGACGATAAACTTACATGACCAGCTTTCATGTTTGGTATTCAAGACATCTAGAAGGCCTGTAAGCGTACGCCATTCGCAATCACACAGCACAATCAGCAGGACTGTCCCAACAGAGCAATAAAAGATGGGAGAATCAAGCAGCGACTTACGGACTGTCCGGTTTCCTTTCTCCCGCCTTGCTTCCTCGCTGTTTAAAAACTGAATGATCTCCATCTCTTGGCTCTTCTCATTGCTTCGTTCCAATATGCTCCTGATGATTACAAGCTTTCCATCTTGCACCCTGTTCGCTTTGCGGACTAGATCCCATGCTCTATCAGGGAAGACCTCTTCGTCATATTCTTCCGTTTCTGTCCCATGCAGTATATAGGAAGAAGAAGAGGAGGAGGAGGAAGAAGGAGCAGAGGTCTGGAGACGATATCCTGATTTTAGGAGCTCACGATCCATGATTGCCCAATATCTGGATGAGCGCAGCCGTATGGGTGGACCGCCTGAGTTGCTTTGACTTCTGCATAGCCTACGTCTGCGTCTGCGTGTACTTGTACTCGTACTACGTGAGCTAGCTGACAATGACGATAACGATGCGCAGAAAGGGGAGCGGCTTCGGCGGCCGCGCGTCATGGGTATGTCAGAGCCTGATGCGGGAATTGAGAGCGTCTCGCGATTCGCAGATCCAGTGCTCGACGCTCTTGATGTGTTGCTGGCGCTCTTGCTCTGGCTGCTGCCGGTGAAGCCTGCTTTATCGCTCATGCTACCTCTGCGTATGCTCATTGCGCTACTTGATTGATAAGCTGGAGTTACAAGTCAATCCGTCAAGTCCAAAAGTTTGAAGAGCAAGAGCAGCAGCAGAAGGCACAAGGCGATGTCAGTTGTTTAGCGGTTTTGCACAAAAGGAAGACGAAATGGTGAGGGGAAATGTGTTGAAGACGGCATAGGGGGATGGAGGCTGAAGAATCAAAGCAGAAAAGGTTGAGGAGAACGTCTAGATGAATCGTTTTTGAACGGCATTCTAGGTGAGAGGGCGGGAACCGTGATTCGATTTGTTGTGAGCATAGAGTAGACTTGCTTCAAAGACCGCTAGACAAGGCCCGGTCGCTGATATGCATATGTATCGTGTAGTAAGATGGAGTAGCTGCAGCCTTTTGCTCCCTTCTAGAGGTGCCATTCTCAAGGTGATTGCGTGACGTCTGTCCGATTTCCACGACCTCGTTCTCCAATTCTGGCAGGCAGGTCTGTCTGTCTTGCTTGTTGACCAGACACTTATCAACACTTATCGATAAGATAGACCATGGCAGACCAGCTCAACAAAGGCGATACCGTATCGTGCGTGATACTCCTAATCGAGCGAATGTCAACCAGAGCTTACGGTACCTCGGTTGCAGATGGAACTGGGGCAGCGGTGTATGCTTACTCCTACGGCTACCTGCTTCCTTACATGCTACGACAGCAAGCTGACTTCTCCAAATCTCCATGCAACAAACAGCAACCCGAAGGCAATGTCAAAGCAGTCCATGAGGATGAAACGACCATCAAGAGCAAGAACAACAAGGATATCAAGAAGAAGGGTACCGAGGACAACCCTGCGTGCGCGCTCTCTCTATATATTACTGTTGATTGTTGGCCTTTCCTGACGGTTTGTTCCTGTTGCTCATTGACATGCAGCGTCGAGATTGAGCAGGAGAATGGGGTGGGTCTAACAGTCTCAATCTGATAGGTTGGAATAATGAAGCTGATGTGTTGATATGGGATTCCCAGAACCCTGTGCTGAAGAAAGCCAGCGAGCTGAACGAGGTGGATGCCTAGTCGCCATCTCCAAACTGGAGCTTGTAGCAATACCGGTACCCATCGTCCTGTCCTTGTATCCATACGAATCTATCACACAAATATCAACACACTCTGCCCTGTTCATCATCAACAGCCAAAGCTGCCATGTCTTGTGATTGCGCATGCCCCGTTGACAGCTTCTCATATTGCAGTTGCTCAATCGATAATTGAAACAAGATAAGCTTGTGCTTTGACTGCTGGAGCGGCTGAGTCGATCTGAGCGGGAGTTCTTGCTGATGAGAGATGAAGAAGAAGAAGCAGCAGCCTCGATGACGATATGTATGACATGATAAACAGACGCGTTCCTTTCACTAGCGCGTTGATATGAGTAGATGTTGAGTGTAATTATTATGCAGAGTGCAATGCCCTCGACGCGTCTCTTCTGGCTTGTGATCGGGAATGATCGGGGCAATAAACAAACAACCGCCCAACGACACTGCCCCAAAACACACATGCTGCGCGCTAGCGGCTTAGAGGGTCAGTGCATATGCATTGGCCTCTTGCTCTTGTTCCCTTTCCAACCGAAAAGACTCTTACTCTACTCCCACACGGACCCTACACTCTTTAGACTCTCCCTCCCTCCCTCATCCTCACTCCTACATTCTTCAAGAACACACCTCCTTACATTCTTTCAGGAGGCATCAATTGAGGAATTTCAAGACTTCAAACACTCGGATTCAACACTTTCTGCTTACCCTTTGACTGGGTCAGCCAAAGAAGGACAAACCCTCAGTCCCTTCAACATCCACTCACACTCACATTCGACTGGTCGAACAACACCAATAAACAACAACACACTAATCAACCATGGCCCCCATATTCAAGACATCCCTCGCCTTGCTCTCCGTCTCTGCAGCTTTCCTATCGAGCATAGATGGAGTGAGCGCCAAAAAACACAATCACAACTATGGACGACACATGAAGATGGCAAAAAGAGGCTCACTCTTTGAAGATCTATCAAAGAGAGCAGATGAACTGGCGCCCTTTGGGTATGACAGATGTGAGTTTCACTTTTCAGCGAGCAAGCGAGCGAGCCAAGCGAAGCACGAGCCTGCCCGTCTTTGAGCGAGGGAGGGAG
Organism: Erythrobasidium hasegawianum; assembly: GCA_001972285.1. NCBI lineage: Eukaryota > Fungi > Basidiomycota > Cystobasidiomycetes > Erythrobasidiales > Erythrobasidiaceae > Erythrobasidium > Erythrobasidium hasegawianum. The sequence continues at coordinate 99,854 of BCII01000031.1, forward strand.
GGAGGGAGTACCAGCGAGCAGCTTGACTACAATACTACAGTCAAATGCAGTATATAATACTTGCTCAGTGCTTCCTCTCCTGCTGCCCCATTCCCTCCCTCCCTTTTCGACGCGCACAGACCGTCACGTGCTTTGCTTGGCCGCAGCCTCTCACCTTCATCTAAAGTAACAGTAACTGATACATTGTCAATTGTGTGTGTCGTTACAGGCGGAGTAGCACGCTCCAAGCCATACGTCAAGAAACCCTCTGCCTCTCCTCAGCCTTCAAGCAAATGGAAGCCTTGTCCTCCCGGCACACCCGCCTACAAGGCCTATGCAGCTGCTCAAGCTGCAGCTAACGGCGACTCATCTACTGGTAGTGGTGAAGATGGCAGCGAGAACGATGGAGAGGACGATGATGGCGAAGACGACGACTCTGAGGAGACCGGCGCTGTAACGACTACTTCTTCCTACTACGATGATGGAAAGAACTATAAGGAGGCTGCTGTTACTCCTACAAACACAGGTGCAGTCGCAGATGCTGGTAAAGCTGCCGCTGTCCCAACTACTACTGCTTCAACCTGGGTCGTCGATACCGATTACGCTACTACTGCTCCTGCTACCGTACCATCTGCTTCATCATCATCCACACCATCATCAAGCAGCAGCTGGGTTGACTCTTCTTCTTCCTCTTCGACCTCATGGAGCGAGCCTGCACCTTCCTCCTCTTCATCCTCATCTTCATCAGATGATATCCCAGTAGCTTCAACAAAGACAAACGTTCACCTTGTTAAGCCCGTAGCTGGATGGGGAGGTGATTCTGCTCCTTCATCTTCCTCGGCTCCAGCTGCGCCTGCTCCTGCTGCACCGTCACCTCAGAGCCCAGCTCCTGCCCCTGCTGCTCCCGCTCCTGTTCCCGCTACTCAAGACGGACAAGGTATGCTCGGAGTATCATGGGACTGGCTTAACGTGAGTCGCGCATTACCTTCCGTCTAAATCTGAAAGGCTTCGAGCTAATGAACGATGACTTTCGTAGCCCGCTGGTGCTTTGCAAAACTGGGCTGGTGCCAAACGAGTCTACACCTGGTCTGCTTATCCTCCTTCTGACCCTCTTCCCGCCGGCATGGAATGGTATCCCCAATACTGGGGACCAGGCAAGCAAGGTGATTTCGAGAGCCAAGTCGCAGCAGGCGTCATCAAGCCTGGCATGACTATTCTCGGTTACAATGAGCCTGATCAAGCTGGTCAAGCCAACTTGGGTATTCAAGATGGTATCAATTCTTACTTGGCACAAATCACTCCTTATGCCGACCAAGGTTATAGACTCGCCACTCCTGGATGCACGTCCGACACGAATGGTTTCAACTGGATCAAAGGATTCGTAGATGGTTGTGCTGGAAGATGCAAATTCTCCGTCTTGCAGACCCACTACTACGGAACAGATGCCGATGCTTTCATTAGCTATATCCAGAATCTATACGATACGTTCGGACTACCTATCATCGTCTCTGAATACTCTGCAGAGACATTTGGAAATGGCCCAGAGCTATCTGTAGGAGAAGTAGAAGCTTATGTAGCTAAGACGCAAAACTGGCTAAAGAGCCAAAGCTTCATCGAGAGTTACTTCTACTTTGGACCTATCACTTCGGGCCAGATGGGTGGTGTTAATTTGAACAACCAGATGATCTCGGATGGTGGTGCTATCAATGCTCTCGGATGGCAATACCTTAACACGGGTAGATAATCGTGCGCCCTCTTCTCCGAAACGACATAAATCAAAAGCTACCCCTCGTTACTACGTACCCTCGATACCCTCCAACTTGCTAGATGCTTCTCTCCTTCTCAAGACTGTTACATATCTCCTTCCTCTTTCTTTTCTTCATGGCTGGTAAACCGCTTCATATTTTATTCTGCTCCATTTTAGTTCACTGATCATTGGTGAGTCGTCGTCTTTTCCTTTGCTTACTCTGTGTATTTTGCGAATTGCATGCTGATGTGATTCTTAATCGTCTGATAGCTATCTACTCGATATATACAAAGCACCTCGGCACAGAAAGGAGAACGGATCATCAACTTTCCATCCAACATCACAATCTTCACCAACAAGCCAACAACTACCCTGATCAACACATACTCTCTCTCCCTACATCGACATCGACATCGACACCTAACCTTCTCTTCCTCTTTCGTCTTTCAATAGCTAGTCTTTGGACATGACGAATCTTTTATTTATGCTTTTCTTGTCAAAACTCCCGCTAGTTCGGTGATTCTGACACATACACTCTTCCCTTCTCTTCACTCTCGTTGATCAGGTTTTAGTGTCTCCCAAAGCTTGTTGTGTGTTGGTGCAAGGATGTGGAATGAAACCTTTTCCTATACCATACCTTTCTCAACATGAGTCCCCTCTTTGTTTGCCTTTCTGCTTTATACTAAAATCTAGCGTTGCCGACCTTGCAAGGTTGACCGTTCCACTCAAGCTCGTCCTGATGTACTCTATAGACAACGTATCTACTTGCAATTGCGGGAAAGGTCAAGTCAACTATCTCGATCTGGACTGGAAATAAGACCTCCCGAAAAGCCTCAAAACTGAGGAGACAATCTCGCCAACTCAGCTACTCAGTGAATACACTAATGTTGCTGCGAGAAACTTGCACCCTGCTGCGATCTGCCTTTCCTTCTGTGTTCATGCTTTCCTTCCTTGGCCGTGTTTTGTCTAGCCTGTGGATCTCCAATGTCGACGACAGCCCCACCTCCGCCTTACCCAGTCTCTACAACGAGGAATGAAGTCCTGCGCATATCGAGTACGTGAACACGTCCTAAAGAGGGCATCATGGAGCCAGCTGACCAGCGCTGGCAAATAGCTTCATCCAACCACGTTTGCGACAGCTTCAGCAGCATTTCCCTCCGGCAGGAGACGATGAAAACTACGTCTACATCGCAAGTTTGATTCTGTCCCTCGTTCTGCGGTGACACGTTGCTGAGATGATGCCTGTCCGGTTGTCACAGGATGCCATTCTATCCGATCTCGAAGATGCCAAGCAGATCTGCATCGACGACAATGCGTCCGTGTTTGATGCACTGCTATCACCTATTCTACCACATATCACCGAACTCGTGGAGCTGACTTCAGAACCCTGCCAGTGGGTCAACGTTTGGCAAGCTAAACTTGGAGGTCTGTACACCCGCTGCATCTGGGCGCAGCTTGTTTCGGCTATTCTTGCAATCGATGGCGAAGTATACAGTAAAGCGACATACCTGCATCACTTCCACAGGAAAGCGGATGCTCTCAGAAGCGAATCAGTGCGAAATTCCTTCTACTCGGAGTGGAGAGGGCATTCTATCCTGGACATACTCTGGCCAAGGCGCTTTTCCAATAGCTGCGACTGCCATCCGAACTGCGCTGTCCGACCAAAGTGCAGTTCGCCCTGGATCGAGTCGCACAAGCGCCCAAGAAGATAATCAAGAAAGATTGCCGTCGTGTAGCAGACTTAAGCAGAGGCAGGCAGACAGTCGTATGGCAAATACGGGATGTTCTTCAATCTTCCGGCATTCCTGTTTTCTTGGTCTCTTGTATTGGGGAGTAGTCCCTGCGGTGTACCCGTACATATCGTTGTAATACACGTTCTTCTTACTCCGACTCTATAGGGCTTGTCAACTTCGTCAGCCTTCAATGATTGTCGAGTGGTTCCGGGCAAGACAACGCGTCGAATCCGACATGTCTTGGGCGTGGCCCTCAGCTTCTCTCTTACTTCCACTTCTTATTCTCACTGTTCAAGCGTCCCTCTTACAGATTCCTCAATCTTCTGCTTTGCTTATCTTCCGGCTCTTTCTAGGGATCTTTTCGAGCATTACAATCTACACGAGCTGCTCTACTTTCTTCGAACCAAAGAAAGACTTTATCCTCTTCAATGCAGTCATACATATCGCAAAAGCTTGGGCTATCCTGAGAAGTATAGAGTTTGCGACTGCGAGAAATCAGTACATCTGGATCGGCTATCAACGAGCCTATAACCCGCAAGCTGGACGGTCTGCTGAAAGAACGGAAGATCAACATAGAAGTGCTCTACAGGCTATCTACTATGGGTGGTCTTGCGTCTGTAGCATGTGAGTTGCGAGAACTTAGGTGGTTGATCGTGTCTTAGCTGAGCTGGCTTCTTGTAAAACAGGCGCGGAATAGGCTGGGACTGGGGTATACAAGGCAAGAATATACCTACAACGCACCCTCTGCACTCCGATCTAGCGTTCGTAGCGTCTCTGCTCATCCGAATAGCATGGCTACAACCTGCCACTGTCGCATCTGTAGCTTTCCTAAGGCTTTCTCGCGAAAGAGGCAGTACAGGAAAAGCTCTGGAGTACATCTCAGGCTTTGAACTAGCTCCGCGAATAAGCCAGCTCGCTGGACTCGTAGGCAATGTTATGGCTTTCGGAGTCGGACTATTCGCGACTCTGGAACTGGGCTATGCACTTCTTACTCTTCTCATATACCTCTGCACACAAACACTACGCCTTCTCCTACCTGTACCTGAATCACTAGCACCGGCACGATTCGAGAAGAGAGCTTGGCCAAGATTGATGAACAGGCCATACAGAGGTACATCCCTATCTGAATTCTGGGGGAAACGATGGCATGCCTTGTTCAGAAGACAGTATGTCTTCCTGGGCTCGTTACCTGCTACCAGGATATCGGAGAGAATGGGAGCTGGGAAACAGACACAGCGAGCTCTAGGCCTTATGGCTGCCTTCTTCTTCAGCGGAGTAATGCATGAAGCCTGTCAGTCTTGTTTTCTCAACTTAAATATCTGTATATGCTCGCGCTCATGCTCTTACCGGCCGACTATGCAGACAACGCATCTACGCCATGGCTACCTCGCGATCCCTACTATCGCAGTTTCGCCTATTTCTTCGTCCAAAGCTTCGGTATCCTACTCGAGAATATCTATAGACAAGTCTATGGCAAGCGTGTATCAGGGATAGCAGGCTTTATCTGGACATTCGCGTTCCTGTCTGTCAGTGGAAGCTGGATGGGGGACTGCTGGTGAGTGGTATTATTCGTGTGTGGAGAGTATATAGCTGACAGGAAGCCGAGGAAACAGGATCGAGAGAGGTCTGGTTGACTATCTTCCACCTGTCAGCCAGTGGTCATGGTGGAGAATCTATGTACCTCAGGCTTTCATTCTACCAGATTTGTAGCATATGACGATCGTAGCGAACAGCCCTGTTCTCCTGCGCCATAAGCGAGATGCACTACCTGGTGACTCGTCCTGGACCGAAACCCCGCTCAACGAGGCACAGTATCGTCAAAGAGGAGCAACAGGAGCAACACGTGCTTTCTCCTCGGGACACAGAGCAAATGGTGGATTCAATTATCACGGACGTCACACTGACATGAAGAACGCCAAAGGTCCTCGTTCGAATCATGCGTATACAAGATTTGCAACTACAAGATTCATAACCTTATTGCCGGTGGTGATAACTTCGCGGGCGAGAGAGTTTCTCTGCCAGAAGTCGCACGCCGCTCGACCCCAAGGTTGATTCAAACCTACCATAAGGAGGTACCAGCCTACAAGCCTTTGGACCCATTGCGCGAGTATCTCATTTGGTATGCTGACTTGCATACCTGACTTAATACTCTCCTGAACTTTCAAAGTTGGCTTTAGCTCTGTGTGGAATACGTCAACTAAGGGCTTCAAGGCCGAACTATCGGGAATGCCAGGATGGAGTTGGCCGTTCTGTGCTAGCTTGTCGAGAGCTTTTGCAAGATCCCTGAAGTGTTCAAGCATTTCACGCTGTTTCTCCATTATCATAGCAAGAGGTGCCGACGGAACCGACTGAATCAGAGCGTCGACATCGCTGCGGGACACCTGCATGTCGAAGTACCGCATTCTTGCATCGAGTATGTCGGCATTGGGATCCGGTTGCATCGAGGCTCGTCTCAATGGAGCTCGCCTTCCGTTACTCCCATTCGAGTGATCGGTCAGCGGCAGTGTCGCTCTGCCGCTTTTCGACTGTAGAGATTTCAGCGAATCCTTTGAAGATCGCTCAGACAGGGTGCCTGCAGTGGAGCGACTAGAAGTAGAGTGCTGACTATCCAGGGATCCTCTGCGAGATGGTCGTGGCGAGCTAACTGAGCTACGCTTGACAGGAGCGCTCTGAGCATTGGAACGAGGTTGGCTTTGCATGTTGTGGACTTTGTTTGGTTGATCGAGTACTCTGGTGTTCTGCGTTTGAGGCGGATCCAAAGGCCGCAGAGTGAGCTGCTTTATAGGCCAAGGCCAGAGAGGGCAGTGCAGGGAGCCCTTGTCTCAGTTCCTTTGATCTCCTTATCCTTTGTACGACGCTGTTCGCTTGTTATCCGGCGTAGTGACTAGGGGAGCCAGGGCAGTACGAGGAGCCCTTGTTTGTTAAAGACCTTTCAGCAGAGAGCCTTTCAGAAGACGTGACTGGTCGACGTTCCCTTTAGTCTGTAACACGGTCAATGGGGGAGGGCCTGAGATAAGTGTAGAGTTGAAGTTTGTTGGAGAAGGAGAGTCTATAGTGTCTTGGAGTAGGAAGGGAGAAGACTGGGAGTATGAGTTCTATCATCACCTTGAGATTCAGGTTTGCCCTGCGTAAGGTGAGTGCAGCCTAGAGACCCGGACTTGTTGGCCAGTGCAGTATGTATATGATTCAACCTGTATTCGCAAGCGAGGTTGCTGCAGTCATAACGCTTCTTCTTTGTTTGCCTATAATTCTGTCAAGGCTCCATGAAAGGCCATTGTTGACGCCGTTTTTGTAGTCCGATCAAGCAAAAGCGCACAACGAGCTGTAAAACCGCTGAAAGTCTTGCATCAATGCACCTCTCACCTCGTTGAATCTTGCTTGAAGCATGTCCTCTGAACACCTGAACGGCGCTGTTCCAGCGGATCCACCTTTGTCTGATGAAGCTCGGAGCCAGAGCGCGCCAGCAGATCCAGCAGCAGCAGTACCAACGACGAACGAGCAGAATGGACATGCCGTCAAGCCAACGATGGTCCCAGACTGGCCTCTTCTGAACTGGAACAATACGCCTCAGAATACAGCATGTGTCGCCTTCATCCTGGGAGCCGTCTTTGCGTTTGGACTGTCGAACATCAGATCCCTGTTGGAGACGCAGAAAAGGCCTGATGGACGTCTGGCACGCTTCATGGCAGCTCTCCTCGGTCCTAGATTGGGCGTATACATCGCATGCCTGGTCATCTTTCATATGATGGAATTCCTGACGACTGCGATATGGAACCCAAAGAAGGTGGAAGTCAGATGTAGGAGGCACTTCTTAATGCATAACATGCTTGCCATGGAGCTGATCTTTATGCACTAGCCTTCCTGCTTGAAGATCAGAAGCACAACGCGGCACATGCTTTCGCGTTTATCGAGTACTTACTGGAAGAGACCTTCTTCCCCGATCAATGGCTGCAATACAAGCACAGTCACGGTCTTCTTGCATTAGGTAAATCTCCGTCCTAGACGCTGGCGTTAATCTGCCCGCCTAATCTTGCTACTCAGGTCTGGTCGTCACTCTGGCCGCGCAATACCTCCGTTCTTTGGCGATGGCAACAGCAGCTACCAATTTCTCACACTTGATAGTGTACGAAAAAGCGCCTGCGCATTCCCTGGTGCGGACAGGAATCTACGGCTGGTCGCGGCACCCAAGCTATGTGGCCTTCTTCTACTGGGCGCTAGGAACGCAAATTCTGGTCTGCAATCCGATTTCTTTCTTTGCATTCTCTGCCATTCTGTACAGGTTCTTCGACCATCGCATCAAGGGTGAGTAGTAACATGTCACTGCGTTCTGAGCTGCCTGCCTGACTATATACCATATCATCATAGTGGAGGAGTGGTATCTAGTCAGGTTCTTTGGTACAGATTACGTAAACTATCAGCGCGAAGTTCCGGCCCGCATTCCTTTCATTCGGTAGTATCGACAGTACGCGATCGAGCATTTCTCGATGCACAGACAGTCGAGCGCAGACAGTCGAGTAGTACAGATCAGGCATTCTCCAGCAGTATGGATCATCAGAGCATTTATACTTGTTTGGGAGGCAGATAACGATCGATATCACAGCTGCCGCGCTTGCATGCGCATTATTGGCTTGCGGTCATCTACTACGATGGGGCACTATAATCTTCGAAGCTAATCATCTGACAGCTCTTGAACGGCTCCTAAAGTCAAATGCTAGACAAAGGGTCGTAAGACAAAGGGGAACTTTTACTGAGTCGAGGATGTGCTCCTTGTCGTCCTTGTCTTCAGGCAACTTACATATAGCTGAACACAACAAAACACTGAGCGGACTAGATATGCAGCGAACAACATCCCGCCAAAACTCTGTCAGAAGCCAGGCTAATCAACCACTCGTGCCCAGCAAGTCACCTAACCGGAGATCCTCTCAAACATCCACTACAGCAGTGTCTACTGAGGCACCGATCACTCCAGCTCAACCGATTCCACCTCCTGGTCCTAGACGCAAGATGAGCGGTTTCGGAGCCGCTGATCACGAGCCATCCATTGACAAGGGTTCTACTATCGATTTGAAACGGCTCAGGACTTCCTGCAACTCGCAACGGGGTGTAAGCCGCGATGAAGTTGATGCAATCGTTGAGCTGGCAAACTTAGGCGTCCATTCGTCCTGCCTACAAGCTCAGCGAATCATCCTTGAAAACTTCAAAACCAGAGTACAGTCAATCCTGACAATTGGTAAAGTGGAACCAAGACGCTCCTCGCCTCCAGATTCTTTTATGGAAGGCTTGATCACCAAGATTGACAATGAACTCACCTGGAATCGCACTAATAGTCGCATCAGCTCCTCGGCGCCGGTGGATATTCAAGCTCATTTCCGATACCTTGTGGCTCTTCTTCTGGCTGTCAGTGATCTGATGTCCCGGGAGGAGAGGCGACAGAGCTTTATTCGACAGCAGCAGAAGCAGAAAGCGGACGCAAAGCAGTAGAAGGCATTCGTTGTCGGCAATTGAGGTCTGCCAATCGCCGTCGAGACATCCTGTCGTACTCGTACGCTAAGCAATGTAGCGCTTGGCAGTGATTGGCTACATTGCCCCTCTATGCTACACGTCCGTTTTCCCGGAGTTCTAGACGCCCTTCTTCGTGTCTAGACCTGTTGATAGCCTTGCTACCCCGACCGGTGTCGGTTTCATGAAATGAACCGTGGCTTCTGAAGCGCAAATTCCGACATAGATGGACGATGGCTGAGGAAAACTTATTCCATCTGCAAATAACCTATTACCAAGTAGTTTAGGAGTGATATAAGCGACCTGAGCCTTCTTCGTGGCAATCGTGAAGTGCGTTTCCTGCCATTCCTCTGTCCCAGTCGTGACCCCGTCTAAGCGAGGTAAGGCTGGCTGTAGTAGATCCAGACTGATAGGTAGCCAGCTTGTGCTGAAGGGTATAGATGGGAGACGCTTTGATCGCTCGATGGAAGCAGCAAAGAATGGCTCGACAGAGCCTGGCAACGAGATGCTTACGCTGACAGGGCCCTCGGGCTCATAGATGAAGGAGAAGTCCGCTTTGTGCTGATAAGCAGAAACTCAGTATATGCGAGTACAAGTTTCAGTTGGCATGCGCACCTTAGGAATATTCCAGTTCTTTCTGCCTGTCGAGATGGACTGAATCGTAAGGGATCCGTTTATTCCGGACATATGCACTGTACAATCTCACCATTGTATATACTAGCTTCCGTGGACACGTAAATTCGCGTTATTCTGGTATGCTTGAGCTTGTCTACCCTGCCGTTGGATCCCAGAGTTGCAGTCTCGTACCAGCCAGGGATGTACATGATCTCGTCATAAGGACCTGTTCTTATGGATCAGCCATCGTATCAGGCTCTACCTTCGATACTGCGCACGGACCGACGGGTGACGTCTTGTAGCGAAAGATGTTCAGGCAGTAAGGTGTGCGATGCAGTCTTGAGGATTCAGCAGCTGAAAGAGCAGTCTCTTCTCGCTCATCGAAGCTTCCAGGCGGTGTTTGGGGCTTGTAGGACCACCCTAAGAATGTATAGGTTTCGGCGGTGAGTTCCCATGGTCTGGCAAGGTATCAGTATCTCGAATAGCTCTCGCGCTGCTCATGGTAGTCGAATTACGCAGGTGCATCCGGGATATCTGCATGATCAGCCATCGAGAGTTCGGAGCGTGTTTGAAGTCGGTCAGATTGTTAGAAGCTAGCTATGGGGGGCGACAATGCTTCAAGACAATGGTATGACGGGATGTATGCTCGGAAAGTAATAGTATGGTTTGCGAGAACTTAATTCGGAATATGTTATAGCATCGAACGAATACAGACAACAAGAGCACATTTCCATTGATGCTGAGTCTACTACGTACAGCACATCTGATGCTACATCTTAACCTCTGAATGCATTAATCTTCTACTATTGCACCTCTTCAAGGTTTCTTGGTGTTCAGTGAATAGACGAAAGCAGATCGCCCGGCAAGCATGACAGGCGTCGCTTGAAGCTTCTTCTTCTTGTTGATCTGATATGCCTCGCTATCACTTTGCGAGCCTTCTATGACAAGAGCCGAAAGAGATCGTCCATAGACAGCGCCGCTGTCCAGGCCAATACTGAACTCGCGCAAATCAAGACCTCGAGCAGCTGCATGGCCGTAGCTTATGCAGACAGAAACGATCAGCAGGTTATAGACTCGGTAGGAAGGCATACCTACATGACGTTCAGCGCTCGCCGGGTCAACTTGGTCTTATGCGACGATGGCTCGGAGCTTATCGTAGTATCGTCATCTGCCGAAGTCTCCTCCGAAGGTTCTTGGCTTGTAGTAGTGGTCTCATCTGCAGCTGTGTCTACTGAGGCGGGGTCGATTGTCTCGACCCGTTCCTGCCGTTGCCTGATAACACGGGATTCTGTACCATTGCCAACGTCTTGTAAGGCAGCCGGACCATGCAGTCTCCCTTTTGATTGCCCAGCAAGCTGGTCGGCTGTGTTTTGCAGTTCAAGCTGGACTGCATTGTTATGATCTTGACATGCCTTCATGACAGTGTTCCAGATCGGTGCCCAAGGTATTCCTTTCTTAGTGTCCTTGGTCACCTTGCCCTTCTTTGTTACGCTTCTCATGTTGAGTAGCGTGTATGGATCACGATTGGCCTTAACGGCTGTAAGGATTGCGAGCTCTGGGTCCGGCTCACTCGATGCAGACGCATCGTCGGCAGGAACTTGCACGAAGGAAGAAAGAGATGATGACAAGGAGAGATCCGATGTGGCTGACGGCGCTTCGCTCATATCCAGAGCTTCGAGAGCATCCATCAAAGGATCGTCGTCTAACGTATGCACATCGCCATGTTTGTGCGAGTTCTTGGGTATGGTCCAAGGTAGGAGGCCTGCATGCACTACGTAGGCATGCAGCGACCGGATATGCAAGGTCAGGCTCAGGCTTTCCAGCCATCTAGCCGAGTCTTTTGGCAGCGCTCGAGCAATACGATAATGCTCGTCTCGCCATTTGTGCTTCAAGGGAGCCGGTGCATCTTCCGGAGGCTCGGACAGTTCTCCTGATTCCTGATCTTGTTCTTCCTCATCGGCCACCGCGAGAAGCGATGTTGCCTCTAGATATGAACGGAAATTGATGACATCTTGATCATGGTTGCCTCGAACGGCATGCACAGTCGGACCCAAGCTACGGATATAAGCGACTGTATCGAGCGACGCTTGTATTAAGGGATGTTTGGCTACCAAATCTCCTACAAAGACAAGTGTGTCGTTGTGTTGATCTGTAGTCTGGTTGCTATAGTCTAGCTCGGCTAGCAGTTCTCTGTCAACAATCAATATCAGCATGCATATCTTCGGTGCCAGGCGGTCCTATGGGGCTTACTTGACCGCATCTACCATTCCATGTACGTCTCCTACAATGATAAGTCTGCCTGAGCCGTCTGCATCCCACTCTAAGTCCTTGTGCCAAGTATATTTTCGGAGTTGCTCAAGACCAATGGCGTCTTCTTCGAGGTCTTCTGCATCAGCAAGTGTATCATCGTCGTCTTCGTCTTTCACGGCAGCTTCATCAACATCTGATGTCTCAGGCTCATAATTGGTGTTCGACGCTGGCGGCTGCTTATTCGGGAACACCCAACTGCCGAGATGACTTGCTTTCTCGAGACCAGCTTCAAGCATATCCATATCTTTGGTACCAGCGGGATCAGGATCTGTGACTGCACTCCAGACGACCAAAAGGAAGAAGATGGCGACGACGCCTACGCTGAAAGCCCGTCTGGTTGACCGTGGATGCGTCGGTTCTGGCAGAATCGCATCGAGCAAGCTTTCCTTCTCGCTCAGGCGTCTCTGCTGCTCAGACGAGCTGACTGGCAACATGCTGACTGCTTATCGCATTGGGACAATGGTGAGATGACAACAGTCGAGAATAGCGCCCACGGTACCCCTAAGGTCAGATGCATGAACGTGCTGAAGCAAGTACTCGAGAGTTACAGAGCTCGAGCATGCTTATCGTTTCATGTGTTGCTATACAAAGGTGATGGTACAAGTCTACAAGGGCTGAATCCTGGCGTCTTCACATCGCACGGAATCTTCGAGCTTAGCTCAAACTTTACGAAGACTCGACGGTGAGATTCATATAATGAGAGATGGTATGGCAGATGCCCAGCGCTAGCGGTGTGCGTGACTGTAGATGTGCAGTCAGATAAGGGCGTTGCAAAGAACGTATACCGCGAATGACTTACAATCGCAACACTAAATCACCTCATGACCTTATCATCTGCATCCTTTGTGCTTGCTTTAGGCTTCGCCAGCGGGCTTCGCTTTATCGCTTTCACTATGCGCCTTTCGCGAAGTTTTTCCGCCTCTCTTCCCACGTTACAGTCGTGCAAGCTGCCTTCTCCACAATGATGTCTATCTTCGAGTATCCCGTCCCTTTCTCCCAGATCTGCGTCTCCAGATCGTGGATTGAGCAGAGGCATCGGCACGGCTCGAGGAGCTTTGAACGAGCGAGGAGAGCGAACTTTCATGTTGGCATTAGCGTTTGGAGATGCTAGTGAAGGTGGTGTGCGAGCTTGTAGAGGAGATCTAGCCAGAATACTCGTGCCTAGGAGTCCATTACCAGATGGAATAGCAGCACTCTGAGCATCGAGCGCGGAAGCGAGGACGAGTAGGAGGGAAGCGAGTAAGGAAGTAGAGCCTCGCATTGTGTGTGTGTGACGATAGTATGGAAAGATGTGACGGAAGTACTGTTGAGTATAGCGGAACGAGCTGTGGACTTTGGTGGGATAAAGCTCCCGTGTCTTCTACCGCTTGTTTGTGTTTGTGTTGAAGCTTGAGCGGAAGATCTACGAGCTTTCGGTACTTGAGCGTCTTACAGACTTTGTCTGTTTTTCCTTTGTTTATTCGGTTGCGACACAGTCGAGGAATTTGGGGTAGAATAGGAACGCGGTCCAGCGCAGGTAGTCTGACTATCAAAGTCTAGTGTATGTTTGTGTGTATTATGAGGAAGAGGGAGGATCCCGTCAAAGAATGTAGGTACGAAATGTGGGATTGTCCGGAGCCAGCCGGTTTTGGAATCAAGGTCCGTCAGAATCGAAAGAAGGGCAAGTGGAAGGAAGGGAGGAGGAGAGAAGCACACGTCAGAGGCCTGACCAGTCTACTAGTCTTGGTACATACCGTGCTCAGGCTGCCTTTTGTGCTTGGACGGCCCGTGTTAGAGCTTTGGGCGTACTTCCCAACGATTGTGAAGGATGTGCCTGACAGGCTACCTCTCCGTTCTGCGGTTTACCTTGCTCCGCACTGTAGCCAAATAGCTCCCTTGGTGAAGTCCGTACTTGCAATCTACCAGACATGTCCTGTCACAACACTCGGATCTTTCGCTGTTTGCGATGACTCAGAACGTCTCGAAGATAGTGTATCTTCGTATGGATTGACATCTTGGGGAGAGAAGCCGGCTCGTCTGGCTGCGCTCGAAGCCTCCTTGGCCGGGTCCTTCGGTAATATGCTCGCTGTCACTACAGTCGTTATTTGAACATCTTCGCTTGCGACAAAGGAGTGAATAGATGTTATTGACATCTCTGCGTCTCCGGACTTCTGGCCAGCAGCAGATTGGATCAAGCTGTATGTACCGGTCTCAGCATTCGCCATAGCTGTCGGAATGGATAGATTCGAAGAGCTGCTTTGCGAAGCAGGACGATTCACGGAGGACACTCGACTCGTTCCGCCTCCGCCTTTAGCGAGTTGTAAGGCTGTACTGCCTGCTCTAGCCAGATTATTCCTAGCAATGGCCTGCCGTTGTGGGCTTGTCAGCTTTGTCACCCATTCTCCGGACGTCTCTTCAACAGTTTCTACGACTCTGTCACGAAATGCTTCGGGCACGAAGGGTGTCACAGCCAGAGCTTGGTCGACAACAGACCCTAAAATCCAGCTTCGAGGATGGCGAAACAGATAGTAAGGGTCTCGGCTTTCCAGCGCATACAGATAGTTAGCTTGCTACTCACCCGCCTTGAAGCGCTCTGCGTATGTTCTTGTTGATCTTGCCAAGCTCTTCTTCATCCTCGAGCCGAGGCGTCGAGGTGACAGCGACATTCCCGCTCGCGAGCGGCAGCGGAGAGGGAGCATCGGCCTTCTTCTGGTCCGCAGACTTGCTCTTGAACTTCAAAAAAGACGAGCTGGCTCGTACGGGCTTTGGTGGATCTGTCAAGGCCGGTCTGGCAGCGCTTGAAGACGATGGATATGATGGGCCAGCAGCGTAGCGAGACGGCTCAGAGGATACAGTAGAACCCAGTATGGGCGCAGACGTCGCGCTTGAGAGTGCAGGGCTTGCGGGAGGACTGGCTTGCATGAGAGCGCCGACGATAGTGGCATAGTTTTGCTGCGAAAGGTGGCCTTGTTCATGAAGGTATTCAATCTGAGTGAGCACCTGGCCATACAGAAAGCTGACGGCATCGAGGCCTGGCATTGCAACTCAGGTCGTCCGAAGCAAAGGCGTTGCTTGGACAAGACCTGATTCTTCAACTCATACTGATGAACGCAGAACGGCAGAGAGAACTGCAGCGACGTATATCTGAACTGAAGAGCGAGCTACATGAGCTCGAAAAAGAGCTGCGAAATGTCGAAAGTCAGCAAGGCTCGTCATCAAAACTCCCTATGCACCTCGATGAATACAGACGATACGGCAGACAAATGATCCTTCCTGGCTTTGGTTTACAAGGTGCTTGCCACGCGCGCCCTCCCTTCTGACCTCGTAAAATCCTGACCTTCACCGTGCATATGATCTGTCAGGTCAGCTGAATCTAAGGAAAGCGAGAGTTCTCGTTGTGGGCGCAGGAGGACTAGGTTGTCCAGTTATGCTGTACCTCGCTGGAGCCGGTGTGGGTAAGTTAGCGAAAGATTCAGGAGTCGTAGACCAACAAGCTGACCTTAATGTTTGACATCTGAAAAGGCCACATAACTGTGGTAGACTCCGACACTGTCGAGATATCAAACCTACACCGTCAGGTCTTACATTCGTGCAACCGCGTAGGCATGAGCAAGGCCCAAAGCGCCAAGATCGGGATGCAGAGGTGCGTCTTGAGCTGCGTCAGTCGCTCGACCTGTAGCTAATGCTCCTTATAACATAGGCTCAACCCTCGTGTTGATGTCGAGGCTATAGATACACGCTTTGCCAGAGACACGCTAGGCACAATCGATCTTACAACCTTCACGCTCGTGATCGATTGCACCGACAATGCTCGGACACGGTATCTGCTGTCGGATGCATCTGTTAAATCAGACGTAATTCTCGTCAGCGGTGGAGCAGTGGGCCTAGAAGGCTGGTCTGGCGTCTGGAATCTTCCGCCTGCTGTTGAAGCAGCTCAGCCTGGTAGCAACGGGAGAGGACCCTGTTTGAGATGCATCTATCCGCAAACAAAGCATGATAATAGCGGGAACTGCGAAGACGAGGGCGTGCTGGGCACGGTGACGGGTGTGATTGGAACGCTTATGGCTAATGAGGCGATCAAGCTCATAGTTGGCATGCATGGTGATTCGATAAGTTCTCAAACCGTTTATCAGTACTCACACAAATTTTTGCAGAATTCAAGCCAGCTATGACTCTGTTTTCTCCGCTCTCGACACCGATGTTCAGGAATCTGAAGCTGCGAGGCCGCAAGGCAGGCTGTCCAGGCTGTGACCCGTCCTCTTCAAGCACGCTACAGGGGTATGATGACATCATCGAGATGTGTGGGATACCTGAAGAAGACTCCGATGCGCGAGTGTCTGCAGAAGAACTCTATCAAGCTCTGCAGTCCGGCAAGAAAATCCAGATAATAGACGTAAGACCCGAGGTAGAATATGGGATATGCTCTATCCCAGGGTCCATAAGTACGTGTTCATACCGCGTTGACCGAGCAAGGCTAATTTTTTGAACAAATGGAAGACATCGCGCATAGCCGTCTTTTACGAGATCAATCTCTTCTTCGGAATCAACTCGGCTCTTTCGAAGGAGACGCTTACCTCGTCTGCAGGAGAGGCAACGATTCTTTATTGGATGCTCGTATACTCAAACAGGGCCTTGACACTTCGAAACGTTCGGTGAAGGATCTACGCGGCGGTTTGCGAGCATGGAGCAGCGTTGATACAAGCTTTCCATTGTACTAAAAGTCGGCTTTACAAACTGACAGGTGCCTTATGAATGGTCTCTGACAGCTTCCTATAAATAGCGCCATTATCTTTTCATCTGCACGCGGGGAGAATTTTGCGAGCCCGACACCGTTATCTGCTTTTCGACTTGCTACGACTGTGTGTAGTCATGTCTGTCGCCAATGCTGGACCTGCAACGACAGCTGCTTTTCCTGAAGCCAATGATACAGGAAAACTGGGAGAAGAAAACAAGAAAGATCTCAACAAGGATGACATCGACATAACCGTCCGACCGGTCGCACCAGATCAATTCGACGCCAGATATGAAACGTCTCGCAAAGAGCTCTACAGCTATTACATATTTTACGTGGGACAGAACGGATTGGTCAGTCAGGACATTTCGGGATCTCTTTTGGCAGTCACAGCACTTTACTGAGGCTTCCGGAACAGTCACTTTTCAATTTCGGCCCAACTGCCTTTCAGAAGTGAGTTTCTATGATGATCATTGTGATCCCAGATCATGTTTTGCTAGTCCTGGGGCAAGTTTTAACCCTCCTGCCTTTGCAGCTTGATGTACCAGTCTTCCGACGCTAGCGAGACGCTTCGCTTCTTTGGCAAAACACGTACGATCGAATCCATCGTACTTCTCACGAATGGTATATCCTTTGCGATTCAATGCGTTCTTTTCCTCCTTATCGGAAGTCTGGCAGACTATGGACGTTGGCGGCCGTATATCCTTATCTTCTGGAGTATTGTAGGCTTTGGAGTAGGATTCGGATGGCTGGGAGTGTACACACCAGACAAATGGCGTATCGGGGTAGCCCTTTACATGCTTGGGTCAGTCTATTCAGAGAGCCAAATGCGCGTAACACTAACTTGAATATTTATGCGATGGTTGCAGACTGATTGCATACCAGCTTACAATCACGTTCTGGACCGCTTCCTTCCCTGGTTTAGCTCGCAATTTACCAGAGATGCGTGAAGCGGCCGCGAAGTACGAAGATGGCCAGATAAGCCGGGAACAGTACGATTTCGAGGACATGATGCAGAGGAATCGTATATCCAACGTTGCTTTCATCGCTCAATCCGCTGGAGAAATTATCATCTTGGCCATTCTGGTCGGAATCCTGTTCGCACTGCATGTGAACGATTCAGTCGCAAACAACAACTACGGCCTGGCAGTCTTAATCGCCTACACTACTGGCTGGTGGATCCTTCTGGCTGTGCCATGGTTCGTTTGGGAAAAGCATCGCCCTGGAAAAGCTATCCCGCCTGGTCTGAACATCGTCACTGTCATGTTTTGGACCCTGTGGCGAGCTATAGTCGCAATCTGGAAGCTGAAACAGACTCTCCTATATTTGATCGGTTATTTGTGAGGACATCTTCTTTGCGTCAGAATCGGAGGTTGTACAGACATGCTAATTCCTCTGCAGCATCCTTGGAGACTCGCTCAATACGACTGTTACTGTCATTGGAACCCTTCAGAACTCGGTGGTCTTCTACAATACGCTCACCCTTACCTACCTTCTTATTGTCGGCATCGTTGCCCAATTAATCGGTATCGGAGGCTTCTGGGTAGTTCAGAAACACTTCAAATTGACTACTAAGACGATGTTCAACTTTGTAATGCTCGGAATCCTGCTTCTGGACGGCTGGGGAATGATTGGCATATGGACACAAAAGGTCGGTCGGTCCAGACGGCCAAATATCGATTCCGCTAACTGCCTGAGGCTCCCAGTTTGGTTTTCATCATAAATGGGAGTTCTGGCTCTACCAGGTGGTGTATGGGTACGTTAAAAGCCATTCCCGAGCGTTTTGAAGCTGATTTAGGCTTTTTTTCACCTTTTTTTTTAGGCTTTTTGTATGCCCCTGGTACAGCTGTGAGTTTGGGGACTTCGCCAGAAGTATATAAGCTGACAGTGGTGTATTGTAGACTCGCAAATAATGATCTCCGAAGTAACGCCTCGAGGATATGAGTTCTTGATGTTCTCTCTTTTCTCCATCATGGGTAAAACATCCGCGTAAGTAATGATTAAACGAGTTGATATCGTAAATTGACTATCTTCGCTAGTTTCATCGGACCTATCGTAAGCTCGGCAATCATTGACGCATCGCCAACGGGGAACAACAGCCTTCCGTTTTACTTTCTCTTCGGCTTGACGGCCGTAGCTTTCGTAATTCTCGCCTGGTTTGTAGATCTCGAGAAGAGCAGGAAGGAACAGGAAGCGTTTCTGGCTACTGAGAGAGAGGCCAAGCAGGCCAGGGATTCTATGTAGCTTTACCACTTCCTGTTGCAGATGATCAATTGGGTACATCAACATCCAACCTAATGTGTCGAAGAATCCTTTGTGATGCAGATATGTTGCCAGCTGTCCAATCTTGCATACGTTCGTCGATTCAGAGACTTTCCCGGCTATGGGGCCAGCCGCTCGATCTTCCATTCTTTACTTGACTCCTCAAGAGTGTAACGAGCGCGATCGTGCAATCTATGCGACAAGCGGACAGCTTAGCAGGGAGTAGCGGACATGCGGCTAAAGGACTCACCTATTCTCTCGTCCGACCCAGAACTCCACCTCGTGGGGCACTATCCTGACACCTCCCCAATTCTTTGGGAGAGGAACAGTCTTGCCTTGATCTACAGGGTCATCCGCCTTTCTTGTCGAGCTTTCCGGTGCGATGCCATATTTCGCCTCATTCTGCTTGACGAGCTCTTCCAGATCCTCCCTGCCACCAACGACTTGACTCTGAGGACTTGAGTGTGCGCCTATCTGACTACCGATTGGCCTAGACTTGAAATATTCATAGCTTTCTTCGGCGCTGACTCGCTCCACCTTGCCTACGACCCGCACAGATCGGTGCATATCTCGCCAATACCAGCACGCAGCTGCTTTTGTGCCTTCTTTCTTGTCTAGATCTGGACTGAGGCCGAGTTCCCTGCCTTTCCGGCTTTCGTAGTTTGTGAAGAATACGAAACCGCGTTCGTCAACTTGCTTGAGCAGGACCATCCGTACACTCGGCTGTAGTGTCTCTGCATCCACAGTAGCGATAGAGACTGCCTCTGGCTCCGGAACACCCTGACTTTGAGCTTCGCTGAACCAGTCGGAGAACTGCTCAATGGGCGACCCTTTCAAGGAAGACAGATCCATAGGAGGAGCATGGTACTGATAGTGGCCCGTGACCTGCTGGTATGCCTTGCCGGCGCTGCCATTTGCGAAAGAAGTGGTGTCTTTCGATGACGGCGTCGTTTTTGGCTGGCCTTGCGACGATGTGGACGCAGAAGCGGCAGAAGACGAAGACATGGCGTCCATTGAGAAGTATCTGTATGTCTGTATGCAGCGTCTAAAGGAAGGGCGAAGATGGGTTGCACAACGGTTCATGCAAATGCGAGCAAGGACAAGCTGGATACAGACCTGCCGCCGTATCATCAACTCACTGCATGTCGGCACACATTTACTAGCACGGATATACTGCGCTGCTTCCTTCTTACGACCCTACTCGGACCCGATCAATTTCCACACAGAAGTCAGCCTTGAGATGTTTCCTTCAGCATATAGAGCATGATATCTGCCCATAGAATACTCGACGGGGACCGCTGAGGATGTGCTCCGTCCATGTATTTATCCTTCTGCCCCTCTATCAGTCTTGCCCAATCATTGACTCTGAACCTGTCCTTCAACTCTGGAAGGAAGCCGTCAGGCTTTCCTACCTCATCCAGCACACTTCTCACTAATGCATCAAGCTGAGCTGCTCGAGGCCACGGTGCCCACATGTATTTTTCGGACGTAAAGTGCATCGTCCGGTAGACCAGCTGTGCTTTAGGGAAGAAATCGGCGACTGCTTGTATCAGATCCATGAGGGCAGACCGCTGCCTCTGCAATCGAGCAGGCGAGAGGTCTGCGAAGAGCGACATGAAAGTCGAGGAATCGGTAGCGTTCACAGTAAGATCTGCCATAGGTTTCAGCTAGAAGTACCATAATCGCACTGAAATACTTACGATTTGCTGCAATGTCTTCTTCTGACCACCGTCGGGTATCCCAAAGACCAGACTGAAACTGGACGAGCGATGGGTTCGTGACAGACTCGTCTTCATAGTATTCTTCCAGGTTACGGATCAGAGGAATGAGGATCGCTTCTATGCGGTCTATATATCCAGCTGAGAGGACAAGATTGCGAGTCAGTGCCGTACCAGCTTCCTATCGCCGAGAAAGGCTAGAAGGCATGCATACAAGGCGGATTATAGTACCTATGCCCTTCATACATGCCTTCTGTATTTTCTATTCCATATGTGAAAAGATTAACCAGGTTGAGAAAGCTAGATTCGGCAGTCTGGACTCGACACAGCCAAGGTCGAGTATTCTCATCGTCTCTTCGGTTCATAAACAGCTCTCTTTCTAGTCTGGAGTCGTTTGATTGCAATCTTGCATAATCACTTATGTATGGCCTCGGAGAAAGACTATCTTTTGGCGGAAAGCACCTCTTTTCCGCTTGTAGATGGCCAGCTTCGGATATGAGATCGCAGAAATCTTTGAGATGATTACGATCTATGCTGTCGCCTAGAAGAATGACTGTATGATTGCGAGAAGAAAGCCAGTGCGGCCTGTGTTCGGCTGAGAAAATTGAAGGAGAGGGTGACGGTGAGAGGAAGTAATCCCGGAAGAGCTGAGAAGGTGGTATTGAAGGGTCTAGAGGCTGCCATAGCACTTCGCTGGGATCTGGACTATTCACGACATAGCCATGCGATTCGAAGGGGTTCTGAAGTGCAACTGGCAGAGTTGCCGGAGCAGGTTCAGGTCCACAGTCATCTACACAGCTATTCGTAAGATTGAAGTAAGGAACGAGAAGTAGTTCGCCAGCGATTGAAGTCCGCCAGACGGTCAACAGGAGGACTCCTGCGATGATAGTGAGCGCCAGCAGGACAGCCATGGCATCATGTCCGCTTCAAGTCAAAGTAAGTGTAATGCCAAGAGGAGAATCATCGCCAAACTCGAAATCTTGACATAGGGATTATAATAATCTTGGCCAGGAGTTGACGACGACGTCCCTTTCATGCTCCGAAATTCAACAGGATTCAGTAGCAGTAGCTGAACTACTTCGCAGCATCTCCCTTATCGTCAGTCTTTAGACGAGCCCAGGCAGCCAGCTAGCATCCGGTGCTTGAAATCGTCGCAAAAGAGTCGGGTTCTTCTGCAGAAGCTTCAATCTTGCTTGCCATGGACTTCTATTCGGCATGCGCGCGCATTCTGGACACGATTGAATCTTCTGCACCCTCTTCTGCGCTGTCTTTAAGGGATCTCTGCGTCAATGCCGTCTCGAAATCATCGTCCGCGAAAGCCTCTGCCAGCCGATGTTATGCTCTGGTCGCAGAAACACTCAAATACCTTCCTACCCTCACCAAGCTCGTAGCGTCGACAGATATACTCAAACAAGAAGCTAAAGTGCTTGGAAAGAAACAGTCTCCAAGTCCGAAAAATTTGGTTATCGTCCTTGCGCATGACTTGCTTTTCGCAAAGAAAGGCATTACTCTTCCGAAAGAGCATAAGCTGAGACAGGCTGTAGAGAGATATGCCGTTCGGTAAGCTCATTTACTCAGTTTAAGCATGAATACTGACATTCGTGACAGTTTCCGAGCAAATCTACAACGCGAGAAGATACGGGCTGGCGTTAGCGTCGACGAAGGTCTTCAAGTATCAATAGACAAGTATACCATTGAGCGAGGCGAAGGAAAAGGCAAGAAAAGAGCAAATGAGCAAGATGCAGATCTGGAAGAGCAGGACCCAGACAGCTTGGAAGGCAAGATTCGCTGGCTTAGAGTCAATGAGAACAAGTGGACAGTGGACGAGGCCGTCTCGTACCTTGCGGCAACCGCGTATCGAGAATTGCCGAATCTGAAAACGCTGGTTGCGAAGGGAGGGTGAGTTACACGAGGTCAAACTGCATTCTACATAAGCTCATCGAAACACCCATCTGTACAGACGCTCCTTCTGCCTCGACGAACATATTCCAAACCTCATCGGATTCCCAGTCTCTTCCCTCAATCTTCCTAAGTTCGAGCCATACCGAGATTCGCGCTTCATAGCACAAGACAAAGCAAGTTGTATGCCCGCCTTTCTACTTCTTCAAGGTATCGCGGAAGCCTCCTCGTGCGGTGCAGATGAAATAGTAATCGATGCTACGAGCGCGCCTGGGAACAAGACTAGCTATGCTGCCGCTACACTTCATCGTCTTGGTAGAGGACAAGTCTATGCATTCGAAAGGGACAGCAAACGGTATACTCTCCTCAAGCAGATGCTGTCGAAAGCTGGCTGCAAAAGTGCGTGTTCCGTACCTCGTATAAAGAGATATAGCTGAAAAGGGAGCGCATCAGATGTTTCAACCGTACTTGCAGACTTTCTCGACAAGGGATCTGCCGAAGAACCATATAACGGCGCTACACATATCCTGGTGGACCCTTCTTGCTGTGAGTAACATCAGCAACTAGAGATGCAACTCGCTGATGTAATTTTTGATTTTGTTCATTAGCTGGCTCTGGCATCCACTCTGATCCTGTTTCCTCGATGGAAGAGCTACAAGCTCGCCTCAAGCCGCTTTCTGGGTTCCAGCGACATATTCTCGCACACGCTTTGCGCTTTCCGAATGCACGAAAGGTTGTCTACTCGACCTGCTCCGTCCACTCAGAAGAGAATGAAAATGTAGTCTTTGGCGTTCTGGATAAACCCGAGTTTCAAGATTGGACAGTACAGCCCAGAAGCGAAACCATACCGGATTGGCCAATTAGAGGTGTAAATGCTGATGGGCAGTGGGAAGGTAGGGAGGAAAGCCTGGAAGGAATGATCAGATGCGAACGCCGGATGGGCACTCATGGCTTCTTCGTGGCTGTCTTGGTACGGGATGCAGTAAATGGCCTGGCCAGCAAAGCGGTGGAAGACAGCATTGACGACCGTGAAGATACTAATAGTAGCATGGAAGGTGATCAGCTAGAAGGCGAAGATCTTTCGTTCCAAAGCTCCCATCCAGATGAGGCATCAGTCGCTGCGTGGGTACAAGCCAAACCTCAATTCTCTCTTCTACGGCTCGCTACGGTGAACAGGAGGAGACGTATAGAGCAAGATATGCTACAAGCTGCAGAGCACTACCGGAAACGCGCCAAGCTCGCTTGAAATAGCCCTAGCTGCGCTTTCCGCTTGAAGCTTGAAAGCTACACTTTGTACCGAATATGCTACATACTACCAGTGATGCAGATTCTATAACTACGCGCTCCGACTCGATTGTGTATGTCGCCGTACCGTGCCTTGTTTCCAGATCACCATCATCGATTGAATGGTCAGGCGAACCAAGCTGACACAGTAGACCACTATCGAAGGCTGACAAGAGACTATCGTAGACCCAACAGTCACATTCACCACCTGCAACTCCTGACAAGCAACACCGCAATACTCAAGCATCGTCCAGCAGTATGAAGCCGGCAGCCAACCTGGTCCAGTTCCTGACCGCAAGCCCAACGCCTTGTACGACTGATGCTGATCTCTGATGAGAGGATCTAGCTAATGCTCTTATCGCCAGACCACGCCGTGCACAACTGCGTACTCCGACTTGAAGCAGCTGGCTTCACCCGACTTGCTGAAAGGTCTGAATGGGACATCAAGCCAAGCGGGAAATACTATGTGACTCGGTATGTAACTTTCTCTATATCGAAAGTCCGTGTTGGTCTGATTGAAAGCTATCCGATATACGGTCACCAACCGAAATAGAAATCAATCCTCTCTCATCGCATTCACAGTACCTACATCTTTCAAAGCTGGTGTTCCCCATCCTGTTGCGATTGTTGGGACTCACACCGATAGCTGTAATTTCAAGCTTCGACCCATTAGCAAGCGGAAGCCGGCTGGAGGAAACTACTTAGCTGTGGGCGTGGAAACCTATGGAGGTGGTTTATGGCACACCTGGTAAATGTATCGGTCTTCTATTGGGAGGTTTACCTGACATTCGGCCGATTCCTTTCAGGCTCGACAGAGATCTAAGCGTTGCAGGACGTGTTATCACGGCTTCGCAAGACGGCAAATACATTCCTCACCTAGTACACATTAGGAAGCCTCTTGTGCGCATTCCCACGGTCGCCATCCACCTCGACAGGACGCAGAACGATGCCATGAAGTACAACCCAGAAACCAGCATGCAAGCAATCTTGGGCTTAGTCAGTGATCAAGCGAACGCTTCTTCAGCCGATGCGAAGAATAAGGACGCCCTAGACATCTCCGCGAACCACCATCCTCGCTTGCTGGAGTTGATCGTAGAGGAACTCGCTTCAACAGGCGTAAAAGGCGTATCGGGTGCAAACGTGGCCGTAACAGACATACACGACTTTGAGCTATCGCTTGTGGACAACCAGGATCCTTGCCTGGGCGGTGCGAACGACGAATTCGTCTTTTCTGCAAGATTGGACAATTTATTCAGTACTTTCTGCGCGGCAGAAGGGTTAGCAGATTCTGAGCCTACAAAGGATACCATCAACCTCTTTGCGGCATACGACAACGAAGAGATTGGCAGTGTTTCGGCACACGGGGCAGATTCCAATTTCCTGGAAGCCACTATCCTGAGGGTATCTGGAGAACCGAAGGTATTCGACCAGGCGATCGCAAACAGTTTCCTACTATCCTGTGATATGGGTCATGCAGTGCATCCTGCTCCAGACCATGTCTCTAAGCACCAGAGTGAACACAAGCCGCTCATGAACCAGGGCCCGGCCATCAAGACAAACGCAAAGGTAGCAATCTGACATTCGTACAAGCACAAACTAGTACTGATACGGTTGTTAGATCCGCTATACATCTCTCGCTACCACGACTTTCCTCCTTCGCCGCATCGCAGAGAGAGTCGGCGTACCTCTCCAAGAGTTTGTAGCACGTAACGACATGCCCTGTGGCTCAACTATCGGACCGATCTCGGCTTCACGTTTGGGAGTCAGATCTGTAGACATTGGCTGTGTCCAGCTTTCGATGCACAGTATCCGGGAGACGGCTGGCGCAGAAGACGTAGGAATGCTCATCGATCTATTCAAAGGCTTCTTTAAATACTTTGCAGAGGTGGATGCCAGTTTGGAGATGGATGATTGACTAGCAGTAGGCCAAAAGGCATGCAGCAGGACCAGCAAAATATAGAAAGCTCATGCCAAACGAGCAAGCGATGCTCGATCGAGCCATGTAGACAATTGTTCTAGATCATGCAGGTGTACTCATGTTAATGATGTCCTGCGCAAAGTCAATTGTATGGCCGAATTGTCAGAAGCCCGAAGAAATACGGGCATGGAAACTGTTCCTTTGCTTTTCAAGCCATGCGAACTTCGACTGCAACGATATACAACGAAGACATCGCCTAATTGTGACCGAGCATTTCCATCGGGCTCTCCTCCATCCAGCGATTTTTCTGGCTCTTTCGTCTTTCGTGCCAATTGCTCTTGCTTCGTCTATTACTTGCTAACCTTACGCAACGCATAACAACTTCCGGCATAGTTCTTTCTCCATTCTTCTACGCCTTCTTTCCCTTGTTTGCTCTTGCAGACCTTCTTGGAGTAGCACTCTCGTTGCCGGACGTCTCTCCATCGCTGGTAACGTTTCCAGTAGGGGTGATACCGCCTGTTCCCTTAGCTACCAAGTTTCTTCCGCTAACAGTACGTCTCGTCTTGAGGTGGTGCTCTGGAATCCACTCATTGTCGATACTCTGGGCTGTACCTGAAACTGGAGTACCAGCTCTTGGAGTAGGGGATTTGGCGACTACTGAAGTAGATTTGGAACGCTTGCTTCGAGCGGCGCCTGCTTTTCCGCTAATTTTGGGTGCGATGAAGGCGGTATAGACCCAGTAGAGGGGAAGTCCAAGCAGCGCTAGTACCAGAGGGTAGAGGATGAGGCTGTGAACGGTAAATGGGTCAGCTGAAGCTGATTTGCCTTACGAAGTGCGCTTACAGCTGAATGTCGAACCAGGAGCCTTTTGGCTCTCTGATGGTTACACTGCCATCGTAAGCCACGACTCTATGAACCGCCTTCTTGAGGTCTGATGTCTCAGTGTAGTCTACGTAGACTGTGAAACCACAGTCCTGCTCCTTGAGCTCGGAGTAGAAACGGTATGGCACATCCACGGGCCCTGTTCTTCCACCAGCAGGTAATACAAGAGAGTACTTCGCAGCTGTTGTGTTTGCAAGATGTCGTTCTTTCCCTCCACTTTCCCGCAGAGCACCGCTGATACTGTCGATGGACAGGTCGGTTTTCGCGTGGTTCGCAAGCTTCAAGATGATGGTGTTGGGCTGGCCATTGTAGACGATACTCAGAGGGTTATCTTCAGCAAAAGCGCCGGTCGCTTGGAGGTCAGGCTGGGACGAGAAGATGGAAGCAGCAGCTGAAGGACGAGGTTAACCCATTTCAAGACATTCGTTAAAGGCAGGTTATAAGAGGGTAAGCTCGACCTTTGAAATGATTTAAACACTTGTTGCTTACCCAGGGTAAAGCTGCCAGCAAGCAGCGCAGTCGCTCGTAGAAGCATGATTGATCCGGTCGTCTTGAGGGCGAAAGGCTGGTCCCTCCGAAAAGTGCAAGAAATCCCAAAGATTCTGGTACAACGCTACATGATACAACGAATACTTCTGTCTGGATGCTTCCTACGCTGCTCTGAGCCCTCTTTCTGCCCTCGTGAAGCTGCCGGAAGATGCCTTTGTGGAGACGACCTTGAAGGGTTCCGACTGACTGTACAAGCCTGCCTTTCTGCTCACTAACACTATCACTGATTCTAGACCAAGTGAATACACTGCCTGGAGGTCATCCGAGGTCTCCTGATCTGCCCTCGACTCTGCTGCAAACCGCAACCAACATCACCGAACTGAGACAACACACCTCACCTGGCCACAGCTGCATGGCTAGATGAACAACGATATCCACAGCTCAAGCAGCGAGAGATGACTACCAGCCCTGATAGGGGACGGCCGCCATCCGCATGCTCCTCACCCACCACAGCAGCAGCAGCACCTACACATTCACTTAAAAAACATCACATCATTACCGCCATCCTGTTGAGTATCCTCTTCGTATGCTTGTCACCCGCTCCGAAACGCCTGGATCGTCAAAGCCTGCAGGGCAGGCTAGACTCTGGAGTCGTCCCTCGAAAAAGTACACTTGTCAGAGCGCACAGCGGACATAGACAGACGATGGACGTGGCAGACGTATTTGATAGCTTCAATGTTCGGGGAATAGGCCACAGACGAGTGCAACATAAACGCCAAGGTGGGTCGATACACAAAGGGATCGTTGACTGTTCTGATGCCGAACTGGTTTCATCAGAGCCCGGTATACTTTCGAAGCCCGAACCTCCGCCTCAGCAGACTTTGGGAGGAACGACTACGGCTAGCAACACCCAAGATGGCCAGAACGGCGGTACTGGGACCAAGACTGGAATTGGTACTGGAACAGGTACTGGCACTAATACTGGCACTCGCACTGATACGAATACTGGCACTCGTACTGATACGGGTGGTGGAACCTTCAATCCAAACCAGCCGACAGTGCAACCATCGAACACCGACGGAAAGACCCAGACGGGTTCGGCGACTCTGCCGAGCGAGACGGGTAGCACCTTCAACAACGGTCAGAATACTGCTACATCGACCATCATCCCTACGAAGACAGATGGAACTGGGCAGACCAGCACAAGGGAGCCGGACAGTCAGACTACAACCCAAAATACCGCCAGCAATACCAATAATAACGATAATAATCGGAACCAGGATCAGAGTGGCTCACAGACAGTACCTACTGGGACCCGCAGCGTGACTAACACAGGCGCAAACTCCGCGACATCAACTATTGACCCTACCCGAACCAACGGTGGTCAGACAACCGGAAGCAATACGACAAGACCCACTGAAACGAAGACGCCTGAGCAAAACACGCAGCCTACGTCGACGGTACCGCCAGCGCCAACTGGAAGTTCTACCGACCCTAGTCGATCGAATACTTCTGCCACGGCGACAGTGCAGCCCACACAGAACACTGAGCCCACAGCGACTGTCAAACCCTCCACATCGTCTACGCTACAGCCAACTAGTACGACAGTGCCTAGACCCCCTTCGGATACCAGTACAACAGCGCCCAGACCTCCTTCGGATACAGATTCGGCGACTTCTACGAGAATCCCTACCGGTACTTCAGGGACAGACACGGCTAATCCAACGTCTACAAGAACTCCAACTGCAGTCGATCCAACATCTACGAAAGCTCCTACTACCGATCCAAGCCCATCTACTTCAACAGAACCATCGAGATCTACGACAGCTTCGGTTACAAATCCGCCTGTTGTGCCGAGCTCGTCTCTATCAAACACGAGCACGAGTACGACTCGACCTACTACGGCGAGCGAAGATCCTCCTTCAGTGTCTTCGACCACTCCAAGCACAGAACCGACTCAAGCAACATCGTCTACTACAAGTAAAAGTCCGTCAACTACGCTGCCCTCTGGAACAAGGTCCGCTACTCCAGATTCGCCTTTCACTACGTCAAGCTCCTCTTCTATCAAGCCTACGACTACAGCGTCGACTTCCCAAACGCCTTCTACCGATGTCGACGAACCTTCTACAACACAGTCGTCTACTTCTGTCAAGCCAACGACAACATCAGCTCTGCCCACGCCTTCGAGTACTATGACGACACCTAGTCAAAGCGAGCTACTCACTTCGACTAGTGAACCACCCAAGACTACATCCAAACTGCCGGAGCCTACGCCTACAACTACTGATCCACCCATATCTACTTCCAGCACAGAGTACGTTAATCAGTTCTCGAGCTATCCTTGTATGCTGAACGCCTTCCTTTCAGTCCCTACGCCTGGGTACCTTCCTCGACTCTTCTGCAGAATCCAGATGTGAAGACCACAGACAAGACAACAAAGGAGGAACAGCCTATCAGCAGCACAGGCTTAGTTACGAACACGTCGGACGCTAAGAGTGAGCCGACGTCAGCTACCAATCCTACGACAGCTTCTCCTTCTACGACGTCTTCGGAGCCTGCTTTGCCTTCAGATTGGCCCAGCAAAATCGTTCCGCAGACCAACGTCACAAACGACAAAGATACTCCTGCTATCACTGCAGTTGGCGACGCTCCTCATGCTACGAACAGCACTCTCATTTCGATCCTTCTGTCAACGAGCTTATCGTGGAGCTGGCTCCTTTCGAACAGCGACGCTTCTGCCCAAGTCTTCGCTTATATGCCGCCTCTCATCGCTGGAGCTCTCAAACTGGAGGACTCGGAAGTCGTCACTGCATCTCTGGAAGCATAAGAGCCGCCCAGATGGACAGGCGAACCAGCAGACGTGTAAGTTCTGCGAAGCTCGGTTCTGACATCGGCTTATTTGCTTTCTTCAGCCGCTCTGTTTGGCTTGGCTATATACCAACGAACAAGGTAGATCCCCTGACCGTCATGATGCTGGATCCTGGTAGCAGATTCTATACCGGATCTTCCGAGAAGAACATTACCGCACAGCTGGTAAGTTCAAGGCCTGACCTATACAGGCGGTACGAAGCTCATAACTCATGTCTCCCTGCTTTCTTCTCGTCTATTCTTGAACCGTAATGCACTCAGGCTGCTGCTGTCGATCCCATGCTTCCATTGTTGGCATACTGTTCATACCGAGGAGAGCAAGAAGACAAGGACAAGCCAAAATCGAACGCGGGCAAAGAAGACGCCGGAACAACCCAAATGAGCAACAAGAAAACAGCCTTAGTAGCATCGGCTGCGGCTCTGGGAGCCATCTTGCTCGGAGTGGGAGGCTTCTTCGCTTCTCGGTATGCTATCAGAAAGAAGAAGGAAGCTCGATACAGTGACCAAGACAACCAGAACAACCAGCAAGATCCGCAAGGAGGGGCAAGAGGACTTCGTGTAGACTCGCCTTCTCCAGAACCCATAGCTGGCGTGTTTAACTCGCCTGTGCAGTCACCTCGGCGCTCGAGTGTATACTCAGCCTACAATCCTCACGAACGGTATCCAGACGAAGATGAGAACGACTTCTACAATCATCAGCCTGCGACTACGATGCCCTCGCAAGGTGATGATGGAAGATCTCTCTTCGACTCACCTTTGGATGTCGGCCCTGGCGCATCTGCACCTTACCATCCTCAGCCTAACCTAGACACCATGAAATCTGCTTCAGGCAGCAGTGTCCAGTCCGAACTCCTGCAGACGCGTTATTCGTCAGTCGACTTCGGCCAACCGCATCAGCAGTCGGACGACTGGTGGCAGCGGAGATCGCAATGGGACAACTCTGCTGTACCACCAATGCCTCAAAATCGCGGGCCTACGCAACCACATCCCGGCCCTGCACCCGCGTATGAGCCGCCTGATCGGCCTTTCTCTGCAGCTTCTGCCAGCGTCTACTCTGTACATACATCGAGACACCCTGGAACAGGACAATGGTCGACAAACTATGGAAGGCCGTCTGAGCACTATATACCCCGGCAATCGAGAAACGTGCATCCTTCAAGCATCTCCGCTCCTTACCTGCAAGACAACTCGTTGGGAGTGTAATCAGATGATGCTTTTGTGTAATCCGTAAAATCACTTTCTATCTCCTTTTCCTCGCCGGAGTATCGTGACTGATTTCCCCGCGCGACTGATTTTCCCCTGGCCTGAGGGCCCAAACTCAAGCATGAATACATCTGCGTTAGTGCTTTGAGCTAGCTTACTATCCTGACAATTCTCAGGCAAGCCCATCCGACATCAGCAGATCGATATGTCGCGAGCAGCGCTGGATAGCGAGATTGTGAGCAGCCTTTCGGTAACCTGAGATTATCACCTCAAAGACATTCTCAGGGCAAAGAAAGCGTCCAAGCTTTACTAGAGCAGCTCAGAGTAAAGCAGCAGCAAAGAGACGGACTTCGACTCTTCTTTGAAGAAGCCATAAAAGTTGGCGTCTGTCCCACAACTGGCTGGACCGGTAACAAGCTCAAGGGAGCAATGTAAGTCTACAAGTTGAGTTTCTTGAGTCAGCTTCGACTACTGATACAGGCGCCAGGCTCGATGTGTACATGGAAATCAAGGCTCTTGAGTGGCAGATTATCAGGTCGAGCAGCAGCCGCAGCCCACTTTATCCTGCTAGAAGCAGAGAGTCATCATGGTCAACCATATCAGGCGGATCAGACACGTCCCTACCCTCTTTTACGTCGAAGATGGTGCATAACGAAGTCATGGCTGAGGTGAGTAGAGAGAGAAACCTGCTTTGACGACGGAAAGAAGCTTATGCGAAGGTAGTTACCCTTCTACAACGAAGTGGATATCACCACTACTGCTGAAAGCTCAAGCGAGAAGGACACTTGAGCCAGCTATCGTCATTCCCATGGCCAAGTGCGAAGGCTAGAAACCATCGAATAAAAGGCTAGTCGCGTTGTCAGTTACTTCTGTTACCGTTCAAACTGTATGCTACAGCTGTCGCTCCCCATTTGAGGAATCTTTGACCGCGACTTATATTGTTTACCTCTCTCTCTTTCGCCCAACTCCATGTCAGGATGGCCGCAAATCGCAAAGGCCCGACTGGAAACCTCGAGAAATACACAGGATCATCAAGCTATGTAGCAGCAGCGCCAGCTCCAGCTGGCAAGGCGTTCCGGCTCGCTGATCTGGCTCCTAGTCCCCAAGTCGGCGCGAAAAAGCAGCAGGTTGGGCGGTCTTTCGACAGCTTTGAGGCATACGTACGATGGCTGATACACTGTATGTATTAGGGAACAATGCACAAGGCGGTTGCGAGCTTGACAACCTCAACAAAGGCCACTCGCGAGAAGAGCGAAGTCAAGTCGATGTCGGCCATGGGTTATGGGATGTCTGGCGTTCCAGCGTGGTATGGCAACGAGAGCAAGACCACCTCATCGTCAACTTTACAATCCGACGACAGCAGCTCTGCGACTGCTACTTCGAACCGAGTTGCGGTTGCTAAACGACGACAAGTCGACGCAGGAAATGACAGCGGATTTGTCGACATTACCGCGAACACAAGCTCCTCCTCTAGCAAACCAAAGGCTGCCCCGACTGCCAGACCTCCTCCTGCAGTCTCTTCTGTAAGATAGGGCTTAATAAACACGTGAAGTAGCAACCGTGCTGATAGGCATTGCGCACAACAGGGACAGAGTAGTACTATTGACCTTCAAGAAGAGCTTAAGAAGAAGACTAACAAGCTGGAGCGTCTGCGAGCCAGTTACAGGGATGCAATGGAAACCGGCGTAGACTTCATAACTGGCTGGACAAGCGACAAGATTCGTGCTGATCTGTAGGTTTCTTCCTGCTTCGCTGAGCGCCTCAGCTCAAATTCTTCTTATTTGTAGGCTCATTGTCGGCCAAGAAATCACTGCGCTTGAAGCACAAATTCAAGCATCGGGCACGACAAGTGGCTTCTCAAGCGTACAGCATGCTCAAGCACAGGAGACGGCTTCAACACATTCGACAAACACTCTCGTTTCAGCCGCCAATTCATACAAGAGCTCTGGCACCTCGAAGACAACCAGACGACAAGAGCAAGAAGTTACGGTGCAAGAAGAAGACATTCCCGAAGGCTTCTTCGACACTTCGTTTCATATAAGTGATATCGAAGATGAGGTACCAGCCCCCGTCAAGCAGACAAAGACACGTCAACCCCTCCGTGTCACGACAGCTCAGAAATCTCCAATTCGAACAAGAGAAGCACAACGCCCAGGGCCTGTACAGCCTGCACCTAAAGTCAGTTTCTATAAACCACCTTCTACCAAACAACCTGCACCTTCGAAGGCCGCGCCGACCAAAGCTCCAGTGGAGTATGCATGGAGTAAAGATGTCAGGAAAGCCTTGAAGCAGCGATTTGGCCTCCAGAACTTCAGAAAGAACCAGCTGGAAGCGATTAATGCGACCTTGAGCGGGAAGGACTGTTTTGTGTTGTTGCCGACCGGTAAGCCGTCTTGTACGTTATCTTCCTTTTGCTGCTGTTTGACTGATTCTTCTCTCGTCAGGTGGTGGAAAGTCAATGTGTTATCAGCTGCCAGCAATCCTCAATAGTGGAACGACCCGCGGCGTCACAGTCGTTCTTTCTCCTCTCATCTCTCTCATTAAGGATCAGATCATGAGTCTCGCGCTCAAAGATATCTCTGCAATGGCACTCAACAGCTCTATGACAGCGGATGAGCGTCGAGACGTCGTTGCTGGACTCCGTTATCAGCCTGAGCCTGCACTTTCAATGGTCTATGTAACACCGGAGCTCATCGCCTCCAGCGACAATTTCAAGAATGTGCTGCAATATCTCTACAGAAGGAAGCGACTGGCTAGGTTCGTTATCGATGAAGCACATTGTCTGAGTCAATGGGGTCATGACCTTCGTAAGCACTTGACTGCCTGTTCCTTCTCAAGCTTGTGCTTATTCTGCTTATCAGGTCCTGACTACAACAAACTCGGTTCTCTTAGACGAGACTACCCTGATATTCCGATAATGGCTCTCACTGCCACTGCTAACGACCGAGTCAAGGACGACATTATCAAGACACTCAACATTAAAGGATGCGTAATGCTCAATGCATCATTCAATCGGCCAAACCTTTACTATGAAGTCCAGGTCAAGAAACGTAATGTCCTCAAGGAAATTGCGGACTTCATCCACGACAAGCACGATGGGGAGTGTGGGATTATCTATTGTCTTAGCCAAAGAGCGTGCGAGCAAGTGGCCGATTCGCTGAGAAACGACTATGGCGTCAAGGCAATGCATTATCATGCTGCGTGAGCCTCCACTTGTACCACTTACCTTCCGTAATCTGATTCATCTTCTTCATGATCGATCTTTAGCATGGACAAAACGGACAAAGATGGTGTACAGGCAGGATGGCAGCGTGGCAAGCACGATGTGATCTGTGCCACTATAGCGTAAGTCTATCTATCTGTCAAGATTGTGTCCTACTAAGGCCTCTTCCTCTAGGTTCGGAATGGGTATTGACAAGGCAGACGTACGGTTCGTCATCCACCACAGCAGTGAGTCAATAAGAACGCAACCTTCTGGCCTGAGCGCACTTACTGACACTTCAGATCTCCAGTGCCGAAAACTCTGGAAGGCTACTACCAGGTAAAGCGAACGCATTGCCCTGAATCCTTCCAGCTGCTGACCTCTATGCAGGAAACTGGCCGAGCGGGACGAGATGGCCAACCGGCTGTTTGTATCCTATACTACAGCCCGGCAGATGCAATCACTCACCGCAGGATGATACGTGATCCAAAAGTGCCGAGGGACATCCAGAACCACAATGACGAGATGCTAAACCAAGTAACGGCCTACTGCAACAACTTCCTCGACTGCCGACGTACGCTTGTCTTGAAGTATTTCCAGCAAGACTTTACTCGCGAAGAGTGTGGAGAAGCCTGCGATAACTGCCAGTCCAAGAATTACATGAAATATCCACTCAAGGATGTGACGGACCGAGCGCAACGAATTGTCGCAATGATACGAGAAGCGCAGAGCAACCCAGACATCGGCGACGTTACCGCCAAGATGTTCGCAGATGCCTATCGCGGTTCGAAGAGCAAGCAGGTGCGTGTATGTGTGCTCTGAGTGATATTTCAGCTAAATCTTCGTCACAGATACGAGACAAGGGTTTGGATCAGTTGACAGGCGCCAACGAGGGCGCCAATCTTTCTCTCCTTGACATTGAACGCCTTTTCAACTTGCTCTCGAGCGAGGGCATAACGCAGGACAAAACCGTCGCGAAAGGCCAATATTCGTTCACGTATTTGATTGTGAGTTCCTTGGGCTATTGACGTCTACGTGTACTAAATCGGTCATTCCCATACATAGCTCGGGCGAAATGCCAACCTACTCAATCGCGGGAAACGTCTCGAGATGGCTTTTGTTCCTCCTCCTCCCAAGTCAAACGGGAAAGCATCAGCCAAAGAAGCAGCAAAGTCAAAGCAACCGGTCGTTGCACCACATCGCAGTACTATTGCCCACGCCTTCACTAAACGAAACGAACAGATAGAAGAGGACGAGGAAGAAGAGGAGGAGGAGGAGACAATCATCACAACGCATCAGACTCAGACAGTAACACGCAAAAGGAAGAGCAGGGCAGCGCAAAGCAGCAAGAGAAGCAGACGCCGGGAAAGCTACGACAGCAGGGACGAAGAGGAGTATGAGCCCGATGAAGAACCCGATGAAGATGATCTTCATTTCGTCGTCAACGATAGCGACACTCCTACGGAGTATGACTCGGACGATATTGGCCAAGCAGACGACTCGGATGTGGAAGTAATGAATCCCGAAGCTTGGAAGAATGTGCGACTAGCTACTCAACAGCCCTCACGAGCACGAGCAGAGCCCTCGAACGGCCGGAAGAAGCGCAAAGTCGAGACAGAAACCCAAGACATCAGTGATGCCTTGTTTGCAGAGATCCTACAAGTGGTAGTAGATGTATGTCCACTTACACAACACCGCAATGCACATGTCCACCCGCTAATCAGGCCTGTCCCCAGTGGCTATGCGATCAGGATGCTGAGGTCTCCGACGAACTGCAAGGTGCTATCCAAGAGATTGCCGAGAAGTGTCCTACGGTAGGTGAAGCCATCAGGGAGGCGATGTATGCTGACGTTGGCACTGTATAGACTTGCGCTGGCTTCGTTCGCATCCCGGGTATAACAGACCAGATTTACGATGCGGTAAGTAAATCTTGGTCCGATTTCGTAAAGATGCTTACCCCGCTGCTATATGTATAGATCGGTAGCGACCTACGAGTAATTCGTTTGATACTTCAGCTCTCTCGCTACCCTTCTGACGTAGCATTATCTGCAGAAAATCACGCTGAAGTACGCGAAAAAAGCTGGCAAGGTTACTGCTTCTCAACCCCCCGCAACCAAGCGAAGCGCTGCTGTCACTAAGCGAAGCGCTGCTGTCAAATCTAAGTCATCCAAGCCCGCTGCGCGAGAGCCATCAGTTCAATCTATTTCATCAACTTCAGCAAAATCCGGAAATGCGAAACCTTCGAGTCGGTAAGTACACGGTGCTAGCATGTAGCGTCTTGACCTTACTGATTTACTCCGATTGAACAGATCGTCAAGAGATGCAGGCAGTGCAGCCGGCGGCAGCAAAGATGGCGATATTACGGCTCATCTAAGAAAGAACTATATGTATCAAGACCAGAGGGACAACAGAAATAGCGCAAGAGGAGGACAACGATTAGGCGCGGTACCTGGAGCCAGAAGCGGTATCTCGGCGATGCCTGTTAGGAGGGGATGAGACTATTCTAAGCAAAGCAAAATCGCGAATATGAAGATCGCATCAACGGTTAGGATCTGAAGTATGACACACAGAACACATAGGACACAAGGAATGAAGAACATCCAGCAAGCTTTTCGATTTTTCATGCACATGCACCTTTTTCACTCATCAAGTAGCTTTTCCAGTTTTTCAAGGAGTAGCATTGTCATTGTAGTCATCTCGCTATGCACGCTCGGTAGTATCTCAACTTCGTAACTCGTTACATGCTTTCTTTTCCCCTTCCTTCCCATCTTTGCTCTCTTCCAAACTCTTATTCCAATCGTATCCACTGATAATCTTCATACAGCGCATTATCAATTGGCACGACCACAGAATAACGAGTTCATGTTTCATGCAAGTATGCAAGTAAATGTTTATGTGACGCGAGCCAGATGCCTTTTGGGTGTGCTAGAATATCTATGCTGTGTTTCAGCCTCTACCTACATCCATCTGCATCTCCTATATATCACTTTTTTAAGCATCTTCCTCTTTCCTCTCAGTCCCTGCTTTTATAATGCACCTCCCCACAGTCTTTCAATTTCCCCGCCGCCTGTTCAGCAGTCAGGTCTCTCTGCGTCTCTCCATAGATCTCGAATCCAACAATATGTTTCCTGACACTTGCGCTTCTCAATAAAGGAGGAGAGAATGAGAAATGGAGTTGGGACGAAGATGCGTATGTCGTGTCGTTTAAAGTGGGGGATTGGTAGATGCCCATGCTGTATGGGAAGGAGCATTGGAAGACTATGTTTCAACAAGATATCAGCAATGTGCGTGCGTGGAAGAAGAGGAAGGGAAAGGGAAAACGCACGATTATCATATCTACATGTCATTTTCCTCAGGACCGTCGCGAGATCTGCCTTCTCTTCCTCTTTGAGCTCAGTAACATTCCCTATCCTTCTTTTATTAGGACAAATGATGACTTCATAAGGCCATAATGCCCAATACGGCACTAGCGCAACGAAATGTTCTGAATTTAACACTATCCTAGATGACTTGCTTGAGATTTCAGTTGTAGCATAATCGAGGAGCAGATTTGAGGACTTGGAAGAAGAAGAGGAAGTGTAGGAGAGTTGGGAAGATAGCACTTTGTACGCTTCGGTCGGGATGTAGGATAATGACCAGGCTTGGCCGTGTGGATGAGGGTTGGAACACCCCATCATGCTGCCTTTATTCTCGAAGCTGGGATAGGAAGAGACTTGATTAGCTATTTGGCACGCGGATCAGGAGAGCTAGTACGTACATCTGGATATACTTGATCCAAGGCAGAGATGTCGAAATATCTGTATAGAGGTCTTGCCTGTGCACATTGATCTTTTAGCAATGTACCATTAGAGAAAGTTAAGTAAGGGATTCCCGCTCACCACGCAGAGATGACGCTCAGCATCTCATCCTGATTGAGCTGAGCCATTGTCAAATCATGTCTTGGCGAGAAGCAGATGACATAGCATTTCCCTCTTGCTGGTTCTGCTTTGTATAGACTGGCTATGGACTTATTGCCTTCTTCTGCTGCTCCTTCTGGGCTTAAATCAGCGGGGAAATCGACTTCTTCCTGTCGCACGGCTGCATAGTCGTTCTTCAAATCACAAACAGTACGACCTTCAGCTTTTGTAACTGGTAGGGTGCAAAAAGAGAGAATACCTACCTCGAAGCGGAAAGTAGACTCGTACTTGGGATTGACGTCCTCTCCAGCGCGCTTGTTCCCTGGGCATAGGTAGCATTTTGGATCATATTGGGGCAGTTTGGAGTGGTCTGGCTCTTCGGTCTGGCCTTGCCAAGGTCGCTTCGTGCGATGGGCTGCATGTCATAATCTTCAACATAAGGCAGTGATCTTCGAGGGGCGTCAGTTCAGCATACGAGAGCATAACACCCATTCTTGCTTAAGCGGGTCTGCGAAAAGCAAAGTAAAGGCTTTAACTGTTTCTTTCTTTCTTTCTTCTTCAAAGGTCTCTAGTCTATTCTTACTCCATCGTCTGTGACTGTGCTCGGAAGGATCAAAGGGTTGCATAGGACTAGCCTTGAGTGTTAAAGGGAAGGTAAAGAGTGTTAAGAGAGTGTTAAGCAGATTGTAAAGAGATTAACCCGTCCACCTTTGAATCTCCACGTGCTCGATTAAGCGTCTTCTTCTTTCTTCTTTGAAAGCATTAACCTTCCTGTACATAGTGTTATACACTTCTATACATCATGGACAAGCCTATCACCACCTTCAACGAGCTGCCCGACAAGCCGCGACTTAGCCAGATTCTGGGAGCTTTCGACAAGAAGTACGGCAAGAAAGCCCAGTTTGTAGCAAGAGCGCCGGGAAGAGTGAGTATACAGAAGCATTACAATGTGTATGTAGCAAATGCTGATGGAATACTACAGGTCAGTATCATCGGAGGTGAGGAAGCGTCATACATGACAGCTCGGAAGAATTCTGGTGTTAAACCTCTGCGTTACGTTCGCCAGAGCATATCGACTATGCAGGTGAGTTCGTAGTCAGTGTATGATATGCTATGCTGAATACCTCAGCCAGGCCTCAGCGTCATGCCCGCTGCTATCGATAGAGACGTCCTTATGGCCTGTCGCGCAAGCTCGAGCAACGATGGCTCTTCTCCTTCTTCAAGAATAACGATATCCAACGTGAATGATGCCAAGTTCCCTGCTGAAGAACTTACCTTTCAACCTGGAAGAGAAGGGCCGGTCTTGGATGCAAAAGCACATAGCTGGGTCAACTACTTCAAGGTACTTGCTTTTCTGTCATCATGCTATATCTTATCCGCATGACTGAGGTCAGCATGACAGGCAGGCTTGAAAGGCGTTCTTGGCCATCTGGAAGAAGAAAGCTGTTCGAAAGCTATCACTCTCGAAATCATGGTAGATGGCAATGTGCCGCCTGTAAGAAGCATTTACTACAACCTTTCTTCTGCTTAACACCACGCTGATTCTCTATGTACAGGGCGGTGGATTGTCGTCAAGCGCTGCAATGGTCGTTGCTGCTGCGATAGCTTCTTTACAAGCTTATAGTGCAATAAATGGGACGACACAAGGCCAACTCGCCGAGATTGCCATTGAAAGTGGTGCGTGGGCCCTTCTTCCCTCCTTCTTTGTCCTCCTACATGTGTCCCTTTCCCAACTTATTCTTTTATGTGTTCTGCAGAACGCCTCGTCGGCGTATCGAGTGGAGGCATGGATCAATCAGCCAGTATATTCAGCAAGTCCAACTATTTATTAAACGTAGGCTTTGTGCCCAAATTGGTCTCTACACTCGTTCCCTTTCCAGATAGCGAGCCATCGCTTTCATACGTTATTGCGAACTCTCTAGTCACGTCTGAGAAGGCCAAGACTGCGAAATACAATTATAATCTCAGGGTTTGTCTATTCTTTCCATCTCTTCGTCATTGGAAAGCAAAGGGCTAATCAGCTCTGAATTGCATTCAACAGGTCGTGGAGGTCCGAGTCGCAGCGACTATCCTAGCTACATATCTAAATCTCGATATGCCAATGGATCTACCTACTCCAAAACACGTCATGGACGCTCATTTCGCCTCTACTCCCACACACACAGTCAGTACTTTCTTGATAGAACGTAGTCGAAGATTGGGCATGATGCTTGCGCTGGTAGAGGACGTGCTTGGGGATAAGAAAGATGGAGAGACTTGGCAGCAGGTTTATGAACGCTTGGGAGGGATAGGCGAGAAAGAGTTCAAGGACAGATTTCATCCGACTTTCGAGATTGAAGCGGATAAGTTGCAGCTTTATAAACGGATAAAACACGCTGTGAGCCAGCTTATCCCCCTCTTCTCCCTTTCCTACCATACAGCAGCTTATTTGCAAGTCTGTTTGTCCGTAGTACTCGGAAGCCCGACGTGTCTACCAATATCGCGGCTTACTAGAAACAGCAGAATACGGCCGAGCGGATCCAGCATTGGGTGAAAAACTGGGTGATCTGATGAATGATAGTCAGACGTCTTGTAGGGATTTATATGGATGCTCCTGTCCCGAGCTGGATGAGTTGTGTGAGATTGCGAGAAAGGCGGGAAGCTTGGGTAGCAGGTGAGCCTGATCTGACTTGTATGTGGTGCTCACAGCGATGTACTGATGTATATGGATCTAGACTGACCGGTGCAGGATTCGGAGGGTGTTCTGTACGTTGTTCTCCCGTCGACTGGATATATGAGT
This sequence comes from Erythrobasidium hasegawianum, assembly GCA_001972285.1. Classification (NCBI taxonomy): domain Eukaryota; kingdom Fungi; phylum Basidiomycota; class Cystobasidiomycetes; order Erythrobasidiales; family Erythrobasidiaceae; genus Erythrobasidium; species Erythrobasidium hasegawianum. The sequence continues at coordinate 140,848 of BCII01000031.1, forward strand.
AGCTGACATTTCTTTCGGCGCTTCTAGGTGCACCTCGTACCGAAAGAGCTCGAAAGCGATCTCATTGAGACGCTGCGGAAAGAATACTATGCAAAAAGGTTTCCGAACCTTACAGAAGAGGAATTGCAAGAAGCCATCTTTTCAACGCGGCCGGAGGAAGGTGCTTGTTTGTACATTCTGTAGATACTCAATTTAATTGTACAACAACATAATCCGCATAATGTCTTCGTGCCTCATTCCTCGTTCACATGTTCATACTACGCAGCCATTTCTTCCTGCTCTTTTACTGGGTTGTCTGATTCTTCCCTCCGTGATGCCAGCCAGCTCTCGAGCACATTCCCTACCATCATGACAGCTAAAAGAAGTGGCAGATGAACCAAGCTGACGAAGAACAAGCTTCTTGCAGACGCATCCCTCGGATCTCGATCTGTTGCTCTTGCTCCCTTGACAGTATTCATTACTCCGTACTGCTTGGCTGCTTGTAGTGATTTCGTGGATCCAGCTCTCCAGAACCTCCATGCGTACAATGCTAGCGGCGCACTCGGGATGAGCGTGACTAGCCCAACAGTCCAGCTCGTCAAGCCTACGAGTGGTGCTCCTACAGCAGCTGCTGCTCCGCACGCTAGTGACCATCTCAAGGACACACGCGCATTCATTCCTGGATTCACAGCGCTGAGCATACGATATCCACCTCTTGCATACTCCGATCGAATAGTCCACGAGAGAGCATTGAAATGTGGGAATTGCCATGCGAAGAGAATAGTAGCTAACACCCATGCTCCCGCTTGTCCAGAGAAGGGATCAAGAGAATTTGTGCATGCTGCCCAGCCCATAAGAGGTGGTATCCCGCCTACTATCGCTCCTATCCATGTATTCACTACGCTTAAACGCTTGAGTGGTGTATATACAGCCGCGTAGAGCACGATATTCAATAGCCCAAGAGAGGCTGTAAGAGGATTGACAGAGGCTAATAGTGCAAGACCTCCGATGCCAGATAAGGATCCGAAAGTGAATGCGTGAAGAGGGGTGATGAGGTGCGAAGGTAGAGGTCGTTTCTGCGTTCTTGGCATTTGAGCATCATAAGGAATTTCAATGAGCTGATTGAAAGTATTTGCAGAAGCTGAACAAAGTCCTGTTCCAGCTGCTGTCGCTAGAAGAGTCGTTACGCGGAAGGTATTCGCTGCGGCCGTAGTGTCCAGAGAGCTCGTAAGGGCACTCGTGACTGTTGCTGTACCAAACGTATCTTGAACAAGCGCTTCCATAGCTAATGCAGCTGCCGCTGGATCCGTAGGACACATCGCGTAGCCCACCATCGATGTGAGGACAACCCATGCTGACAAACGGCCTTTTGCTAGTTGCTTATATATACTCAATTGTGCTCGTAAGCTTTTTGGACTGTCGAGTGCTCGCCAGGCAGATGTAGGTGTCGCTATTGGCGGTATCACTACATCCGGTATATTCGGAGACGAAGGAGGAAGGGGAGTCTTTGTTGATGTTGTAGGAGTAGGAGTAGAAAGATGTGACGCTTCTGCCGTCAGGATCTTGTCTTCTGCAGAACGAGTATCCTGCGCTTGCTCTACTTTTCGAGCCAGAGAATTGTGCTTGAAGAAACTCTCGAGCGGCCGCTTTGACGGGCCTTGAAGTAGTCCTACACCAGCGGACGACGATGCTGTCGCCGATGCCCGTGCGGTCGAAAAAGGGTGAAAGCTCCTGCGATCCAAATTCGAGCTTCTCGAAGCTACAGCTTCAAGAGCAGTACTGCTTCTTCGCCATCGTATCGTGGATGTTTTGGTTGATGAGCAGCTACAGCTGCATGTCAGATTGGAGAAGATACGCTGCTGTCGTCCAAGCTGATGCCGCGAGCTTTGCATGTTGGCTTCGCTCTTCTGTCCTGTCCGAGGTCTTTTCAGCTTAAGAAATCACCAACGATAGGCGTCAAACCGTACCTAAGCAGCTTCAAGGCGGGAGAATGAAAGCAGCGAACGTGAATGTCGAAAGCAAAGAGCAAGACCTTCTAGATGCGATAGGTCTGAAGCCATCACGTGCTTTCGAAGAACGTATACAACGACACCTGCTACGATACTGCACTTCACATCGTCTAGTCTCCCAAGAACGCCGCCATCCTCTCCAGAGCCGGTAAGACCTTTGGCGACATGAACGTCGGGACCAGCAAGAAGCCGCTGAACAGAAGATCAGCCTGTCTTCGATTGCGAGAAGGATTTATGGTACTTACTGGGTCTCATCATCCTCTGCGTACTCTTCGACCTCGAAGCCTGCGGTTCGCAGGTTCTCGCAAAGCGCCTTGTCTTCAGTGTGAAAGAGTTCTGCTCCGCCGTAAAAGATGAGGAACCTGCGTAGACAAGCATGAGAACATCACATAAAGTCTATAAAGACGTACTTACTGCGTTGAGTCCTGCTGAATCGCCGTCGCTGCTTTTCTCGTCCTTGTCAGTGACGGTATGGAAGTTTCTGCAGAGGTCGTCAACATGGTGATCCGCCCCTACTTACGCAACTTACTGAGCGCAGGAGACAGATATGGATGAGCTCGCTGGAGGTTGGCGATACTTTCGGGATCGTCATCGTTTGCGCGTTTATAGTTGATCAGATTCGTCCCGAAAGCCGATGCAGCTCCTGCAAGCATTGTAGTATGTACTGATGTAAAGGCTACTCAGTCTCCGCTGAAGCCGACTAAAGGAAGTCGTCCTCACTGATATCGAAATGTACTGCTTCACCGTAATCGTGCGAGAAGGTCAAGTCCGCCCAAGGAGAGTAGAAGCATGCCTTTCTTGGCATGATAAGCGCACGCGGACGCTTCGCTTTGTCTTTCTCAGACAAGCGAGCCAAGTACTGCATCAAGGCGATTGCAAGACCTGCTCCTGCAGAGTCACCAGCTACGGCTATCCGAGTGTACCCCTGTTGCACCAGAAAGGCATAGGCTGAGATGACGTCTTGTAGTCCTGCGGGGTAGCCTCTTTCGAGTGTCACGGCTTTCCGATAGTTCACACCTAAGACGGGCTTTCCAGACATTCGGGCAATATCAAATACGCGACTTGCTTCGAGAGGATGACCTAAAAAGGACATCAGTCTTCTTCGACCTAACATTGCGGTATACTCACCTGTAATGTAGCCTCCACCTACGGCGTATAGAACTACTTCGATTCCCTTGCCTTCAGTTGGTTTCGCTTTTGCAGCTCCCTTCCGCCTGATCCAAAAGCCAGCGAGGTAGTCTTGCGGGACTATTTTCCCTCTAGGATCAATTGCATCGTCTTGTATCCATAGCTTTTCTTCTTTTGCGTTCTCGAATGCCAGATTGACAGGTTCTATGTCTGTGCCTCTGCCGTAGAAGTATGCGAGCGGAGGGATCGCGCGTTCAGTCACCGGAGATGCTGCTGGTGGTAGTCCAAATGTGAGTGCCCTGCAGGAAACTCAGTACGATCCTGTGACATCGAGGCAGGCCGAACTGACCAGACAGTTCTCGCCAAGATCGGATAGGTAAATCGCTGCCATCGAGTCCAGCTTTTCCTTCTTGGTAGCCATGCGTTACCTATACTATCTCCCCAAGCTTTTGGGAAAACTTCAAACAAGCAGACAACTCCGATCCAGGTCGGCAACGTCACGACAATCCAGAAGACTCGGAAGTAGCGATATAATAGAGCAAGAGGGCCTATAGGTAGTATTCTTCGTTCGAGAAAAGGTAGACAGGGCCGCCAGGGTGAGAAAGGTATAGAAGCATACTCGAATTTCAAGCCTGCATCGCGAATCAGTCTTTGATGCTTGCAAGCGCTGGACGGCGTACGCACCCTCAGGAACCTTCTGAAACGCATTGCGAGGATGGAGGAATGCATAGCCTGACTCCATCAGAGTGGGAGTCGATACAGAAGCTACCGACAGGTACAGCTTTCGGCACGTGAAACGATACGATGCAAGGCAAGTCGCGATGGGCAAGACGGACAAGCTATATCTGCTCTAGTCGCACACTAATGGTTGAGAGTAGGGACGAGGATGGTATTGCAGGAGAAGTGTCCACACTATGATCACTTCTTGCTTTTAAAGGTCAGAGTCTTGTCGTAGTTGCATTCAGCACACCTATAATTCTTGTATGTTCTGAGTCTGGAAGAAGAATTGCCATACCTGCTGACCTTTCTACCTGCACCTTCGGTCCATTCGGACTGTGTCCCTGCGATCCGCACCACTGCAGCAGTGCTGACACCGCTGTTATAGTATGTGATTCCTTCTTGCTGCTGCAACACCACTGAAGAGTGTGTTCGTCGATAGCCATGCTGCCCCCGCAACTGTCTTTCCAGCACGGACGTCCGAGGTTTGGAATAGGCATTTCGGATCGATGGAGTCTCGTACTTTCGTGTCAGATATGTGATGCGGGTAGGTGAACTTCGAGGATGTGTGCGAGTGACTGAAAGAGAGAAGAGAGAGAGATGCTAGCAGTTCCAATTTCGAGGACCAAGCCGAATACCGCCATAAGATAACAAGGGCACGCAAAAAGGGACAGGAATGACTAATGCTTGTTATACGCTACTGTACTTGAGCTTGAGATAGAGACCGCGAGTATGTGCATGCCACTTGCGCGTTGCACTCCTTCAAGCTATGTAGCAGACCGTCGCTCAGCAGGGGTAATTGCTGCCTTTGGGCTTCATCGAGAGTACTGAATTGCGGTCAGAATGTTTCCGGGATCTCTGGACGAGCTTGCTCATGTTAGAGGGAAAAGAGTTTAAGATGGATGTTTTGAATGCTAAAAGGACGGAAGAACACGGAAGAGGAAATAAGGAGTAGCACGGATAGCTACATGTAATTAGGATATTCAGACGGATCACTCGAAACACCTCTGCTCTTGATGACGCTGTACTTGCAACTAGCGCATTGATACGCATCGCAGACCTCCGTAAGTTGTAGGAAACTTCCACCTCTTGTGAGCTGTTGCCCTCGATTGCATGACTTGATCGAGTGACTAGCAGCGTGGCCCCGGGATTGACAGCGTGTCATCAGCTTGAGACCGCCGTCGCGTCGATGATACTTCGGCTTGTCATTACAGGTATATCTGATTGTCTTCGTATCGAATGTCATGGTGCCCCTGCATTCTCTTTCCGGACAGGATTCGATTGGTAGAGAGGGAACAGGCATTTTGGCTGTAGTTGGCGGCTTTGAGCACTGTCGAATCTTTTGCATGCGAGGGTGTAGTACGACTGGTCGTATATGATGTAGCAGCAGAGAGAGAGAGGGCATGTCGAGAGGTACAGCGATATTTGAAGCGTTCACACCGCCATTACTGTTGACAAAGGTAGCCAAATGAACAAAAGGGTCAGCTTGAAGAGCGACCTACAATGACTTGTATGGCCATATACGAGCGTTGCTTCTTCAGCGCCGCTAGAGCAACACCTATTCTGATTTGACAGTTTTAGCGAGAGAGAGATATCGCTGCTGTATCGTGATGCGTCTTCCGCAGTCGACAAGACTGTCCTTTACGTAGAGCCTCAGGGTAAGTGTGTCAACGGAACGAGACACATCTGTAGCGAGGCGAGATGGGACCTGAGGTAGGTTGGTAGCGGAACAGGGTATACATAGGAGACTCAGCTTGATGTACCCAAGCGCTTGGTAACCTCGTAGGAGCAGGTTCCGCAGCGATAAGTACCGTATCTGGCGAGTCCAATGCGTCTACCTAGGCCTACTGTGTATTCGTATCTGTCCGCGTCATGTCCTTGAGCGCAGCAATAGGCCACCAGCGTGTTTCCGGCGAGAAGCAGTGTTTCGGCTTGCGTTGACATGTGTACGTGAGGGCGTCTGCATCGAACACCATGGAGCCTCTGCATGAGGTTTTGTAGCAGGGTCGATCGGGAAGAGCTGGGACAGCCATCCTGGTCTGGCACTCGCGTAGCTGATTTGAGTTGTCTGTACAGTCTCTCGATGCTGTTGCGCTCGGCTTACTTTGCCGTGGTGCGTAAGGAAGAGAGCAGATACCAGAAGCCGGACGGACACTTGAAGGCGGGCACAGCAAGGCTATCAGCATACCTTGGTGAGATGGCGCCATTGTGATTTGAAAGGTATGACAAGTGCATATGCCAAAGAAAGGGATGCATAGTGGGAAGTGGGAATTCTATGCAAGCGATCCACAGCTCGCCAGGATAGCTTGACAGCACTTATCATAGTAGGGTGCTTGATTTCCAAATGCTCGACACTTTGTTCTCGGGTTCCGTATCCTTCGTTGAGGTGCTGCCGGTAGGCTTTTCGATAATCTCCAAGAACCACTGAAACGTCTCTGCAGGATGAGCACACAGACCACGATGAAACAGGAGGATCCACTGTTCACGCTCGTATCGGCATATTCTCTGGTCGCCGTGGTAGCGCTGCTAGCTGTCGCGCATCAAGCTGGAAAAGCGCTCCTCCCCAGTCGAACGAGAAAGACAGACCAAGCAGTATTCGTATGGCTAGTGAGCTACTCTTGCTATCTTCAAGATGTAGTGTGCATGCTGAACGCTTGCGCAGGTCTTTGATGGCCTGATCCACCTGTGAATCGCCCTGAACACAAAGCGCGTCTCCGCTGAGTCCATACTGACTATGCTGGGCCGCCAGGATCTTCGAAGGAGCTTTCTTATGGAATAGGTGCTGATTACTGACCTAATTTACATGATGAAGCGAGCTGAAAGAAGGTTGTCCTGCAGCATGTTTGGTCGGACCGCCTTTACCGGCTCGGGCTGGTCTGCAGCTCTCTGTTAGTCACCTCGTACCTATAGGAAGAGTCTATACTAACATCTATGCAACAGGGAAAGAATACGCCAAGGCCGATGTCAGATGGGGGAACGCGGATGAAACTGTCGTCTCTCTAGAACTTCTGACTGTACTCATTGGCGGTCCGCTGTCTCTATATATCGCATACTTGGTATCGAAGAACTCTATGGCTAGACATCCCTGGCTATTGATCCTGAGTACAGGTAAGTCCAGCTAGCTAGCACTCTTCTGTCGATATAAGCTGATGCTGGGATACAGGAGAACTATATGGAGGGTAAGCACCTTGGTTACTTGAGATAATGTGAGAGCTGATTCTCGTGACAGCTGGATGACATTCTGCCCCGAGGTGAGCTATTCGGACGTCTTTCTTTGGCAAACTCGCTAAAACGACTTGTCAACAGTGGTTGACTGGCTCACCAAATCTACGAACTGACAACTTCTTGCATTTATGGGTATACCTAGCCGTATGTGCGCCCTGTCCTCTTGAGAAGGGTTTATAGCTGATTCGTCACTTGCGCTTCCCAGCTCATGAATAGTAGGTCTCCCAAGTCGATTGTATCATTTTGATCTATTTGCTGATATTCCTTGCAATAACAGCTCTCTGGGTCTTCATTCCTTTCGCTATCATGCTCGATTCATATGCCCAGATCATGAAGGCATTCAGAATCTCAGGCCCTACTACAGGAGGAAAAGTAGCTGCTAAGAAGAGTCGATAAAAGATGAGCATGACAGTCAGTATGTTATGCAGTTGAGCGCTTTGGCATTCTGCGTCCCCCTGGCATATCTACACGAATGTGCTTATGTGGGTAGCTGGCCAGGCTTCAATTAGTTAGCGTGTTTATTACATGCTAGCAAGTACATTTCAGGAAGCATTTGCGACAACTGAAGCGTTGTAAAAGCCAAGTAAAAGTACAATAACACCTTTAAGCAGAAACAGCTATAGTCCGACTTTCCGTAGACTAAATAGTTTCCGTACCCTTTTCCTTTGATTTCACTGACCGAGAACAGTAGAAGCTGTTGCATTAGGCTCTGGTGCCGTCACAACCGTGCCCATGCCCGAGCTCTGTGTCTTTTGCGAATCAGACTGAACGTTCTCATTCTCCGGAGCCGCATCTGCATTCTGAACGCTGCTAATCTCCATATTCATCGCCTCCGGCTGTTCTTGCGCTCCTTCACCCGCTACGCCCTGCAAATCTGCTGTGTCGTCATGTTCCTGCTGGGCAGCTTTGGCTTTTCTCGGACGTTTTCTCTTGCGATTGTGAGAAGGTTTAGGAGGTTGTTGGAGAGTAAAATCTTTGTTTTGCGAAGTGAGATACGCTTCATAGGTCGGCAAGCGGGTAGAGTGTAGCGTGATCTTCAAGCAGGGCGTATGCTTCTTTCGCGGACTGGATACGGACGTCAGTACATTGTTTGTGAACTGTCTGACTACATAGTGACGCACCGCTTTCGTCCTCGAATGACTTGATTCTCGATAGCATCGCTCAAGCGTTTCTGAGCTTCCGTTGGCTCCCCACCAGCCTGTCCAGCATCATCTTCTCCATCTCCATCTCCTGCCTCTTCATCCTCATCTGGGCCGTCCGAAGCGTCATCCTGATGGCCATTTTGCGCGTTGTTCGACGCGAGTCTCTCGAAGCAGCTGAGCTCGTTGTACTGATATAACCGCAGAAACTGGGGCTTCTCTACACCAGCATTCTCTTTATCTTGTTCTTGCTCCTCTGTGGTAGCTGCTTGATCAATCTGGTCCGCTGCTCTTTTCTTGCCCTTATTTCGACTGCCGCCTTCTTTGGCCTCATTCGCTGCTATCGCTACTTCCTTCTGATGCTGCTCAAACTCGCGCTTGATGATCTCGACGATACTGATGAGCTTGCCTAGTCCTGCATGTCTGGATTTCTGAAGAGACGAGCTCGACGTCGTTGGCAATGTATGAAGAATCAAAGGCCCGCTCGATGGATTCGAAAGATGCGCAAGAGAAGTAGCGACCACTGTCTGGATCGTCGTGCCAGAGGTGATCCGGATAGCTGACCAGTCTGCGTCCATCAAGTAGGTCGGTGCGCAAAGTGTCAAGATGCTTCGACGCGCGACAGACCTCCACTGTATTCGAGAACAGGGTGCAAGCAACCTCTAAGGGACTTCAAGCGCAGCGAAATACGGTGTAGTCTGAAGATCAACGAAGGCCGTCGTCCTAAATGACCTGGGCAACCATTCTCTTAACGAGCGATGATGGTCACTTCTTGCAGGTCTTGGAAGAAGCACCTTATCATATAATACGGACTTTCACTTCCAAACGCCATCAAACACGAAACATCGCAGTTTCGATTTCTTCGATTCTTTCCATGATGGGAGCATCTTTTCCCATGAAGAATCTGCAGGCCAACGAAACAGCCTCACTTTCCCTTGCTTTAGTACTGACTATGCTGACGCTGCCTGCTGCAAGCCTGTTCCTTTCTTCCTGACAAAGCCGTCGAGACCACCGGCAATGAGCGGCCTCTCTCATCCGTACCGTCTTGGTATTGACAGCTTTTCTAGATTGCACTGACAGGTTCTCTTCCCATCCACATAATGAGTTTTACACGTTTACCAGAGATTGTCTCGCCCGAAGATGGCTTCAAGAACACGCGGCAGCTCGATACCGTCTTGCTGCTTCGAGGTGCGTATCTGAAAAGGCACGTGACTAGCACCGAACTGACAATGCAATATCTACAAGGACCTGGGCATAACATGATGAACGAGAGGAAAGAAGGCGCCTCACCGGAATCTCTTACGCCAATCCAGAAGATCGAAGAAAACGTAGCCAAGCTTGCAGAATCGAAAGGGTTGAAGCTCGTAGTCGCGCAGTCGAATGTGGAAGGTAGGAATGAAGCTGTCAGGGCTTGCTTATATTGTCGCTAAGCTGCTTCGTGTGCGCCAGGCTTCCTCATCAATCATATTCACGCCGCCCGGTTTGTATAACGTAAAGTCTTCGCAAAGGCATCAACAGCTTAATAGTACACACCAACAGGCAATACGGCGCCATAATATTCAGTCCCGGAGCGTAAGTGCGAAGTAAGATGTATTGCGACACCATAAGCTGACCAATTGCTTTGCAGCCTTTGTCATTGTATCCCTGCTGAACTTAATGAATCAAGCAAGAAGCTGATCACTCTTGAACAGACTCATACGCAATCTATGATGCGTTACTGCAGACCAAAACACCCTGGATTGAAGTGCACGTCAAGAACATGTATGCTTTAGCACTTTGTTACCAAGGAATGGAATGCTGACTTGATCTTTATGACAGGTTCGCGGCTGAGTCCTTCCGCAAATCGATATTGGCTCCATTATGTAGCGGAACTATCGTAGGATGCGGCGCTTTGGGGTATGAGATGGCTCTGCTTCAGGCGGAATCGCTGATTGGTGAACAGAAAACAAAAACCGAGTCTTTAAACAACAGGGGTAGGAGCTAGTAGTCGCGTCTATAACTACAGGAGTTATACGTGTGTGGATACGATGTCGCTTTCATGGGCGCACAAGGGAGAGAAAACAGGCTTACAAGCTGTACCGATATGCGGCAGCGGGGTTGAGCTCCGCACTCGGCTTCCATAAAACACTGTTCTGATCCCTAATCTGAGTCCGCATTTGAGCCCGAACCTGAACCAGCGTCTGACTCTGAACCTGAGCCGCCGTTCTCCGAGTCTGAGTCTGACTCTTGGTTCTCCTCCTCGTCTTCATCCTCATCCTCATCCTCATCCTCATCCTCAT